>JARKHS020005877.1:0-349343 GCA_030143305.2 Amblyomma americanum | reverse complement strand
TAAATAAACTTAAGTAGTCATCTTTTTATTTATATTGTAGTGGCCTAGGTTATATTTCGAAATTGAAAGCCATGAACATATAACGTTAGCCCTGCTTTTAAATTTTAAGGATAAGCAATGTGATTCCAAATAGAAAAAATAGGAATTTTGAATTTGAAAGTTAGTTTAGTTGGCTTTCCAGCGTTACATATTGATAATATATCGTCGCTCGCATTTATTATGCATCAATTACAGATTCCGTTTTTGTCGTTGCTTATGCAAAAGGAGTTCACTTGATTAAAGCGATGATACTACGCGAAGCGAAGCCGTTTTATAAGTATGCAGTCCGAGAAAGCGCACTCAACTAGTCTTGAAATGCATAGTTTTGAAGTTCGATATTTACTATCACATTCTCGATTTAAAAAAATCAAATCTGCCATCATACCTCCATTGTTGATGGCCTTCAGTTTCCTAATATAATCGCGCCACGTAAAATCTAAAGTATAAAAGAAGATTAGTTAATTTTAGCTCACCAACTGTCGAGCTCCATCACGGACAGCTTTTGCAAAAACATATAAGGCCCAAGAAGTATACTTCTAAGCTATTCAGCCAGTTTTTCGGCCACATTCAGTTATCCTAACGTTGGGAGGGTCGAGGACGTGAGTTCCTTGGGCCTACGAGCGATTACGGTCATGGATTATGAAAATCGAGCCCCGATACTGGAGGGAGGAGGAGTGGAGGAGGAGGAGGAAGAGGAAAGGCAGTAAGGTTAACCGGAATAATACCCTGTTTGCAACCCTTCACAGAGGGAAAGGAGTGAGGGAAAAAAAGAGGGAGGAGAAAAGAGAGTAGCAGGAAACTGAAGTCGCTATGAAGTCAGCAAGCGTTCGATAAAGTCACAGCCTATCGTGCAGTTCAGAAGTTCTCAAAAAGCGGAGCAGTGCCTTGGAGGCCTTCACCGCCGACAATCGCCGCGGCCAGTGGCCGAGAATCTTGATTTCCCTCAGTGGAAGCAGGTCTAGACGCTCCAGTGCACAAGAGAGAGACTGTCTTTCGGCGCTGTAGGCAGGTCATCCACAAAGAATGTGGGCTATTGTCTCATCACACCCGCAGATGGCGCATGCAGGGCTGTCAGCCATACCTGTTAAGAAGGGGTAGTGTTTGGTGAATGCTACACCAAGCCACAGTCGACACAACAAATTTGCTTCACGTTGTGGCAGGCCGGATGGAAGCCGGAGCTTCAGATCTTGGTCGAAGGTATTTAAACGCGAATTCGAAAATTAGCCTGAATTCCACGCGGCAAGCGTGATATCCCGCGACAGTGGCGTTAGCCTGCCCGCTGCGTCAGCTCTCGAGATGGGGATGGACGCACAACCTCCTTCATGGTGAGCAGTCTGCGCGGGTTAGTAGCCATTGGTAAACAATATCGTGCCCTCTATTGATGGCGCTGTGGTAGAGCTCTCGGATTTCTGCGACCAGTAGCTCATGGGGCCCATCACAAAGAGCAGAGTGTAAGGCCTGGAGAGCTGCCTTTGAATAAGTGAAAACAGACCTTTGTTATGTGTTTCGTAACTGATATGCTCAATAGCGACACGAAAAGCAGTGAGTTCTGCACCAGTTGATTGAAGTCCGGTCTGATGTTTTCACTTTCTTTACTATGGTCCTTACGGGGTTGACCACGGAGCCAAAGGAACTGGATGGCTTCACCGAGTCATCGGTCTATCTATTTCTCGTAGTTTTATGAATAAATATCCGTAAACGTTAAAAATCCATCCAGTATGTAACATTTGCGTCACTTGTATATGTGTATTTTGCCTTAATGATTTGTTCATCCTTGAATGTGACACGCTTATCGTCTACGCAGTGGCATACACAATTATGTTCAACATAATTGTTGGCGCCCAGAAGCATCTAGATTAGATTTAAAAACTCTCGACTAAGGCAATAGGAAAGACTATGAATAGTGAAATTCTGCAGGTTAATTGTTCCATAGTTGTAGCTATTTACTGATGACTATATGAAAGATTGCCTCAAGGCAACGTGTTAACACATATGTCTGTATTGATAGCTGTTAACACGAGAAACTTCATTACAGGAAACCGGGATCCGGGATGCAGCAAATGTATGTATAAGAATACATCTTCTCCAAGTTTCTGCTGAGTTTAAGCACATTAATTTTGTATGACGACATTGTCAAGCATTCACAAAATAAACTCATACATCTCAATAACGAGAAATATCAGTTTAAGGATCAATATGGCAATGTATACAATTAAAATACATGAATGCATCCCAATTCTCGTTCGCGTCACGGTACTTACCACAATATTGTCGGCTCCAGGGCAACCGGAAAATATTACTTCTGTTTTTTTGCGCGACTAAAGATAGAGGGCAATGGCCTCAGATTAATATATTATAATTGGTTTTTGGGGAAAGGAAATGGCGCAGTATCTGTCTCATATATCTTTGGACACCTGAACCGCGCCGTAAGGGAAGGGATAAAGGAGGGAGTGAAAGAAAGGAAGAATAGGTGCCGTAGTGGAGGGCTCCGGAATAATTTCGACCACCTGGGGATCTTTAACGTGCACTGACATCGCACAGCACACGGGCGCCTTAGCGTTTTTCCTCCATAAAAACGCAGCCGCCGCGGTCGGGTTCGAGCCCGGGAACTCCGGATCAGTAGTCGAGCACCCTAACCACTGAGCCACCGCGGCGGGGCCGCCTACAGATTAAGAAATCAGATTTTGCGCCCTGCCAACAAAATTCAGTTCTCTTCAGTGCGAATACCATTCAAATCCTTTTATTTTTTGGATCGAATGATTGAAACTGGATTGAACTGAACTAGTTGCCTTTCGGAATTTACAAATTGGAGCTATTTGCAACGAAGCATAGAAAAGTAATTCCATATTTTTATGCTGTTCTATTAGGACACGCAATCCGAGTTACATGCTGGTCCACAGAAAGATTGTCGGCATGAACGTCAGGTAGTCTCATAATCAGGCTCCGCATTGCAACACATTTCATCATCAGGAACCCGACTACGTCCATTGTAGGAGAAAGACCTGTGCCATATCTCTTTAATTAGCGGTCTCCTGTGCAGCTGCTGCCGCCCTATCCCCGCGAACGTTTTAACCTCATCCGCCCATCTAACTTTTTACCGTCTTCTTTTATGCTTCCTTTCCCTTGGAATCAAGTCTGCTACTCTTAAAAACCATCGGTTACCTTACCTTCGCATTGCATGCCGTGCCCAAGCCTATTTCTTCCTGTCTATTTCGACTAGGATGTCGTTAACACCTGTTTAATCTCTCACCAAATCTGCCCTCTTCCTATTTCTTAACGTTACACTTATCAGTTCTCGCTTACCTGATCTAACCAGACGTATTATTCCCTTTCCACTTCACGCACCTCGCTGTTGCCTTCCGAGAGTGTGGAACATTACATTGGTTTTCTGCATAATAATTTTTAGACCCACAGAGCTGCTCGGTCTGTTTAACTTGTTAATCATGCTTTGCAGTTCATTTTCTGAGTTACTTAGCAAAGCAATGCCATCAGCGAATCTCAGATAGCTCAAGTGTTGTCCATTACCTCCTATCTCCAACTGTTCCCAATCCTGGCCTCTCAATACCTCCTGTAAACAGGCGGTGAAAGGCATTGAAAAAGGGGGTGAATGGATCGTGCCTTCCTGCCTGACACTTTTGTTATCGCAGTTTTATTGCTGCATTTAAGTAGGAGTGTAGTAGCTGTGCACCCCCAATTTATAACTTTCAGTATTTTTACTAAAGCCTCTTCAACACCCTCATTCCGCGATAACTGCATGACTACTAATGTTTCGACAGAGTAAAATTTTTTCTCGTAATCTACCAGGTGTTCCAGGGAAGGTTTAAAATAATCTTCAAAAATAGTCTTTTAGGGGCAAAAATAAACGTTTCGCGTAAAATTATTACCATAGTTGGAGGGTACTAGAAAACCTGTGAATCATTTTGAGTAGTATCCTGCTTAACTAATTTTTTAATAATTGACTCTTTAACTATTACTCTAGGACACCAAGTTGATAATAGATATAGAGCCGTTCGTTTGTATTAGCCATATCAGTTTTTGATATTTCGAAAAAACGATTATCCTCGGCTCTGTGTAAAGGCGAAAAGCCTGCAGGCAAAACCAACCTTTCCAGTTAGCGTAGCTATTCAAAAAAGTCACATTTTATTAAGCCGCAGCCCCAATGATAATGCCTACCTCCGCACATATACCTTCGCACATACAGTGCTGATGGACGACTGCGCGCACGGCATGCAGCACTCTAGCGCCATATATGAGCGTGCGGCGGTACTTTTGTTCGCTCGGCACAACCGGTCTCGAGGAGAGCACGCTTGTACTCCTCCTGTCCCCTCGCCGTCGGTTAAACCGACGGCGACACGTATCAACCCATGAACGGGCGCACATCATCTACGTTGAAAAATTAGTTTGCAAGGATGAAATGGCCCTACAAGTTTTGAACTTGTTCAGTGGCACACACTAATATGGGAAACGTCCCGGGTCGCATATTGATGATGGATGCTCAAGTTCAAGTCGTATTAGTGTTCATTAGATAAGTAACCTCGGATAACATTAAGTGTCAGAGAAGTTTTGAATTATTTAGCGAAGGGCAGTCGTTGCTTTGCTACCAATGTGATCGATTTGCATACGCCAAGATAAGTTGTTACCGCTTTGAAAACCAAAATATATGTAAGACGTGATGCTCTCTAGCAAATCTCAAATATTCTGTCCAGATAAAAGTGTACGATATGGACGTAAGTTTACGTTACATGAACTGATAATTATTACCCATTGATGACACAAATTTCAGGCGTTATAGAGATTAGAACAGTATGAGAGAACTTCGAACACATTCTGTGTGAGTGCGTGTGGTTCGCAATAGCTCGACTGCCCTCAAATCGACCTGCTGAAAACTTGGGCTAGCTTGTCACACTATATGCTATACCATACGGTCTCCTTTTGTTCTGAAACCTCTACATTCCAGGCCTTTAAAAGAGCTAGTTCCGTCGACAAGGAAAATCAGCATGCCTGTGTCTGAGTGCATAGCAAAAAATGAACGCCCTCTGGCCTATGCTTGGCTTACCCTGATCTTGCCTCTTCTGCCTCTAGACCTGTCTTTCCTCCAACTATAGTTTTAAGCTCCTTCCATTACGCAGCCCTATAGTGGTGACTCATACAGAGACAGCCATAGCACTACGCCTCCCCTACTTGTTCCAATTCCGATCGAGGACGATGAGGAAATTAATTATACGCTATATGTATACACCATGGAGGTTGTTCCTTGGACGGAATAGAATCCAATGCTCTGGAGAAATGCTTAAAAAATATTTTTTCGGAAGGTTGATAATCCTCATATAATATAAATAATAAAGGAGGCTAAAAAATGCTTGAGGAGCTCTTGATTTCACTGCACATTTCACGACAGCATAATGGCTCTCAGTCGTATTCCCTTACAACGCCCATTGCCTCGCGATCAATCGTTAACTGCTGCTCACTTCCAATACTGTGTAGGATTACTTTAGTTTTCTGCATAATATTATTAAACAAATATATGCATGCCAATGTTTTAAGAAATGTCCTTAATACAAACCCACAAAACGAGTTTGTTTTCAAGACGTGTAAAGGGTTCCTTTCCAGTGTTTCGACCGAGGTGTATAATAGCCGCCTTTTTAAAGTATTGCATCTGAGGTGCACACGCTTGTTTTTTTCTTTGACATTGGAATTGTTTTGGGCCTGCAACCACAAGAGCCCTGTGTTCCCATGTGGAAACTCATCTCATGCGGGTGATAGTTTTAATTGGCTGCAAATTTTCGGTAATATGCCCAATGCTGCCCTTAGCTTCCTCTCTTATTTAGCACGCAGGCTTACTGACAAGACGACATACTCTGAATTTATACTCTATTGCAAATGTCCACCGGTTTCTTTTTATTTCAGTATAATGAAATTCAACATGACAGCCAACATCACGAGCAACATGCAGCCCTCTATTCACATTGAGCCAGCGAGCGGCGATGAAGCATTGCCTCAAGGCAAGACAGCTCAAGTGATTTTTTTATTTTTGATAGTTTGATGCTCCAAGCATACAACGTTTGTTGACTTATTTCGTATCGTAAACGAGCTGCGTTTGAGGTCACCACTTGACGCTACTGAGATTTTTGTGCAAAAAGTAGTTCTTTCTGACACAATAATAAGTGAATATATTACAGCGCTTTGAAAGTAATGGTTGTATATTCTCTGTTCATTCAGCGATTGATCAAGGACCTTCAACATTACGATCGAAATTACCTGTACTTCGTAATCGAAGAGAAATTCATCTTGCTCAAGGGTAAATTTTATGTATTGACATGTAAGCTCGTTTCAAAGTTAGGATTATTCCGGTGGTGATTATATAAGCTCTGCACTGCTGAAATATGGTAAGTTGCATCCACGAAGAGAACAGACTTGCAGTTGAAGCGAAATACGCTTGTACCTTAGCTAAGCAAGGAGACCTAGGAGACGCACCTTGGAGTTCAAGAACTAGCTTATTTAGGCAAGCTACATGCGAACCTCATGAGCGTAGCGCGAGAGGCTTAATCTTCTTTAATTACTTCCGGCAAGCGCTATTATATCTTTGGCTTAGTCGTAAAGCCCTGCCTTCTATCTTGTAATCTATGGCGTTATCCGTTCTACATTAATAAGTGACTTCGGAAGTCAACTGAAAACCCACTTGTGTACCTGTGACGTATTAAGTTTTTAAAGCAAGCAAATCCCCAGCTAGCGTATCTATAACATTCCGACGTTGATGATTTGCGACATCACGGCTACTCGAGCACATTTGGACTCGGCCTACCCACGTGTAGCCTTGCGTGGAGTTTTACTGTTTGGTGGTTCAGCCGACGGTGAGTTGTTGAACCTTTAGGCCCCTCAATGAACGCAATTTCTTTTTTTATGTTAAATTTGTTTTGCATCGTGTAATTAAATCTAATTGCCACCTTTCACTGAGAGTATGGCAGGTGGCATGTTAATTTATTTAGTTTCAAATAAATTCAGTTCATTTGCAGCGTTACAACCTTGGCTGGTTGCGGCCATCTTCCACGGAGGGCACGTGACAAAACAGAGAGAAATCAATATACTTTTTTCAATTCAGGAGAAAAAAGGAGGAGGGAATGGGCGTGAGGGAAGAGAGAGGCGATGGGAGGAGACATGCGGCCCAGTGGCTTCGGACATTATGAAGACAACCGTGAAATGGCTGCCATGTGAGGAACCCAGAGGGCGGCTAATGGGTGCGAAATAACTCGCAACCTCAGTGCGGTTGCACGGCAAAATTCAGTGTTATATGGCGGACCCATAGCAATAACAGCCCTTGGTGAATCGTTGAGTAAGTCAGTAGACCTTTGCTCTACATTTTCTGCATTAGGGTTTTGGAGTTGAAAATTTTTGGGAGTCAATCTTTGAGCTTTGGAGTCGAATGCTATTGCGTAATGCATTATCTCAATCCCTTAAATCACCACAACATGCACACTGCCAAGCCTACTTTATTTCTCACTAATTTTCTTACAAACCAATTCTGGGATACCCGAAAGGCACTGAACACACCGATATATCACTCATACACAAGCTTCTGATTGTCAACTACAATGAACCATTACAATTTTTAATTTAGCATCATTAACTCATTCACAATTAGCATGCTTATAATCACACATGCGGTAGGCGTCAGTAATGTCTCTAAGGAACTTTACTAAGTCAATGACCTTAACGCATTCTCTAGGTCCACCATTATTCAGGTTGAACCAATAGGCCAACATAAGTTCAGCGTAATGAATAGCTTATTAAAAAAACAAGCCTTCGTGGCCTATGGATAATGCGCCCATCTTGCTTTCTGACGGTACTGTGTTCGTTTCCGAATCTAACACGATTTATTCCAGTTTTTTTTCTTAGTTGAACTTCATTGCTCTTTGAGAAACTTGGCGTCAATCAGAGCATTGTTTGACTTCATCCTGAATTTTCATTATTCCTTGGTTCAGTCGGGATTTTTCGCTCATGGCGGACGACGACAATGGATTTTCTCTGACACGGGGCTATTAAGGCTGTTGTGGTAAAAATAGACTGAATCACTGCCATTGTCACATAAGTTTTTGCGAATTCCTCGTTACGTGTACAGTTTATAGGCGAATAATGCCAACAGCATTAGAGTAGATGTTCCGGCGTTTTTACCTGGGAATGCTGTGAAAATAGAATTTCTGTTTGCACTTGAGCACGAATGGTGTGTTCTGTGCCGTAGTCCAGTGGAATACTTTCCCGGTCCTTTTCGCTACTACACAAGCTTAAAACAATTGCCCTTCAAAGCGCCAGTGCTTTGGATAGCACGTTCGAAGAACTTTTCATCTGAAGTGATTTTCCAGCTCATCTGCAATAATGGCAGGACATTTTTGAGTCCACTTTTTACACATAATGTCCGACCGCCTGTCATTTACCAAAAGCACAAGTGCACTTTTACTGCCACTTGGCAAAATTCTGGGGGCACTTAAGTCTGCTTACGTGGAGGAATGCGAATGCATGTGTTTTGTGGAAAGCGATCCGTTTTGACGAAAGGGAAGGCGGCAGCAGCTCTCAGATCTCGACATCTCGGTGGACACCTCAACCCCTCCTTTACATTTTGCTTCCACATTTTGCGGACACTTTTTGAAGACACTTTTTGCGGACACGTTTTCGCCGACATAGCCAAGTAATGCTTTCGCAATAATAAATTCTAAAACTCTCTGCTGACGCACCTGAACCCCCTATCCGCCTCACCTGTGGATGAACCAGATGTGACTCGTATAAGTGGTTTGTGTTCAGTCTTGAATTAATGGCGAAGTAACTTCAAGGATTGCTGTCCACTCTGGTCAATGATAATTCTGACACTTGCACATAATTTAAACAGACTGCATGCATATGTTCGTTTCCTTCGCTTTAAAATACCATAAAAAGCGCAGTAACAAAAAATAAGAGCTGGTATAGGAAAATATTACAATATTTTACAAGCCGTAACAATAAGTATTTGCTGTAATAAAATACTGCAATTCAGCTACTTTTCCGGCAATTTATAACGTTATGAATTCCTTTTTTAGTCTAGAACTTAGAAATCTAATGAATTATCTTACTGTAGCCATTTGGCTTCAATATAATTAGTTACTTGCGAAACTGCCTTTAATAAAATGAAAGACTATTGTTTGTGTTGACCAAGCTTTGGTATGTGGTACGACCAGCTGAGCGCCTCGAAAGCAGAGACGAAGCGTGACAATGAGTGCGTAGGGCTGTTGTTAGCTTACTGTCCACGGGTATTGTACGGAAGGTGGCTGTTGTTCGTATTGACAGAGGTATCGTGGTCGGAACATTAGCAGTAAATAGGAGACAAAACACAGGGTTGCGTAGAGAAATGCAAGAAAGGACATCATACAGGGTATTTACACCTTGTTAGAATTCAGAAATGGCAGCCGGAGAAGAGGGAAGACGGCCTGCCGCCTTTCTAGAGTCTCATCTCACACACAGATAAGAGAACGTTGCTGTCCGGGGTCCGCGGAATCGGCCTCGCTGCTCGGTCTCCGTCATTTCAGACTGCCTGCAATAGCGCGCAGCAGGCACCAGTGCCCATCCTCGAGAACTTTTGGCAGTAGGTTTTAAGAACGCCCACTTTGAAGCCGGACGCCAGCAACATTCTCCTAGCCTGCTCAACTTGACCAGGAACAACAGCAGAGTGCCACCTTGGGTCCTTCCCTCCAGCTCGCCGCGCCTTTTTCTCCTGCAGGTGGTTCCTTGGGAGAGGTGTAGGAGGAATATTTTCGAAGCAGCGACGGAAACACGTGGCTTCGCCGAGGCAGAAGTCACATTTGCTGCTGCCACTAATTTATGGTGACAATCGGACAAACAGGTTAGGCGAACGGTGTGCTCGGAAGGAACGGGGAACTATCGGAACGTTGAATTCGAGGCAAAAATAATGAAAGAGCATCCTTCTCTGTAAACGGTGGTGCCACACAGTCTTTCCAGATTCAGGCGCAATTAGCAGTAGTGAAGCATTTTATTGTAAAAAGCACACTACAGAGTGTACATTTCGCGAGCAACCCGGAAGCAACAAGGTGCAAGGCTGTGCTTGGGGCACCTAATGGAAAGGTGGCGCGCGACGAAGTTCAAAGCTTGTCAACAGCGCGGGGCTTCCAAGGTTACGTTGGTTAAGGGCACTGTGGTGTCTTGCTACACTTGTGGCGGCAAGGCGCGAGCGGGAACCGGAGGAAATGCGTATGGCACGAACAATATGGAGCTCAGGCTGCCAAGGTCGGTTGTTGGGACCACCCTTGCAATAAACAGCCTGCCTCAGAGACTTTTAACACTGAAGCCAGCTCCGAGCAGCATGTTGGTAGATATATCGCTCGTTTCTTTCTTGAGCACGCACGGTAGGCCACGAGTGTTTGGCAATGCTTCTATATGATTTGCTTTGTTGGCATTTCTTTGTCTCTGTAATGGCCCACGGTAAATGAAAGATATGGGATGTGGGATACTTGACTGGACGAAATTTGCTGGGAAGGCCAATGAATGTGGGCGTCCAGAGAGTTCAGTGCTTTTTTACTTCGTTTAAGTTCGTTTTTGTATGCTCGAAAACCCAAAATTATTTTAGAGCAATTGCATTACCATTCGGAAGCCATTGTACAGAAATGTCATTGCTTTTGCGAGCAATAATTAGTAATATAGTTTATTTACATACCTGTCTTGTTTTGGAAAGTAACTAGTGAAGTTATTTTTTTAAAAGTCGCTTTGTCATGTGTGTTATTCACTACCATACACGCTTTCCGCTAAACAGATCGAAGCGTTCCGGTAACAAACAGCTTGGCCACCATGTCAGGCATCCTGGAGAACGTGCGCACGAAATGATAGGTTGTAAATGCATTTATTTTTATTCCACGTCGTGCCAAACTCATGCTCTTATTACAGATGCCCGTAACTGGCTTTCCTTCAGTGGCGCAAAAGACCAGCCTGTACTATATGCTGATGGGAACTGCATTCTAACAGGCACTTACAACAAAAATGGTAGTAATCGATTATTCAAATTTTATTTTGGTGTAGCATGCAGAATTAGCCCTTGGTTCGAATGAAATATAAATTATAGACAAAATACCTGTTTCACAGGTTTCTGAATCGAAACCGCGTTTCGCTGGAGAGGAAATTTTAAAAATATTTAGTAATAAGGACATTCGTATGACCATCTGTACCATGCCTACATATAATTCCTAAATATTTGTTGAGTTGTAGTTAGCTTTGTTTTATGTTTTTTTTAAATTTCTGTACGACAACCTTTACGAAGATAAATTTAGTGCCAGCTACATTCACTGGTACACAAAGTGCTAACTAGATTCTTTATATTTTTCAATCACCTAGGTTTTAAATTAAGGCGTGCTAATCAATACATAACCTCTTAAGTTCTTTACAGTTATGTGCATGAGCTGGTTGGATATGCAACCCCTACAAGCCCAGGAAATCTGCGCCTATATTCTTAGTTTGCGCGTCTGCTACCGATTGTTGATGTGAAGCTTAACAAAAATCAGTTTGAGCGGATAATTTTAATACTTTTTACCCTGCAATAATTTTCTTTGCCCGTCACAATTAGTTTGAGGGATCGCCTGAAGTCTTTTTAGGTGATATTTTCAAGCGCGTAGGAAGCGTTGGCCATTATGACAAACTTCTCCGCCCTTGTACTCATCACAGCGCTTCCTTTTTCTCAATGCGACAAGAAAACATTCCCATCCAGTCGAGCAGCCTCAGTACTAATGCCCACAGATGGCGGTAATCGGTTATTTACAAGAAAGCTGTGCATGTTAACACCAAGAACATTGCTAGCAGTTTAAATTTTATAGGAATTAGGCACCATGTATGACAGAAGCAGTGTTGAGATCCAAGTATAAATTAAGCACTCATTATAGGTGAAATTGATTATAGAGTCGAATTAATGCGGCAATAATTTTAGACAGGAGATAACTTGTAAACAATTAGAATCAAAGGCAAATAAATACCTCTGGCGGGATCTGAACCTGCGTCTTTAAAATGGCTGGTAAAAATGTTTTGCCAACTCAGCTGGTGCATTTTGTTAGGACATTATTCTTATTTACCTCGTTTATGTACACTGTTGGCGCATGCAAACTCAGCCAATTCATAGCCTATTACACACAGGCGGCGCCTGTCGCCACCGCGATGCTTCAATACTACTTGCGTTCCTTGCATTAAACCTTGGGAATGTTCAAGTTCGCCTCCCTCGAACGTCTTGCCAAACCGCAAGTCCCAAAATTAACTCCACGGAGTGCGCTGGGTGAGAGCTGAGCAAGAGCACCTTTATTCCCGCTTTGGAATGAAGACTCCAAAAATCGTACCCTCTTTGACTAATGAGCACGCAAGGACAGTCATATGAGATCTCCGTTAAATTCCACATTTTAAAGACGGCAATGCTCAAAGAAACTAAGATTAACAGCAATAAGAAAAGCTCGATGATTTTGCTAGACTTACTTTGTAAGAAAAAACGTGGACGGTAGCAGAGCCCTAAAATCACGGGTGGCACTTAAGACTGCTTACGTGCTTTGAATTGTTTCAAAGTTTAGTTTCTTATTTATTTATATTTCTTTTCCTTTTTGCTTCCGTTCTAATAAGGGTCTCCTCATTAGAATACAGCCGTCAGGCAACACATATACTAGGTTCACGCTTGTTAGCAAACAAGAAATAGTGTTTTGTGGCCTCCCATGAGTTGCGTGGTCGCCCTGGAATCTAAAACTCCTGGTTCAATACGCCGAACCTAATGGAGAAATTTTATTGTTATTTGATACCACGGTGGCTTCATCTGGGTCTTTTAGGACCAGTGTTGATGGTCAACGACGACGACGGGTTTTTGTTTGAGATCAGCTATATATTGAGTTTGCCTTTTAAGAACGAACGAACTTGAGCATTTTTTTTTTCTGCTGGAAAGCAGTGATGTATGATATGAGCTACGCCGGGCGGCTGCCTCACGGCGCGTAGGTCCACGAAATGCCTCAAATACATGGTCTAGGTGAATGGTTTCCTTGCCTTTTCTTTTTTCAGGACTGTGAGCACATGTGTTCAAGGCAGAAAATGATGTTTCTAGAATTCGCTGCAGATGAGGTGGTTTATTGCCTTCTGGTTTTCTGTTTTCTAATTATTGTGGCGAACGGTTCTCCTGTTTCAGGCTGAACATTCTGCACGTTATGGGTTAAGGAAAATCTACTCAAGTCGCCTCCTAGTCATTGCGACTTCATGGTACTTGCTTTATGCGGACTCCCTATATACAACGCTTCCAAAAGCCAAGAATTTTTCTGCAGTTATCTTCTCAAAAACCCTCGAGGGTAAAGCTTATCGAGTGAAACTGCTCCAGCTAGCCACGTTCCACTGGAATGCCTTTTGAAACGTTGCGACACTGTACCGTTGCGAAGCGCAAGTAAAGAAACGCTTCATTTTTAGGTCGACCTTTATTTCTGAAAATTTTCAACACTTCGAGTCTCAACGTGAAGTGCACAAATTTTAGCTAAGAATTTTTGACTTGGTATGCGGCATCAATTTCTCCGAACCAAGCTATTCGTGTTCAAAAGTATGTATACAGATTTATTTGTGTGAAGGGGTGAATTAGCTGGCTATTGTAATTTTGTTTGGCATCGCGCCACCATTAGATCGTCAAACCATATGGGCTGAATATATGTTTCGTCCGACAAACTGCACGATGGAGCATGCCTGTTCTAATAAGAGTCATTTTCGGTATAACTGCGCCTCAAATATATGCTTGTGTAGAGTCTAATTTTCAATTTTCAAACTCCGATTTATTGCTCAGGTGTCCAACAATGAATCAGGGTAATCGGCCCTTCACATGGGCCTAAGAAAGGAGGTATTTTTCTCAACCGAATAACGTGCTCCTCTGTTGTAGCATTCAAAGTTAAAATACGCTTGCGACTCGCAACACATTTTTTTTTAAATAACGAAAGGCTACCAGTGAATCTCAACACATTACGGAAAAGAAGTGCACACAAACTCATTATGTCTTTAATACTCACTGGCGTCATTTCGACTGTACGACAGCATGGATCCAGGAAAAAAACTCTATTGTACGTCCTACATTCGTAGCACTGCTGAGGAAGCAAAGTAAAACATTTTTTTTAATACTAAAAAGACAATGAGCCTAAATTAAGCTTAGCCTGTACACTTAAACTAGTGCATCAAAAAAACACGCTAATTTTACTGAAAGTAGTGTTTCGTTATTTCGAAGAAGCCAGAAAACGAAAAATTAGTGTCGCTTGCACCCTCCGATTTCCAATGTCAACTGAAGTGGGTGGTTATAGTTTTCAGGGAGCGAACTCAGAGGTCGGTCGTCACCGTCTCTTGGTTTGAAAAGGTGATCTGGGAAGCCTTTCGACTGGCGCAACAGTTTTCAAATACTTTTCTCTCGGATTCAATGTTTTGCGGTAGGAAAACCGTCAACGCACGCAGAGAGAGCCACAAAATCAATTTTCACTGAAAACGAAAAATTGATGGAGTCATGCTCAGTGTCCCGTTATATGTCTTTTCATTTTGCCTCTCAAACATATAAGCATGCAACCTCAAGGGTAGTGGCTTGTCTAAAGATAACCATAAAAACTGACGGATCGCGACAATACAGACATTCTCCATAAGCTACACAATAGACGAGGAATCAGTTTGCATACAAATGCGGGCAAATATTAAACGTTTTATAGCATTGTCACATGACGTAAAAGTAACGTTTCTGAAAAGGTATTCCTCTGAAAAGACATTCGAACGGCTTTCATTGCATCTGCACTAATGAACTGTACCCATTAGTAACCACATTGTGTATAAATTTCCTCTACTTGGTAGAAAGTCACTTATAAAAGTTTGTTATTGTAAAGTGAGATATAAGAAATTACTCACATTTTCGCGAAGCGTGCACAGTAAAAATCTGCCTGGTATTATTTTTCTTTTCAGAAAGCACTGTGCTTTTACCGCCGCATTTGTAATGTGTAATATGCAATTTCTAATCTCAATAGCCTGCAGTATGCTCAATTTATGTAGGGTTGTGCTGCCGAAGCAGTCATATAATGATCGCAATTTGCAGGTGTTCTAAGCACGAATGTGTTACCCAGTTTAAGTGATATGCGAAAAAGTGTCCATTTATTACAGTACCATTTAGTGTCAGTATGATTTTATTTGCATCGAATACCAGAGTATATAAAAATAAATGACAGCAGTACTCACGCTAAGTGTGAAGTTGCATTTATTTTTGAAAAATGACGTGCCAATTTATGGCACTCGCCTATCTCAACCATTCCAATCCCTAGTTCATAGCAGTTACACGCATTCACATGCAAAACATTATCGCCCGCATTAAAACCCAGTGTAGAAAATAAATACCGACCTCCAGCAGCAGACTCAATAATGTTGAACATCCACGCACAGTGAAACCTTATGTGAATGAATTACAGAGCACATGCACAAAAATATTGTTCATGTGAATCCTTGCACAGCTAGCGAGTACAAACAGCAACTGGTTTCAAAGCAATAAACGGTCCATATAAATGCGACATAAACTGTTGGAGGCAATAAAGTGATATAGGCCTTAATAAAGCCGCATGAAGGATTCTTGACAGCATGGTTCATCTTTAAATTATGAAACCAAACAAAGCATACTGAATACAATGCATGGTGAACATGAGGTTCCAGAAAATATTTTACTGATAAATTAGCATTGATCCTGACGGTGTTTCACTGTATGCTGTAAAGAGTTAACTCATACGTGGAGTGTGGCCTTAATTTACAAGTTATGTATATTATGGCAAATTTCTGTAATATTTTTTGATGTTGATGCACAGTATACGAAGCCGATGGATGCTGAGTGACGATTTAATAGTTTATAGACTACCTGTGTGAAGACGAGTGTAAATTATTAGTGCCCAACAATTGTTTTCTGAAGTAACTGTGATGTGACTTGTGCCGTGTACATTTCATCGATCAAGTATTTCAATGCCTGGAATGAAGTGGCCTTAGAGGGAACACTGATACAGCAAAAATAACCATAACTGCAAAAGCCGAAGTGGCCTCTTTTATATGGTGTTAAGGCGAGCTGTCACATGCCTGCTATTGAAGTCGTGTTTCTTGATAAGAAATTTTCGTGGCTTCATTGGGCACATGGTGTCAAAACCACCTCTCCCCCCCCCCCCCCCTGCACTTACATGAAAACGGACCATCAGGAGAGCATTCTACGCAAGGAAACTGGTGCGAAGTTTCATGTCTCAAGTCTTTGAGTCTAGTTAGTTCTTGCCATTTTTGTGCGAAACAGACACATTGCTATCATTCGTGATTCAAGCAACCATAGCTGAGGTGCAGGTAGGCCTGCTACTTGATACATGAGTAAGCAATGAACAAATATTTGATGTGATTCTGCATTTCCACTGACTGCGGATGTAAAACCAGTACTTGCAATGAAGTGGCTCTTTTGATATCTGAGGCATTCTAGATAATGTTGCATGTTACAGGCTAGATTTTATCTTGCCAATCTCTGTTTGTTATATAATGTAACGAGCAGAAATGTATATTTCTAGAAGGGGATTAATACATAAAGAGACAGCAGAGGAGCGGTAGAATAAGAACCAGCGCCCGAATACACATTGCCCTCCTCGTCCACCACGCATACAAGCTCCATGTTTCGTCACCATGTTTGTCCAAGCCTACGGCCTTAACATAATCCCCGTCGGAAAAACCACCTCCCGGTGCTAAGGAGAAGACGCATGAGGGGCGTGGTATGGTTCAAGCCGAGCCACATGAACAACGTCAGTCATAAGGCGGGTGGGTGACGTCGCAGAAAATACAGAACTAATTCCTTTGTGCCTGCGGTCACCTGGCGGACGACATGGTAAGGGCCGGTGTATCGAGGCAGCAGCTTTCCAGCGAGTCCAACGCGGCGAGAGAGACACCACAGGAGGACGAGGGACCCTGGGGATTAGTGGACGGCCAGATGTCAATGGTTGTAAATTGACTTCTGCTAGACTTAGAGGCGGAGAGACGAACGTGAGCAACTTGACGCGCCAGGGCGGCGCGTGTAATGTATCTTGTGCGTATTGTTTGGCCTAGCGATGGTGGGCGGTAACGACGTGTCCAAAGGCACGTGAGGATGGCGGCCAAACAAAAGATAGAAAGGAGAAAATCCTGAAGTGTCATGGCGGGACTAATCATAAGCGGATGAGATATAAGGCAAAACTTCATCCCAATCGTGTTGGTCGGGACAGACGGTTATATATATCTCTGAGTGTTCGATTCAGGCATTTGGTAAGGCCATTAGTCTGAGGATTGTAGGCTGTAGAGTTTCATTTGAGTATAACAGGACCGAAGGATGTCTTCCACGGCTTTCGACAAGAAATAGCGGAAGCTGTCGGTCTGGAGTTACCGTGATGCACCTTGGTGAAGGATGGTGTCGTGCAGAAGAAAGTCCGCAACATCTGTACCGCAGCTCGTCGGCCATGGACGCGTGATGGCGCATCTTGTGGCATTGTCGGGGGCGATAGCAATCCACTTATTGCCAGATCGAGTCACCGCAAAAGGGTCATGAAGGTGGAAACCGACCCGGTAGAAAGGAGCGGTAATAGGTAAATAGAATTGAGGTGACCAGCAGTCAGCACAGATGTTTTTTTCCGGCGTGGCACATGTCGTAGGCGGTGATATACCGACGGACGGCACGGTATAATCCAGGCCAAAAAAAACGACGGCGGACGCTGTCTTACGTCCGAGGCACACCGAGATGCCCGGTGGTTGGCAGGTCGGGAAGTTGGAACAAGACAGATCAGCGCGAGCGCTGAGGCACAAGCAGCAGGTCAGGCCCGTCAGGGCGCTGATTGCGGCGGAGCAGAACGCCATCTTCAAGGCCAAAAAGCCGCAGTGATGGATCGAGGCGAGCAGCGGCGAGGCCTTCAATGATCGTGCAAAACCGAGGATCGCGTTGCTATTTCGTAGCGACGTGCAGTAAGTTGGAAATGCCGAAGAGAGAAGGTGCTATGGCGTTTTTGCTTGAGTCAGGTGGATCAAATGGGTGACCAGATAAGCATTCAGCGTCCTGATGGAGACGTCCGGACTTGTACACTACCCTGAACGAGTACTAGTGTTGCCTCAAGGACAAACAACAAAGTCGTCCAGTGCGGTTCTTGAGAGAAGAAAGCCAACAAAGGGCGTGGTGGTCGGTCACGACCGTGAATAAATGGCCAAAAAGGTTTTGGAGGTCCCCCAGGTAGGCGACCGCGGCCACATTTATTGAAGACTGCGAAGAGGAAGAAAACGTTTGGGACCTTGGTCAGTGCCGAACGCTGCCGCCGCCGCCCCGTTGTTGTCTACTCTCCGGCAGCCCTCAATAAATGTGACCGCGGTCTCCTTACCGGGCGACCTCCACATTGTGGGGACCCGGCGAGCCGCACCTTCTCCCGCAGCTGCGTTCCTGGATGGTGGGCTGGCAGGAACCAGCCTTTGGCCCGCCGCTTCCTGCGTTCAGGCCTCAAGGCGTCAGCGGATGGTTCGCTTCGTTCGAGGCTGCCCTGTACCTGAACGGCACGACCATCCAGCCGTTAAAAAAGGCTGTCCTCGGCGATATCCCCCCGCCCGACCTGCTGCGCAAACTCGCCTGCCCTGCCTTGGACAGCCGGCCGTACGACGAGCTGCGCACTGCCATTCTGGCAGACTTCGGCATATCCTACTGCCCGCTGCCCCTCTACGACGCTGCAGACCCGCTGTAACCGCCGCAAGCAGCTGGCCCAGCGCTAGCCTCGCTCTCGCCCACGCAGCCTTCGTCGGAACCCTGCCCACCTCTGCAACCCCTGGCCGGAACCTCGCCACTCCAGCTCAGTGTCTCTGGCCCCTCAGTCCATCTTCACGGCACACGGCGTCGGCTCAACAACAGTTTTTCCGCAAGTCCTGCTCCCACAACTTCCTTTTCCTCGTCTTTGGACGGGTCTCATTGCAACTGTTCCCACCCAGAGGCACATTCAGCCCAGTCACCACCCCTCGCCCACCACTGCAGTTATCGCCACAGCCTCCTGACGACACGGAACGCTCTGCGACCGTATGCGTGTCGCGTTTTTCGGCATTTGCGCCTGCCTCGCTACACCAGCCAACAACTCAACATGCCAATGCATCGGTGTCGCAGCCGCGGCTAGCTGCTCTTAATGCTCTCGCGGCAAAGCCACAGCCAGCCCGCCACACCCTCAGCCCCACCAAAGGTCCACAGCACACTAAATGTCCCACAACGCAGTTTATGAAGCGCAACCCGGTGACAGCACTATCAATTATAACACGCTATACTTTGCCTGCAACAGACCCAGAACCGGTGCCCACGCCTGTCCTCTAGCCACCCAGGCCACTACTGTGGGCTCTTCTTAATCCCCAGTAGTGTTCGCAACTTAAAAGATACCTGACCCCGCTGGCTCGGCCACAGCCAAACGCAAGTTCGACAGACGACCATCGCCAACGCCCTCTCGCCCACAGCATATACGGGCCCCAACTACGCTGCCGATTCATCAGCCGCCGGTTAGCAAGATGCCTTGGCTCATCGGGGCAGCGGACGCGCTCCCTGTTGCTGTTCTGTGATGCCGAAGTCACCTCTGATTACCGCTACCTCACCAGTGTTCCCCTTCGGTAACGGTTCGGAGCCGGTGGAAAGGGCACCACTCGTGCAGCCGGCCACCGCATTGGAGCCAATCAGTCCACGGCTGGCTGAGCGCGTGTGCCAGCAGCCTCGTGCAGTCAATCACAGCTATTCCTCCGCCTCGCACCTTGCTGCGCCTCCGGGAGCCGCCCGTCTGGTCACCCGGCAGCTCGGATCGGCAACAGTTGCACGACCTCGGGACCTCCTCAACACGTGGCAATCTCTGCGGCGCCGCACCTCATCCGCGAGCCCGCAGCTGCTGCACCAGAACCTCTGGCGCTGTGTCCACTTAGCAGGTTGTCTCACCTTCTTCACCTGCCCCTAAGCGTCCTTCGTTGCCCAGCGAAAGCTCGGCCGCAACTCCAAAGCCAGGGTCGCCTGCCTGAGCCTGGTCTTCTTCGGACCCCGGACGCCCTGCACAGACCTTGCACAGACACATACCGACTACTCGTCTACGGGGGAGCCCTGTAGCGACCCACGCGGCCGGCTATAGCGTAATGCTGAAGATGCCGAAGTTTTCCTAGCACGATCTGAAGAGAAAGCTCGGGACCTTGGCCAGGGCCGGACACTGCCGCCGCCGCTCCGCTGTTGTCTACTCTCTGGCAGCCCTCAATAAATATTACCGTGGTCGCCTTCCTGGGCGGCCTCCGCAAGGTTAATGTGCAGTTAAGCAAATGCCCAAACGATAGTCAGGCACTCAGGTTCAGTGATGCAGTAGTTGCGCTCGGCGGCCGGAAGAAGACTACGGGCGTATGCAATGACGCGTTCGAGAGCCTGCTGGCGCTGGGCTAACACAGCTCCGATCGCGTGTCCACTGGCGTCGGTGCGAGCTTCAATAGGAGCTAGGGAGTCGAAATGGGCTAAAACAGGTGGCGTGGCCTGCAAGGTGATGAGCTTTGGAAAGGCTTCCACTTCGGCGGGGCCCCAGGTAAAAATAACGGCGTTCTTAGGAGATCGGCGAGTGGACGGGCGATATCTGCGAAATTTCGAACAAAGCGGCGGACGTATAAACAAATGCCGATAAAGCGGCGGACATCCTTTGGAGACTGGGGAATAGATAAATCTTTCACAGCGCGGATTTTATTCGGGTACGGGCGTATTCCCGACGCATCGGCGATGTGGCCGATGATTGTGAGCTGGCGGCGGCCGAATTGCCACTTCGAGGAGCTTAACTAGAGCCTGGCGTCGGTAAAAAAGGCGAGGATCGCTGAAAGCCTTTCAAGATGAGTTTCCAACGACGGCGAGAAGATTACAAAATCGTCGAGTTGACCTAGACGTGCTGACCATTTGAATCTTATAAGAAGCTAGTTCATCATCCGCTCGAAAGTGGCCGGAGCATTGCATAGACCGAACGGCACAATTTTAAGCTGATACAGACCGTCGCGAGAAATTAAGGCCACTTTTTCACGGTCCATGTAGTCGACAACTATCTCCCAATATCTGAAACGAAATCGATAGATGAGAAGTAGGTGGTTCCATGAAGGCAGTCCAGGGCATCGCCTGTGCGGGGTAATGGATAGGCGTCTTTTTT
The DNA here is from genome assembly GCA_030143305.2 of Amblyomma americanum. Taxonomy (NCBI): domain Eukaryota; kingdom Metazoa; phylum Arthropoda; class Arachnida; order Ixodida; family Ixodidae; genus Amblyomma; species Amblyomma americanum. Next base: position 328,122 of record JARKHS020005877.1, on the reverse strand, counting down.
TTTAATTCGGTTGAGATGGCGGTAATCGGCACAAAAGCGCCAGGTACCATCTTTCTTCTTGACTAGGACCACAGGAGAGGTCGAAGAACTTGAGGAGAGCTCAGTAATTTCCTTGCCGAGCATCTTGTCAACCTCCCGTTGGATGGCGGTCCGTTCGCCCCCGGATCCGGAGACTGTACAGCCGTCAATGACGGAGAAATTCACGTTGTTTATTTTATGCTTAGCAACGAAAGTTCGGCCCAATGGGTGGTCGTCAAAGACAAAGACGACATGGAAATGCTCCAAAACACGTCCAAGATTATGAGCTTGGGCAGGCTACAGGTCGGGAGCCATCATTTACGAGTAACCGCCAGCTGGAACGGCTGCAGTAGACGATAGACGACTACAAGGGATCGGAACGGACGCCGTACGAGCTGAGGTGTGGCTTTCGCATGTCGTGCTAAAGGTCGCTGGTGAAATACCTTCAGGAAGCGGCTGGACATAAGCGACAGAGTTCAAAACCGGAAGGCACGCATGGTTCTCGAAAATTTTGACGACTGTATGCGGAAGAGCAAGATATTTGCCAGGAGAACGTCCTTAATGAGAAAAACGGTGTAGACACCATCAGGAACAGGCGGGCAGAGTACAAAGAAATGTAGGTCGCGGCGTCAGGTGCCAGACGGATAAAATAAGCAGTACACAGGCGGTGTAAAATGGGGTCGGCGGATTCCGGCACAAAAGGTAGGTCGAGCTGGAGGACATTTAAGGGGCAATCGATGGGAGGAGACGAGAGGAAGTCAACCCTGGGGATGACTTCCCGAGGGCAATGGGCAAGGACAGTAAATAAAAATGAAGTATAGCGTCCCGCGATGAACACACGGGCAGTGCACATGCCAACTACGGCAGGCGTTCCGCCATCGTCCACATGGACAACGACTGGGTGTCAGGCGTGAGCACTTAGCGCAAGCGACGCTGAAGCATGGACGACATCACTCACACCTGCGCTCCGGTATCGATCAAGGAAGTGACAAGCACACCATCCACGTGCACGTCGATCAAGTTTCATCTGGTGCGGACAGTGAAAATAGGATTTTCAGGCCGTGTCGTGGGAACAGCATCCCTCCAGACGCTGCAGCCATCAGTTTTCCGAATGAGGTCGATCATACGAGGCAGGAGATGATGGGCGGCGAGGTCGGAGCAAGGGAGAGCGACAGATGCCTCACACCCACACATGCCTCGCACACATGCCTCAGGATGTCTTCCAGCCTTCAGCATGAGCTCTTTAGCTTAGCGCCTAGGCACCTCCACCGAAGTAGTTCAAATCAAATCAAATGAGTTTATTCCAGCATCCTGAGATGCTTCGGGGCACTGAAAAAAAGCCAAAGGTGACTTTACGAGGTCCGTGCTCCTTATAAGGCATACAGTGGGAAACGCGGAATGTTTGAAATACAGGCGGTGAATTAGCAGAAAACGCAGCTGCCCACAAGGCAGAAAGACGTACAAAATAAAAAAAAATGCAGATAACAAAAGGCAAACAGAACATGAAAATTGTAGTGTAGGGGCTAAGAATAAAAATGCACGGCAAGAATGTGAAGTGAAGAGAAAAACAAGAACAAAATAACACACATCGCTCAAACTGTGCTTATTTCACAAACAGAACAAAGAAACTCACTATAATTCCACGTGCATTTTTTAGGTTAGAGAAACATACTGCGTAGATACCTGAACGATTTCTTAGACATGTCGGTTATCTTCGCCGGACAGTTCGTTCAATATAGATGGCCGACGATATTTCAACATTTATTTCTCGGAATTTGTGCGGCATACATGAACGTTCCATTTTCCGGATTTCGTGTACAATACACAGGATAGAAGGCAGAAAGCCCGGCAAGCTCAGCTAAAGGATTGTCGTCTTTAATTGTTTCCGACTTGTAATAACGGATTAGTCTCGAGGAATATAAAGACTATTTACCAATTATGTTAAATTTCACAATCAATTCGGCTGTGTATGAAGAAAGAGGGACTTTTCCAATACTGCGGATAACACGTTTCTGCAAACGCAACAATTTATTAATATTGTCAAGCGCTGTGGTTTTCCAGACAAGAGCGCCATAATTCATTCCCGAGGAAAATAGGGAATAATATAATAATACGTTAACTGAGATGATAAAAGATGGACAGTAGCGGCGCAAATATCCCGTCGTACGCGAGAGATTCCCGGGGAGGTAGGTAATCTGGTCGTCCCACGATATATTTTCTGAGAGAACGACGACTAGTGTTTTAAAATGGCGAACCATTTGAACTGTAGGGTTGTTTATTGCAAGGGATGGAAGACAAACACATTTTTGAGTGGATGAAAGATCACTACTTTTGATTTTGCAACGTTGATTTTTAAATCATTCTCCGTTGCCCAAGAATTCATATGTTCCAAAGTCCTGTTTGCTCGAGTGACTAAATTGATGCTCGGTTGTCCAGAAAAAGCACACTTGTGTCGTCGGCATATATAATATCGTCAGCAGATATATCCATACTAACAATATAATTGACTTTAATTAAAAGCAGGGAGGGCCCTAAAATACTCCTCTGAGGGACACCCGGCACTACAGGTTTAATAGCTGAGCGTTGTCTTTGAGTATCGACAAATTGTGTGCGATGCTGTAAAAAGATAATAAAAAGAGCTTCGTGTCGCGAAAACCCTAGTATTCCATCTTCTGAAGCAGGATACTGTGATCGATAAGATCGAAAGCTTTCGTGAAATCTAAAAAGATGCACAACACGATATTTTTATTTTCAAAATTCTGTAGTATCAGGTCCTTTTGAGCAAGCAAAGCTAACTCAGTTGATTTATTCTTTTGGAAGCCATGCTCTGCCGGAGTTAAGAATATATGTTTGTCAGAAAAAGCCATCAAGCGTCGTAGAATTAATTTTTTAAATTCTTTGGAAACGAAACGACAGGAAGAACAAAATATGGCGATACTCTGATAGTTCATGTCGGTTGTCTTTATTATAGATCACGGTAACCCTTGCGGAATCCATGTTACGCGGGAACAAACCAGACGACAGGCTGGCGTTAAACATGTGCATCAAATATGGTGCTCTTCTACAACAAACCAGCGCAGCATCAAGTTCTTCCATGGAGAATAGTACATCCATCCGAGAAACCCGTGAGGGTGGAACATTGTTGCACTGCAGCGTTGCGCCGGGATTCGGAGGGCTTGTTATTCTTGCCAGAAATCTTCGGCTACCTCAACCACGCTGCGCCTTTGGTGGTGCGTGACGGATTTGAACGGGTAGCGCTGCTGAGGGGACGTGCGGAGACCCCGAATTACGCTCCAAACGCGTGACAAAGGCTTTCGTGGATAAAGTGTTTGGCAAAATCAACAGGGACCGATGATGTGACGTACTCCGCACTTGCCAGCCTTGGCCAAGAAGCTCGACGGGCTCGTTTGGACACTTATAACAAGTCATGGCCTGCTGGCATAGTTCCCATGATTGGAAGACCAGTCGTCTGGTTTCACTTCTTAAAACGGGGAAATCACCGCTCGACCTTTCATCATACCGTCCAATTGCACTCGCCAGCTGCGTCGGCAAAGTCGTGGAAAGACAGCTGCTCACACGCGTGGATTGGTAGTTGGAGCGATATCAGATTTATTCAACCTTCATGTCTGGGTTCCGACGGGGCCGATTTTCTATCGACAACGTTGTTGACCTTGTAACGACGGTGCAACACAGCAAAGGTTTGAAAAGATTGACCGTAGCATTGTTTTTGGATATCAAGAGCGTGTACGACAACGTAACGCATCAGGCCATTTTGGACGCAATGGAAGCTGCTTAGATCGGAGGCCACCCGTTCAGCTGGATACACAGCTATTTTTCAGAGAGGTTGTTTTTTGTCCTGACTGCGGACGGAACAGCGTCCTTACACCGAAATTCGCGCGGAGTCCCTCAGGGTGGAGTGCTTAGTCCAGTTCATTTCAACCGTGCTCTCATCGGCCTGGTCGACGTATTGCGACAATCTGCTGAGATCTCTACATATGCAGATTATATCTGTATTTGGGCATCAGGGGTGAACCGTCCTCAAGTTCGTGCAAGACTTCAAAAGGCAGTATCGATATTTACCTCTTATCTTCGCTTGTAGGGCCTGAACATTTTGACCGAAAAGTGCTCACTTGTGGCGTTCAGACGCAAAATAATGTCACGTTACACCATTCGGATCAATGGCGTAGCCATTCCCGATGAGAGGAGCCACAGATTCCTTGGTGTTGTCATCGACAGAAACCTCTCGTGGAGTCCACATGTCTACGACATGAGAAAGAGACTAATTGCGATTGTCCACGTCCACTCCTCTCTCGGGGGAAAGTCCTGGGGCGCATCAGTGCTCTCGGTGCTACAACTGTACCGTTCCCTATTTCTGGGCTACATGCGGTACAGTCTTCCGATATTCAGTTTCATTAGAAAGACAAATATCAAGACTCTTCAAATTGTGCAAGCGCAAGCTCTCCGTATCTGCCTTGGATTGCCTCAATGTGCATCAACAGCAGCAACTGTTCTTGTTGCCAGGGAACATCCTGTTACTAGATACATTGCTGCTGACACCATGAGAACACATATTCGGCATCTCACACGGTTTCCCTGTCATCACCTCGCAGCACTCCCAATAATTAGGCCGCGTACTGCATTCGCCAAAGTCATTGAAGCCCATCGCGCATATCTTCCATCGGAGTTCACCCCTGCGTCAAGACCGTGCTCACCCTTATGGTGCCTTCATGAATCTCGGGTTCACCTCCATATTCCTGGGATTAGGAAGAAAGCTGGTGTATTGCTGCCCGCTCTTAAACAAATGACATTGAATCACCTGAATTCTTACCACAGTCACCGCATACATGTTTACACTGCAGAATCAGTTCACTCGACCTGTTCTGCGGGGTCGGTGGTGATACCGGCCAGATCCATCTTCATGAAAGTGAAGACGACCTATCCAACATCTTCAACTGGTGCGGAACTCGCAGCCTTCCGGACTGCGGTTGAGTTCATCAGTCAAGAAGCTCCACATGACTGGACGGATTTCACCAACTCTAAAGCAACCCTTCAAGGCCTGCAAGCTGCGCTATGCCGCGGGTCGTAGGAACAACTTGTTGTTGAGCTCCGTCTATCGTTCCACGGCACCGTATCCAAAGGTCATGACATTATTCTTCAATGGCCGCCAGGACACTGCCGTATTAACGGTAATCACCAGGCCGATGCGGCTGCGCGTTCTGCTCACAACGACGGACTTCCAATGAGAATCCCAATATCAAGACCTGACGCTACGTGTGGGCTTCGCCTTTTGGCGCTGGGGCTTACACTTTCCGCGTGGAACACGAGAGAGTTTTGAAACCTCCGCCTCAAGGCACTGGACCCTGGACTGCGCCTTCGTCTTCCACGTAACTTAGCACGTCGCGACGCAACGTTGTTATGCCGTTTATGGATCGGCGTTGCTTTTACCAACCACTGTGCTTTCCGGATGCGTATGGCCGACAGTCCTGCCTGTGAAAGCTGTGGTTGTGAGGAGACCATCACTCATCTTCTCTGTGAGTGCCCTGCATTTTGGAGTGCAAGTCATGCACTGTGTTCAGCCCTGAACCACCTCAATCCTCGCTCATTAACAGAGCAAAAGATCCTCGGTCCACGTCCGCAGCAGTCGACTGCCCTCAAGGCATACAAGGCACTCTGCCTACTTGAGAGCCACTGGATTTGACAGCGTTGTGTGTGTGTGTGTGTGTGTGTGTGTGTGTGTGTGTGTGTGTGTGTGTGTGTGTGTGTGTGTGTGTGTGTGTGTGTGTGTGTGTGTGTGTGTGTGTGTGTGTGTGTGTGTGTGTGTGTGTGTGTGTGTGTGTGTGTGTGTGTGTGTGTGTGTGTGTGTGTGTGTGTGTGTGTGTGTGTGTGTGTGTGTGTGTGTGTGTGTGTGTGTGTGTGTGTGTGTGTGTGTGTGTGTGTGTGTGTGTGTGTGTGTGTGTGTGTGTGTGTGTGTGTGTGTGTGTGTGTGTGTGTGTGTGTGTGTGTGTGTGTGTGTGTGTGTGTGTGTGTGTGTGTGTGTGTGTGTGTGTGTGTGTGTGTGTGTGTGTGTGTGTGTGTGTGTGTGTGTGTGTGTGTGTGTGTGTGTGTGTGTGTGTGTGTGTGTGTGTGTGTGTGTGTGTGTGTGTGTGTGTGTGTGTGTGTGTGTGTGTGTGTGTGTGTGTGTGTGTGTGTGTGTGTGTGTGTGTGTGTGTGTGTGTGTGTGTGTGTGTGTGTGTGTGTGTGTGTGTGTGTGTGTGTGTGTGTGTGTGTGTTATGCCTTTTTCCCCTTATCTATTCCTTATTTTATTCCCCTAATTCCTCTTCCCCAGTGCAGGGTAGCCAACCGGAAGCCCTTTCTGGTTCACATCCCGGCCTTTCCCTCCTCCTCTTTATCTATCTATCTAGGGTGTTACTACGTCAATCACATATTTAACTGGTGTGGTTTGAATACCAAGAGTGCCTTCTGAATTAACATTTCTGAGCAATACAAACGCTGCAGTAACTTCACCAATAGTGACGGGCTTCAAAAACGTACTGTGGCCGCTGCTGTTTCTATGTAACTGTAATTAGCAGTTGTGTTACGTGCCTGTGCAATGGAAAGGAAATAATTGTTAAATGCTTTTGCTATTCGCACTCGGTTAGTTCTTCATTATCTACCGGTAATTTCGAGACTGTTTCGGGTGGCTCTCTGATCAGAAAACTCAACTTCTTCCATATGTCCTCTGGTCAGCCAGTCGAGGAGTTGAAAAGATTTGCGTGTTAACCCCTTTTCGCTGCGCATAGTTCTTTGTTGACAAAATTTCGGCACTCTTTATAAAATTTTAATGTGTCAAGGTTCCTGGATTGCAAAAACTTAGTATACGGTCGATCTCGTATTCTAATAAGCTTTAGCATGTCGGTGGCAACCCATGGCTTGCGAGCCTTTTTAGGTAGTTTTAACGTAACATGTGGAAACCAGTCGCAATAAGCATTAGTAATTTTTTCGTTAATTAATCGTAAGCTTCTCCAGGCTTTCTCAACTAAAATACATCGACAAAATTCAAGCAGGTAAAGCGGAATCAAAAGGAAGGCAGGTTTTCTGGGTTCATTACATGGTACTAAAAAGGTTGTCTTGAGTGTTTGTTGGTGTTAACGATATGCTCCATTGAGATAAACATTGGAAGATAATCGCTAAGCGCATAATTTATGACCCCACCTTTCATACGTAATATATCAATATTTTTGACGAAGAGGTCTGACACAGACTGTGAAATTACGGTTACTCCTTTGGGTGACGCTATTAAATTCTTGCATAGGTAGCTGTTTAACAGGGTTTCAAAGTTTTTTTGACACTGTTTTCAGGTAGCAAGCTTATGTTGCAATCCCCACCTACAATTAAGTGGTATTTCTTCTCGTTGGCGTACTCCAAAGTAGAGTTCAAATGTAAAAAAAAACTGGCAGGTATCTCCAGATGGAGGGCGATAAGAAACACTGAAAATGGCTGAACCTGACCTCAGCATCAATGTTTCTTAGTCTGGTTTGACAACACAGAATTCTAGCTGCAGCTCGAAGTTCATATTGTTCGAGGTCTGTGCACAAACACCGCAACCTCGTAGGTCAGTGCTATTCATAAAATATGATCGGTGTTCAGGTATTCGAAGCACATCATTTTCAGTGCTGAACCAAGTGTAATAAAACATGACCACATCACAGAGTACTTCTACTTCCCGAAAGAAGCATTCTAGATTCGTCCATTTATTTCTGTCAGACTGCAAATTGAAGTTAAAAGAGTTAAACCGTGCCTGTGTGTAGGTGGTGGCATAGTTGCTAAGTTCCGACATATCCAGATAACTACCATCCGGGGAAGCCATGATGAAGAGACTAAAAAGTAAATGAATACATTCGGGTGTTATATCGTGCGTCTGATAGTTCTCCGAAGTAAGGCGTTTGTTGATCTATGCATTCATCTAGAGCCGCCCAAAAGCACACACCTGGGTTAACATTTATCATTTTCTGTCGAAGCATAGGAACAGGGCGCCTGCCTTCACTATCAGTTGCATTGTCGGCCAAGGCACGTTTTGAAGGTATTCACTTTTTAGTAGCCTCTATCCAAATGCGCGCTCAGCAGAGCCCTTAGTAATTCTGTAGCCGTTTTCTTGTTCAGAATGCAAGCAGTGACCCACACTTATTCCTTTTTTTTCCCGAGTAGTCTGTTCGACGGACGCGCAGGCTATCTGTGTGCCTCTACCGAATCCTGTTTAGATCGTTGTCGCTCTTGATGGCAATCAATTCGGAGCCGTCCGACTGCCTGGAATACATCTTTCCTCCTCTGCTACAGACATACTTCCATCCGGCAGCTTTTTTCTTAGCTACAGCCAAGCTCAGAAGGCGCCGAAGAAAGGGACAAAGGTGATCATTGACGAAGACCGGTGATGTTGATGCGTTTCCGAAGTCCTTGTTGCTCAGTCGCAGTTTCGTTGCCTTTTCAACCAGTGTGACCCTTTTGTGGCGCCTAGTGAATTGTACAATAATACTGTTTGGCTTAGATTTCGAGGAAACATGATGACACATCTCTTTAATGGGGTCACCATTAATGGGGACACCATTGAGCGCTCCAGGGTTACACACAATATCAGTGGCGTCTTCATCGAGGTTTTCTTCTAGTCCTTGATTTCAATGTTTTTGCTGCGCGAGTACTGCTCTGAGAACACTAGGCGGGACGCAGCATCAGCGAGGCGGGATTGGGTGGCCTGCAGTGCATCATGCATTTCACTGTTCTCTTCTTTCAGGACAGAATTCTCAGCCTTGGCAGCATTGTAGTTTTCCCTCATTTTTTCAAAGATGCCGTTCATGTACTCCAAGCTCTGAGTATGTTCGGAGAGTTCACTCCGAAGTGGTCTAATTTCTACACGCAAGTCGCTTATCTTCAGCGACATGGCCCCTTTTGCACAACCAACAGGCACAAGGACAACCAATGTAACGCAATATTTGTTTATTTTTATTGCACCCTTCAGGGCCAGCGGCATTGCAGAGGGGGAGTGGAAAAACAAGAATAAAATTAGAAAAAAATACAGCAGAGAGACAAACCTATGTAACACCTGAGTATAAAATGGTAGCTATGGATTTGCGGAACATCTCGTAATTATTAAGAGCGGCAATATCTGCGGGAAGGTAATCCAGTCGAATGAGGTACGCAGCAAGAATGAATGAGAAAAATATTTGGTATTACAAGAATAAAAACCGATATTGGCCCAAGTGGCAGTAGACAGAACATGCAACAACCCTGTGCTAACAGAAACAGAGAGATTTTGTAAATTAACCTGCAAAACGTGAGAGATAAGGCGTCAAGTTGTGAACAATGCTCTGCCACTGGCGCCAAACATAAAAAGACAATAAGAACAGTAAAAATTGTTAGCTGCAAATGAAGGGGCGCTAGGGTTAGCAGAGATTCCATAAGAATTAAATTATGGGCGAAGAAATCCTCCACAAAAAATAAAGGTGCGTAACCTCTCTGCTTTCATGGTTATGGTCAAAGAACATTAAAAATGCATACAAATTCATCGGCTGCACAAAGGGTTTGCAGTTGAAATCAGAAAAAAAAATATTTCTCTAATTTCACCTGGACAAATATATGAAGTTTCAGAGACACAAAACAACAGAAGATATCTCTGCAGGCCAACAATGAAGGCAATCGACGACTGCTTCTCTAAGCTTTCGGCAACATGTGTTTCGACGTCATTCGAGTCGCAAGTGAACACATTTTTACTGGTGGACTGCTGAGCAGAATGCCTGCGTAAGCGCTTCTGAAGCCCTCGCTCGGGAACGAGTTGATGTTGTCCGATTGCTGTGAGGCGTACGCAAACAAAAAGGTCTATGAAGCCCGCGGACGTATGGCGAATGTCACCTACCAGGTTCGTGTTGTCGCGGTACGTGCCCACGTACCCGATCTAGACTGTTTGACTTCCACCACCTCCGCTTTCTCAACTTTATCTGAATGGTTGCGATTTCGGCTTTAGCGTTAGCACATGCAAACTTACGACACCAAGAGCGGCAATTGACATGATCGATTGCGCAAAAATTTGTCAGACTGCTTCGACGAATATCCACTGTGAACGCTCTATACATGCACAAGGCCGAATCGCTTCGAAAGCATATTAATCTTTGTGTGATCGCTTGGCACACTGCCATATCCATAATTATTTTGGTGCAATTCTCTCCACAAATAGCCACATGTGCTGAACTCCAAAAGAATAAAACATGCCGTGGACTGGCCGTGTTCATTGCTGGTTGCCGGAAATAAGTTAGCGTCAACAAACGCGGCACATAAAAAGCGTATGACCGGAGTCACCTCCTGGGAGTGCGGCGTGCTTTCCCTTGAATAATAGCAAAATCGAGAAGGTCCTTACCTATGCAATGGATAAGAACGGTACCGACCCGTTTCCGTTTGTCAGAAGCATCGGTGATATAGGAACACTTGCCTTCTCCACGGTAGATTCCTTAAAATCTTTCGTCTCCTAGCGCTATTTTGCGAAGATCGATGTCCGCGCCTTCACCACAAATACGGTGTGATAGTCTCGGGTGTCCTTAGAGATTGTGAATATAAAGTGCTCAGCGTCAAATACGCGATTAGCCTTCACAAAAAAGCGCGAATTTCGGCAAAGCAAGGAATGCCGATACATAATAAGCGACGAGCTATGCGCAAACCATCACTCGCGCCATGTTGCAAGACTTCGCAGCACCCCTTGAAGTAGAGTTTGCTCGTGAATATAATTTGTTATTCTGGCTAGCTATATCATCATTGATGGGGAATCACAACGGGTTCTCGTCATTCTGGTAATATACGATAGCATAGTAAGTGCCCTCAATTTAACTTTGTATGCGCTCTATCTGTCGCCCTAACCTGAATAAGGACTATGGTATCTCATTTAATGCCCGCTAGGTTCTCTAACAGCATGGGTAGGCTAGCCGGACGAGATAAGGTTGCGGCGTTAATCCTAGCGTTAATGCATTCAACGACCATGTTCTACGTTTCATGTCCGCCCGTCCGTCTACAGGATTAGAAAACATGAGAAGATAAAATAAGGTTTTAAAACTATAGGTTTACGTGTGATTCGAACCCAAGTCAGTGAGATGCTCAACAGGAATTTATAATCACGATGATGCCGCCGCATAGTTATCTGCGATGCTTCTAGGTGGTAGTTCTACATACCTAAGCCATTGGCCGTCCAGTGAATGATCTGAAATTTATATTGAAGAATGGTTCACAAGCACGATAAAATCAATTTTGATCACAATCTATTTTGAAATTGCAGTTTTTGTGATATTTTGAAGAATGTTTGACATGCGTGGTCAATTTGATGCCTGATAGTATATGCGCGATAAAATCCGTCTTTTAGTGCTTGAAAAAAAACACGCTTCACACAAGGAAGATTGTGTTTTAGAGAACTGTTACTAGATGGTGCTGCAGTGTTCTGCTTTTCCGGCGTGATCAGTGACGACCATGAACCGAACATTTCGGCGCATCAGTAGACGATGCACATTTCTTTTAAAACTGTCCAGTGAATTTTAATATATTTTCTATTTTTTCCAAAGTGTTTTCTTGTGAATAATTTCTCCGCATCGGCAATTTGATGTCCTTTCTTTATTTGTAAACAGACCAAGCTGCAGGAAGAGCCAGCTGAACAAAAGAAGACCCAAAACGCCTGCGACAAGGACCGATAAACACTCGCTGAGAGTTGAGAGTTTTAGTTTGCATAGGCCTACGAGGTGTTCCTTTACCTCGGCATCTCTTCCACTGAGAGCGTTTAAGCCACTAAATTCTGATCCTCCGACACACCGCAACGCTGCGACGGTCAACAGCGCAAGCGTACTAGGACAACAGGGTGCTGTGCTATGTGTCCTTCTAACGCATTCTGTTAGGAGGTACCTGAAAGTCTAGATGAGAAAACTTCTAAATTGCGGTGTTTAACGTCAGTCAGGAAGCGGCACGCGAGCTACGATAGACGCTTTAGTGGAGGATTCCAGAATAACGTAGAGCACCTGGGGATGAGCAGCGTGCGCTGACATTAAAAAAAAAGTGCGCGCCTTCTGCATCGCATTTGTAACGAAAAGCAGGCGCAGCGGCCAGTACTCAACCAGGTCCTCCGACTCAGTACCAATCACTTTAACCATCGAGTCACCACTGCGGCGGATGCCACGTTTAACTGTACGATGAGTTGGCTATATACAATTTTGACTCCGCTGGGTGTCTTTCTTTGTTAAGCGTTCTCCGTAACGTTTTAGGACACGTCTCTGGGCACGCTAGCTCGTTTCGTTCTCCGCGCTCGCGCGTGCTTGTACTGCCTGCTCAATTTAGGTCTATTCGATTTGGCTTGCACTGGCTGCACTAGTTCTGAAAGTGCCGCAGCGGTGCCGAGTGGGTGCAGCGCCTGCAGCGCCGGTTCAGCAAGTACGGCTAGATCCGCACTGTACTAGCGCAAAACGATGACGGAAGTGCAGGCCTAGTAGACGCATAGCTTTGTTTACGTGTTTTACGTGTATGTTGTGTATCGCTGGTACCGCTTGCCACGTGAAATGGCCCTCTGAAATTGCCATGGAGCTGTTGCACTCGTAAAGCGACAACTACTGTGACTACAGTGACATTCACGTTGACTCCAACGACAACTTCAACGCTGTGTGTGTTTTGTTAGCCTGTGCGTTGGTACGAGGAGATGCAAATCGTGTGCTGGGGTACAAAAAACGGGATATCCAGGTCTCATGAGCATGAGTTCAAAAGATTGTTCAGGCTCTCTAGAGAAATATTTGACTGGCTAAGTGGTCAATTCAGAGCTTCGACCTTCTACCCAACCCAAACGCGCTTCAAGGGCGTAAGGAAATATCGGTGGAAAATACATGCCTAATTGCTCTTGTGTATATCGGCTCGCAGATGTTCGATGTACGCCACAGGAGACCAGTTTGACGTGGCAGAGTCGTCAGTGCACGCAATGCGTGACGCGGGTCATCCGCGTTTTGCACACACTTAGCGGTGATGCTATATGCTGGCCCAGCAGCGCAGAAATGAATCGCATCAAGGCAGGTTTCCTCGCCAAGAGTGGAGGCAAAGGCTCACGGAATGCCATAGGATGCATCGTCGGTTTGCACATCCAGATCCTGACTCCAAGCGAATCCACGCAGTCATATTTCAATTGCAAGAAGTGGCCATCTATCATTTTACAAGACACATTCGATGATAGGAACCGGTTTCTGAATGTTTTGATTGGGTTCCCTGGATCTGTCCACGATGCCCGCGTTTTGAAGGAAAGCCCTTTCTTCGCATGTACAACATTGGAATGTGGTTAAAACTACGTTTTGGGGGATAACGGGTATACTCTGGTGCCTTGGCTGATGACTCCATTCCGGGACAATAAAGCCTCATTTCCATCTTGGAAAAAAACAGTTTAATAAGCGACACAGCCAGCAGAGGCTGTCCATCGAGAACACCTTCGGCGTGCTTAAACAGCGTTTCAGGAGGTTGTGCCTTGTGGATGCCAAACCTGTTGTGCAGTCCTGCTATATTATCATGGCAGCGTGTGTGCTCCGCAACCTGTGCAACAACGAGAGGGAATTTTTCCAGGAGCTGACATCTTTAACACAAGAGGAAGATGTGGGTAATGACGACACTGAAGGGGATTTTGACTGCAGTCTCCCAAGCTACATTAAGTCCATGCGAGAGTTCATTGGCAACGGAGCAGTGCTAGGAACATATCGCATTTCAGTGAATGTCATGCCAATCTGGAAAAGTGTTTTGTAAAATGATTTGTCTCATATATGAGGCATGTTTCCATTTGAAATAAATTGCACATGCAGTGGTCGTGCAAGACAACTTTATTCTCCCTGTAGTGACCCTTGTTGCTCTGCAATCAAGACTAGCCGGCGATCAAGTCTCTCCCTGCGCTCTGCATGCCGCTTTCCGCTCTCTTCTTCCCACCTTTTTCTTTCTTTTCGTTCCGCAGCTCTCGCTTCGGCTTGCTTCTCTCTTGCTTGCCCATTTTTTCTAGCACCTCGAAAAGGAGAGTGAGCAGTGACTTTCTGTGGCGTTGCCTCTTAGAGGCCGGGCTGTCTTCAACTGTTGTAGGCGGTCTGTCCTCGACTGGCACAGGCAAAAGCTCGGCGGATGCTTCTGTGGTGCTTGTCCTGTTGAAAATATAGACACAGATGCCACGCCATTTTGTCTTTCGCTTACCCTGAGCATCCGCTAGGGAGGATGGCATTTCCAGGCTCCAAGAGCAATCGTGGGTTAATACTGTGCTCCTTTTCAAGTATATCCGCCGATTATCTGTGTAATGCGTTATGCACAAATGATCAACCCCATTGAGTAACACAGTAAATAAGCACACTTACTCTTTGTATTTGTAGGTCACGCGGTGGTGACCAGATGAACTGTTGTCTTCTTTGTCCTCTTGTACGCTCGGTCAAGTGACTTCCACTTATTTTCAATCTGCGTGGTAGTCATATTGCACATAAACTGCTTGTTGAAAAGCTCGGTGACTCTCACCCACAGAAGCTGTCCTGTGCTAAAATAAAAGCATAGCATAGTTAAATATAAAACACGCTGCTACATGTGACTGAAATTTTGCGGTATCAGTTCGATAGGTTTCTTTAGTACTTAATTAAGTGTGGCGCTTTCTGGTACTTTGAAATCAAAATATTTGCATACTGGCTCCCACACATTTAGAACACTCTTGAGAGGAGAATTGATGTACTAAGCTTAAACAAATCATGCGAAATATGCATGAAAACATTCCGCTAACATTGTTGGAAGTATAAATTCTTGAAAAGCAGTGCACTTCATTGTTGCTCATAATGTTGGTTGCAACATAAAATGAAACGTAAAAGACAACGTACCAGAGTTCTCTGATCTTTCCCACCAAGTTCTTCATCTCCGTGTACTTGGAGATGAAGAACTTGGTTTTTAGAGTGCTCCATCTCTTTGCTGCTTAATCACCAGACGCGGATGCCGCTGGAAAGGCGCCTGGCCCAACTCTATCGAAGCCGTCAATGGCTCAGACCGGTGTTTGCGGTTGTGTCACAGGAGGAATATTTTCAGCTTGTGTATCTTGGGCCATGAACTGGACTGTCAAGCTCTGCCCGTCTGCGAAGACAAAACCTAACATTTGGAATGTTTGCACAGCACAGCATGATATCTCAGAAATGCTCAATTGACATAAATTAATGCCGCAATTTGACGGGGACCTATGCGTTGATCGTGGCCAACCGCTACCCGTGGCCACGAGTACGAATAAACACGAACTTTCCGCTAACCACGCTTTCAGTGCAAACATGCAGCACCACTCGCATGATGCCTCGTATATATATCCATTTGCGTTTGCGTCCCCCAGTGCTAAGCCGCCAGCTTTGTACACAAGCCTAACTTCTTTTTGGACGCCGTGGACGAGAACATGCATCGTCGTCTGCTCTTCGCTGGGCGGCAAGTACGCCATACTGCACTTTTCTCTGCACTTGATCTAGAGTGAGAGCAGGCCGACCGAGAACTCGTGCAGCACTTCACCAGCACATTGACAAAACCTGGAGAAAAGTGTAGAGGGCGCGCGCTGCACCAGAAAAACGAGGACGGCGGTGCTGCACCCACTGAACTAGTGCAGCCGCTGCAGCCAAATCGAAGAGACCATTTCTCTTCGTCTCTAATGGTTTGTTCGTTGCTTATTTGTGTACGGACGTGCTATAAATGTATCTGAGCAAACCCAAGCCTCCTCGTTCCTTATATACGCCGGATCAATCGAACACGAAACGCGTGACGTCACCGGGCACAAGATCAACTAGGACTCTTAGGATATGCGAGAAGTCTACGCATAGCATGGCATACAAGCAGTCATTGTTCTTGCCACGTGACTGCTTGTGATTGAGTAAATGAAAGGAGTACCGGAATGTTTGATTGAAGACCAATGTTCGGCGGGTGTACGCCAAAACATAATAGCGCAGCAGGCATGCATATCTGTATTGGTGTAATTTAGGCGTAGCATAGCCTGTACTTCGAAACTTTTCTTCGAGCCTTGGTTCAACGCGCGAGTGCTCCTTCTCGCTTTCGTTTCTACTAAGCCTGAGTTGAAAAGCCTTAGTTGAAGATATCTAAAATCATGCCAGTTTTTTAAAAAGAGGACGAGACGAAAGTTACAAACTATCTCCCAATATCAGTTATATCACCTTTTCCTAAAGCTTCAGAAGAGCTGTGATTATAAAAAGTTTTATTAGACATTAACATACGAAAGGTGACGACTGGCCAAGACGTAAATGAGACAAGATAATGAACGGTGAACATTCCACACAACACTCCTCTGAACAAGGACATACATGGCAAATCACAATAACCAGTATTTAAATATAATGAAAAATATGCTACTCATGGGGATGATATATACAATGCAGAGCAGCAATCGGTATTAACGTATATGCACTAAGCACTAATATGAAAGGTGCATACCGATACAAATACGTACAGCAATGAACAATGTGTTTTGGATTTTGTACGTATATACAGTGTACACTGTGCTTAAATGTGTGCATTGTGCTACATGCAGATATGAACTGTGTGATCACACAAGCGAAGTTGGCCTGAAAACTAGTCTGACGCGACGGGCTGATATGGAGACGAAAGAGCAAGACAGCTGGCGTAGGAACTCAAGTTGCCCGTGATAGAACAGCTTCTCAGCCAGGAAACTTACGAGCTCCTTTCCAAGACAGCCCAAAACGAGTAAAAGTGCACGCTGGTCCCAGCTCGAGGCTATGCCTCACAACGATTGCGCCATAGCACAAAAGTGTCTGCTACGATAAGCAGTCGCCCAATGTGACCCCGAGGGCATCTCCCATTTGGCAGAAATCTGCTTATACCTAGAGTTCGGAAACCGGAATGAATCGCCCTACAGAAAGCCCCGGCAATTACACATTATTGGGAAATGTGACGACTGGATCCTTTCAGTGGGGAATCAGGGCACTGCGCTGTCCGCACAATTCCCCATCGTTACAGCCGGTCTCGTGTAGGCAAAACCCCCTCTTTTCCAAGAAACGTATAAAGTGAGAGATTTTCCTGAAGAAAAGACGCCATAGGCGGCAACCAACAAGTGGACTCCGCCTGTCGGCTGCGGTCTGGGACACCAGAAGAAGAAGTGCACCCAATGACTCAATCACATTGACTCCCAGTGCCCTACGGACTTTGGAAGGGTTCAAAGCCACAACCGTTGACTGTAGTTTCCGCGAACCGCTTCCTTGCCCTGAACACCACGAAATTTAAACACGCACGTTGAGGTTGGAGGCATATGTTTGGCGATGACGCAAGGCATACCCAGTGAACTGCGGGCCACTGCGGCATCAGCTGTGGATGCGGACGCAGGAACAACAGGCTAGGTAAGAGCAGCCGCAGCCTTGACAACCGCCACGTCATCATTGATGGTGGCTGCTTCCGCCTCTGCACCAGAATTCGAACTTGACATGGTGCCCTCCATAAGGTCCATTTTTGCCTCCTCCATAGCTCGCTGTCGACCAGGCCGGCTGACCAGAGAGGACCGGCGTTGTAGCCGTCACGGGTGTGAGCTGGAGAAGAGCACCTGCGGCCGGGTCTGTATACGAACGGAGAACAGGACACGCCACAGACGGGTGGTCATCCCCGCAGCGTCCAGAAGGCAGGGCACAGTCTTAGCTCCGGTGGCCGTGAACAGCACAGTGCCCGCAGAAAGGCGCCAGCCTTTGCGCCCAAAGTGGCCAGAGGGGCTGCCCCACAGACAAACTACATACATCGGTGGTAAAACGTCACCCAATAACCAGTGACGAGCAGGTAATTGGCGACTGGTGGCGCGGTAGAGCTCTCTATGCGCACATACGGCGTCCCAGTCCGAACTCTCCTGCGGGAGCGTGTGTGATACGCAGTGACGGACAGGACTTTGCCATCTTGGCTGAGGACATGTACGATAGTTTCGTTGGTAATGGAAGACGGCAGGAACAAAGAGGGCACCGTGGTGACTTCAGGCCCTTCAAAGACAATGGGAATGCGCTCGCTGCCGATTGCGAGGCAGCCGGCGTCAGCGATTAGGCATGAAAGCTACGATTTTCTGGGTGCTCATATGCAGTGCGCAGTTGACTTCCGGTAAACCCACTATTGAGGCTGCCTCGTCGGCGACGGTCTCAGGACTGCTCCCCGTTGACACGATGACATCGAAAAAGAGGGCCTTCGAAGAACGCCACGGTTCCGACGGCGCCATGGTGACATAAAACTGGACGCCCTAAGCGTGAAACACGCAGAGACTTCAGAATGACAAACACTTGGTCGTTTTGTGTTTTTGATACATAAATGAGCTGCCTACCTACTTAGCCTGAAACTGTAACTTATAGGAAGATGTTACTAACATCTTTGTACAGCCAAATATGAGCAAAACTTCTGCAAGAGAGCAAATGAACCCAAATCTGTAAACTTGGTTAAAACAAAATCTAATTGTTCAAAACGTGCCAAAAAAAGTTATTCTTTTTAGAAGAAAAGATACAGCCATAGCTATTTTTTTGAAATTTTGGTGTGGTACTCTGTGGCTTCAAAGCGTTGAGCACATAAAGTTATCAGTCGTATAATTAGACAGCAAACTTCAGCCGCACAATATTGTTCAAAGAAAACTTTGAAACCTACAAAAAATTCCGCTGTTGAAAACTACGCTACCTATTTCCAATCAAAATCTGTCTTATTGCCTACTATAGCTTCATTGATCCTTATAATACATTTGCAGTAAGTAGGTATGTCTGATTAACATATAGTAGTACTCTTGCCTTTATATAAGTCCCATAGAAGTAGGGCTGTCATATTCATTTGTACGCAAGAACCTTCTGAATTCTCTTAACATTTACTGATAATACTGTCTTTGAGCCACGATATTAAGCACCATTCACTGATAAGTACCATGCACTTTCTTTGCTTTGTTTCCTTGTAATGCAGAACGGCGTATCAAAGTACCGCTCCTGCCTTGGCCTCCAAAAGGCGGCTGGTGGCATAAAAAATATATAAATGTAATAAATACTACATCGGCTGATTTCCAATGCTCTGGCTGGTCCGTCACTATTGATTACATACCGCACCCGCAAGATCTCACTTCGAACAAGATGTTCCACAGTTTTCAGTTTACAAAATATCTAGGGTCCCACCTGTATAAACTATGGGCCTATATATTACAGGCCAACAAAGAATACTTTATTGATAAAACGCCGCGTCTTTAAAGCAGTCTTACGGAGCGACGATGCCATTTGCTCAAGATGAGCCATGTCAGCACTGGGAATCTTGCAGGCAGCGCCTCCTTCAATGTTGCCTTGCTCAAGCTACCTTAAAAATTAGATGCTATCTCCCAGTTATTCCGTACCTTATACGCAGACATCACCCTTTGGGTTTCAACAGGTAACGATGCTGAGGTTGAAACCGCACTGCAACAAGCGGTGGATGTCATTGAACGACCCGTAGCCGGAGTCGACCTCTCTTGCTCACTTCAGAAGTCCGAGCTGCTGCTCATTCGAGGTCCACCCTGCCTCCACGGCCATCCTCCATCTGTTTTACTGCTAGTGGCCAAGCCACCCTATCGGAAAAATACACTCTACTGGGCATGCTGGAACCCAACACCCGACATGATGGTGGATTATGGTGATGGGCAATGGTGGGTACCCACCATATTGTTGGGTAGTAGGTTCCCACCATATTGCTGGGATTTGGGTATCATTGTGGGTGCCCAGCATAGTGTTGGGTACTGCTGGGTGTCGGGTAATGCACTGTTGACTGCCCAGCATAGTGTCGGGTGTTCGTGTGTGCCGGGTAACATGTCGGGCACTGTTGGGTGGCCAGCATAGTACCAAGTACTAGTAGGTGCAAGGCACTATGGCGATCATTGCTGAGTGCCTAGCAAAGTACAATATAGAATGCCGTGCATTGCTCAGGTGCAGCTATTTTGGCAGGCATAAACAGAATATTGAGTGATGGCCATAACGAGCAAGCTGGATAGCAGCATGACTGGCGTACGCATGGTACTACTGCTTTATACTGTGGCTCGGCATGCTCGACGTCAGAAATTTGATGAAACAGCATGTGGAAAGGGACTCAATAAAATATTACAGATACCGGATATAATTATAATGAGAGACGCTGTCTAAACTCTATATGATGCATTACACTAAGATTAAGGAGCACACTCACTGCATGATAAACAATAAACTGCTGCACTGCAACCTGCAGAGCATAAATTATGGTGATGTAAAAGGAAAAATACGGCTGTCTCCTTGGCCTGTTTGCAAACAGAGAAAAACAACCTGATACCATCACAGGTTTATTTGTCTGCAGAGCTTGTACGGCACAGCCACTGGCTTACATAGAGCTGCTCAATGGTACTTGTGCACTCATGCACAGCAACGCTCCTGGGACAGCATGGTGTGGAAAGGTCATCGATGTCTTGCCCAAGTCTGTAAAAAGGAATGAGGATGATCACCTATAGGAATGACAGCAGTACAAAAGTATTCTTGCCACGTTATGAATCCTTCGGGCTGCAATTCAGGAAATTTTTTTTCCATGCAAACATTGAGTCACGGACTTTGTGGAGCTTTCTGTCTATGTTAATCACATTTATTGCAGACAACCGAATTTAAAAATGGGACCTTTTTCCCACTACTCAGTTTACAGTTTTCATTTGTGAGGTCAAGACCAAAAAAGACTCCGTGATGGCTGTTTTGAAGTGAATGGTGGTTCAGCGTACCTTCAAGCATATGCTCACAATAACTGCCATGAGAGCACCAGTTTGCTTGTGAAAACGACCACTGGTAGTGGTACCTGCATTTTATTACACACTGGCTGCAAAACCTCTTTTCAGTGAAAGTAGGTTCTTTCCAATTAGAACGCAGGAATTTATTATTACAGACCATCATCATCATCAGCCTGACTATGCCCACTGCTAGGCAAAGGCCTCCCCCATGTATCTTCAATTAACCCTGTCCTTTGCCAGCTGCACCCACCGTATGCCTGCAAACTTCTTAATTTCATCCCTCCACCTAACTTTCGGTCGCCCCCTGCTACACTTGCCTTCTCTTCGAATCTGCTCCGTTGCCCTACCAACATTTATTTATTGATTTGTTTATGTTACCCCTAAATGCCCTCTACAGGAGCAGCTGGGATACCTTTTAATATTACATTAAACAGAGGAAAGATTAATAAACAAAATTAGCATAGCCAAAGGCAAGCAGGCCGCTACTCATAGCTATTTGTACCTAGCACAAAAATATGAATACTCTTCTCATCCAACCATTCATACATTAATCGAAATACAAAAATATGATTTCAATTCAGTTTTCAAATGAAACATTTGTCACAAAAAAAAATTTCCCTGCAAAGAGGTAGATATTCAAACAATAAACAGGATAGCAAACTGAAAATACGTGGTTACCTTTAAAATCCCTCAGACCCGAGAAAAGAATGTTTTGGCGGCAGTGCATGCTTAAGTCTGACTAAGCGTAACTCTAGTACTGTACAAAGAATATAAAAAATCTGTTCAGGAAATGATTTATTTCTGCTTTAATTACTATGTAAGTATTATACTTACGCACTATAAAAAGCATTCAACCATTAGCTCCTAAGCTTGAGCAAAGGTATACACCAGTTAAGACGGTGAAATTCATACTCAAGTAATACAGCGCAAAAAAACACTAACACCGAGAGAACGTAAACCCAGTCCTGACTCGCAGTTTAATACACAACAGAAACTTATTTACAACCTCAAGATATGCAGTGTGTGAAGGTGCGCAATCCAAAAAGGCCGCAACAGGACGCATGTTCGCCGTCACTGCCGCGCCAAAAATGCAGATTCCTTATATTAGTGAATGTAGAGACTGTTGATGCAATCACCTCCATTTCTCCTCATATTAAAGCCTTCTGAAACTTCCCACATTAACTGATCCCAGTGAAAGAATATGAAAGAATAAAAACCTTAGTCCTATGCAACGAAATTTTTCTTTCATCCTTTCAACTGCACCGTTCACACGAAGCACAGTGCGCTGGAAGATGTGAGCCTGTCAGCGTAACTAGATAAAAAATTCTCTTCCTGCTGCCCGCTGACACCACGGCGTCTGACTGATATAATATTGACCACAAACCATTAGCACCTATGGCAGCAACAATGGCAGGTAGCCTGTCTTGTGCCTGACACCAAACTCAAGCGGTATGCAATCTTCCTTGGTGCAAGAAACCACACATACTTTTACCTCTAACTCACATTGTCAAGGCCTTGAGATAGCTTATTAAGGTAGTATGACAGCAACTTGTGCCCTACCGGCCTATCCGGAGCTGGTGTCTTCACTTGGTATTGTATCAAACCTGCACACACATATACAACCAGATCTTGTGAATAGCTGATTATTGCTAATTTTTTAGACTGAATGGCAATACCATATGATGGTGGCAGAATCTACTGAGCATTGACTTGAAGTACAAGACATCACTCTTCACCAACTTCGAATATGTCAACAAGAAACTCAGGATAGGCACTTTTTTCCTTGGGTAGTAAGCCTACCAAACACGCCATGCTTTCCCCTCCATAAGAGCATCAAGGAACTGCAGTCTCTTCGTCTTGCACTTTAACACTGAACTCCAATCCTATGCTTTCCTTTTTGAAGGCCTTACAAACATGAAGTAGTTGTAACTAAACACTTGTAAGGGAAGGCCTTGCAAACCGCGCTAAATGTTTTGGTCCACACACACAAAGAAAATATTACTCAGGATAGGAGCCACACCTAAGCCTGCCCAAACTTCTTTCTTCCACACATGAAGGCCCTTCTGTTCCCTCACAAACCTAGAATCAAGGTGAAATTGCAAAACCTTGGAGACTGCATCAACAAAAATACCACAGTTGTGGTCAGAAGAGCTTTTGCACAAAGAAAAAGAAAGAAATGAGCTTGCATGCGTTCAAGAGTGGTTCCTATCGTGAGTGATATTTCCCTTGCTTGTGTAGACCAAAACATTGAGCGCAGTTTTAAAGACATCGCCTTGCAAGTGTTTAGGTACAGACACCTACTTCGTGTTTGCAAGTTCTGCCAGCCAGCCTAGAGCCATAGTTGCAATGCTGCGGGTTATCAATGAGCAAGGCTGGGGATTAATTTCAGTGCTGAAGCACCACATGAAAGGATTCTGCAGTTCCTTGATGTATGGCCTTTGTCAAAAATCACAGCCTAGGGAGTTTGCTAGAAGCAAACTTCTTGGGCTCAAAATTTTTGACAAAGGGTGCATGTATGCAGGTGAGACCAAAACACATTTGCTGGGTGTATCACCCGAGGTCAAACAAAAAGCAAACTTGTTTTGAGCTTCACGGCAGCATATTAAAAGGAGGTAAAGAGGGGTATTGTAGTCTCATGTTTGAAGTCAGTGTCCATCAGGCCTTGCCACTGTCAGACTGCCTCTAGCTTTGGCCTTCAGTATTTTTGGTCTCTTTATGATGAAGCTGGCAAGCTCACACCTGTTACCGCATTGTGCCATGTGTGCCCAGCAGAGGGAAAGGATGAAAGTAAAAAAAAACACCGTAAGCCTTTGTTCCATAATGCTAAGATTTTAATCTGTCATCTGGACCAGTAACGTGGGAAGTGTGGGCAATGTTTCATATAAGCAGGGGTGGAGATGACTGCATCAGCTTTGCCTCTGTGTACTTGTATGATAAAGGAATCTGCATGTCTGACATGGTAATGTCAGTGAACACATGCCCAGTTGTGGCCTTTTGGTTTGCGTGCGTTTTTTTCCACAGCCTGATTTTTGGCACAATGATTTCTACAAAAAGCACAGTTCTGAAATGTTGTAGGGAGCTGAAAACATCAACTTGACATCATATTTTGCCACCATGTATTCGAGAATCTTGCCAATACTCTCCTAAGGGGCAGAAACATGGAGGGTAACGAAAAGTGTTCAGCGTAAGTTTAGGACAATGCAGTGAGCTATGGAAAGAAAAACGATAAGTGTAACATTTAAGACACCTGAAGCTGGCAGAACGGTGAGGGAACAAATGCGGGTTATTGACATGCTACCAAAATCAAGAGGAAGAAATGGGCTTGGGCAGGGCATGCAATGTGAAATCAAGATAACTGCTTATCCTTAATGTTAACGGAGTGGATTCCAAGGGAAGGCAAGCATAGCAGGAAGTTCCAGAAAGTTACGTGGGCAGATGAGAATAAGAAGTTTTCTGGGATACAGTGGCCACAGCTGGCAAAGGGAATATATTGGAGAGGCCTTTACCCTGCAGTGGGCATAGTCAGGTTGGTGGCGATGATTCAAGTTTTGAGAGAATTTGCGTAATTATGGTTGTAGTATGCATTTGATCCAGTTCTCTGTTCAGTTTTTCTCACACTGTTGGTCACACTGTAAAACTGCTTTTACACTGTTTATACCACTGCTCGCAAAAGTGGCAAAGGGAAGAATCCTGTTTTCTGTCTCAACTTGTATTTCACTCAGCTCTACCTTTAGAGGGTATGAGCTTACGACACGGTCGTTTAACCAGATAAGACTGCGAAAAATAAATCGCCATGACTTCTTTCAATGTTCTAGAAATATGAGCTCAACATATGGTCCTGTTTAAAGGAGCACTAAAGAGGATTCTGAGCTCACCCTTTTATGATGGGAACTCGATCTACACGCGGCAAGCTTTCTTAGAGACTTTGAATTGTCCTGTGGAACTGATTTTCATATTACATCGGATGAAAGATCCCGTTTGCCACCTTTTTTGTTTCTTTAATTGACCAAGAGTAGGAGTCAACCAATTTGAGGAGTGCCTTACAGTCAGTCACATGGCGGCTTGCCACTTGCCATCGGCGGTGTGATACGTAGTAATACGGGGAATAAGAATAAATGGAGAATACCTAAATAATCTGCGATTTGGTGATGATGTTGCCTTGCTGAGTCACTCAGGAGGTGAACTGCAAATCATGATCAATGAGTTAGACAGGCAGAGCAGATCGATGGGTCTAAAAATTAACATGCAGAAAACTAAGGTAATGTTCAACAGCCTAGCAAGGGAACAACAGTTCACAATTGGCAGCGAGAGCCTAGAAGTTGTGACGGAATACATCTACTTAGGGCAGGTAGTGACAGCTGATCTGGATCATGAGAGGGAGATATCTAGAAGGATAAGAATGGGGTGGAGCGCATATGGCAAATTCTCGCAGATCATGAGTGGCAGTTTACCTATTTCCCTCAAGAGGAAAGTGCACAACAGCTTAATCTTACCGGTACTAACCTACGGGGCAGAAACGTGGAGGCTAACGAAAAGAGTTCAGCTTAAGTTAAGGACAACGCAGCGAGCTATGGAAAGAAAAATGATAGGTGGAACGATAAGAGACCGGAAGCGGGCATAGTGGGTGGGGAGGGGAACAAACACGGGTTAATGACATCCTAGTCGAAATCAAGAGAAAGAAATGGGCTTGGGCCGGGCATGTAATGCGAAGGCAAAATAACCGCTGGTCCTTAAGGGTAATGGAGTGGATTCCAAGAGAAAGTAAGCGTAGCAGGGTGCGGCAATAAGTTGGGTGGGCGGATGAGATTAAGAAGTTTGCAGGCAAGGGGTGGATGCAGCTGGCAAAGGACAGGGTTAATTGGAGAGACATGGGAGAAGCCTTTGCCCTGCAGTGGGTGTAGTAAGGCTGATGATGATGATGATGATGATGACGGGGAATGATTTGTGAATACAAACAGTCCACGGAGATTTTTATTTCTGTGGGCCTAATTGGCAGCTATGCTGTCTGCAACTGAAACTATTCGTAGAAACCTGAAAGCAAAGCAAAAGCAAGAGCCGCCTGTGACTGGCTGAAGGCACTCCCCGTGCTAGTTGACTCCTCCTACTCTCAGAGGTCAGTTAAAAAAAAATGGTGGTTGCTAGGATATCTAATCCAATTTAAGAGAAATTGGCTGCACAAGACAATAATTCGAAGTTTCCAAGAATGCTCGGAGCATGCAGATAGAGTTTTCATGGTAAAAATTTGAGCTCAGAATCCTCTTTACTACACCTTTAAAGAACTGTGTTGCATCTGAACATTTCAGACACTTTCCTTGCTGCACTTCCAAAGCACAGTGAACGTGAATAAATACTGAGACTTCTAGAACAATCAAGCAATGTTCGCATCATTTAATTTAACCATAAAACCAGTAAACGATCATTTACATATCTCACCATTGTAAAAATCTGGACATCACATAAGGCAATTGCTAGCTCTTTTGTGAATGTTGCTATAGTCGGATACATACCAAGAGAGAAGCAGCAGATACCATTCAAAGGAGGCCCTCCAGCCGATGACGTCGAACAATTTTCCTTACGCCATGTTTAATTTGCTTTCGTCTGGCTCCCCCTATGACGCCACCCTAGCAGGACTGAGGGGATTAACCACATTTTGAGAATGAGCCCTCGCCATTGGCTGGGTGCAATCATTTGAGGGGCATTTTCCGCTTTGTTTTTGAATTTTAGCTAACTATATAAAAATTTCACGAAAGTTATTACAACCGACCAAAAATCAAAACGTCAATCTTGCACAACCACAGGATTTGAAATCTCGTCATTTTTTTCACATTCACTATGCACCACTTTGGAAATTCCACAAGACGAGTGTCTCAGGGGTTTATATTCAAGCTATAGTCACCTGAATGCGACGTGTTACACTGATACGCCTAGAATATCGACAGAAAGAGCGCATATTTATTTTCCGCATCCTTAACCTGTTTCACGGGTAAAGAACCTTCGTCCTGTAATTCTGCTGTCCTCAGCGCCTAACAACTTCAGACAGAGCCGAGTAACAAACAAGTCGAGAGCCTTCAAAAAGCAGGCTTCCCTTACCGCCTTTGCAGGCAGTGGCAAAAACAGAGCTGAAGCAGTGGCAGAAAGTTCCCAACAATGTGAAAGAGGCTGAACCATAACTAGATCAAGTATGTGGCACTACCAAAAATAGTACACAAAATTTCTCTTAGCCTCCAAAAAAGTGGTGGCAAAATATGTCGAGCTAGTGTTTTCTTCAGCACCCCCTCCACCCATATACTTATTAAAGGCAAAGTTAAATGTTTTTAATTCTGTCATTCCTCTTGCATTTTAGTTAAGGTTGTGATTACATAAGGTGGAGATGCAGATTTGTCATTGCTTGCCAATTGACAGACTTAAGTGTTCAACCATCTTCGAATTCCTTAAAACCATCACAGTTTATTACATTACTAAGGCAAATCTTATCCCAGCTTGTTTTTACGAAAAAAAACTTCCATGCCAAAGCCGCCATCTCAAGGTTCGAAACTTGTGTAACAATAAATAAATAATAAACTCGAAAAAAGGTACAAAACTGCAATTTTTACATTTTTGATGTAATTTTATGTTCTCACAGTAATCATTACAACTACTTTCTAAGTTGCCTGGCAGACAAAGAAGCCAAAAAATGTTTCAGCGATTAGAAACCATAAGCAGTCAGAAAAAAAAATTCTTAATTTAAGTAAAGTAGCTTTTTTTTGCATTTATTTCAGTCATGTACAATGGCTGAGGAGAAAGGAAAAAAAGCCGCGCACGCGGCTTGACAAAGCTTCCATCTCCCGTAGCGGCTTGGCACGGCGATGACAGGCAGCAGTAAAACAATAACAAGAGAATGCATGAAATAACAAATATGTACAATATCTTCATAACAGATCACCAGAATAGTCTCGGTACTGTTACACACACGCAAATGATAGTTTAATCACAGCACATGGATACTTAGTTTATTTTACAGTTGGATATGATTCATTGTTTTGTAAGAACATATTTCTGACAGCGTTATATGAAACGGAAAGAATGGATTGATTAGTGAAAGCATTTCTATTAAGAAAAGATGGCAACACATACCTGAGTGTTTGAAAACCGTAATTTGTGCGTGGACAAGGTACATACCAATATTCGTAGTGTCTTGTGTTGTGAACAGCGGTATTTTCCCGTAGATTCGCAAGGTCAGAAAAAAATGTGGTGTCACTATGTACCTGAGATTTGTACTGCTGAATTACACGGTACTGATGGATAACCCTTGCATCCATAATGCGGTATTTTGCAAATAGAGCACTCGTATGTGCTAAGTATGTGGCACCCGCAATTGCTCTGACTGCATTTTTTTGTAATGTCAAAACCTTTTGAATATTAGTTTGCGTCGTTGTACCCCAAACCAAATGACAATATTTAACATGAGAGTCAAAGAGGGCATGGTAAATAACAAGTTTTGTCCTAGTAGGTATCATGCACTTTAACCTTCTGAGTATGCCGACAACGCGAGCTAGCTTACTCTCCATTTGCTCGATGTGGTAGTCCCATAACATAAATTCATTGAAGTGAACGCCAAGTGTTTTTACAACATTGGTTATTTCTATTATAGTACCACCCAATACTAAATCTGTATGTACAACCCATTTGACATTTTTAGCTCTAAAAAATATCGCCTTCGTTTTCCGTGTGTTTATTAGTAGGGAATTTTTTTCAGACCATGAGTTAAGTTTTCCCAACACGCTATTAGCCTTTTCTACTATATCATTCGCGTTGGTGCCGGTCAGAAATAAAGTAGTGTCGTCAGCGTAAATTACGTATTCTGTTTCGGAGTCAATCTGTACTAAATCATTAATATATACATTAAATAATAAGGAACCAAGGATACTACCTTGAGGTACACCATGCTTTATTTTATTGTAAGTAGAGCGATGATTATCTATAGAAACGTACTGATATCGGTCAGTTAAATAGCTGGTGATAAGAGATAGTGCTTTGTTCCGGACACCGTATGCAGAAAGTTTAAGAAGTAGAGTTTCGTGATGAATCCTATCGAAGGCTTTGGAGAAATCTATGTATATTCCAAGGGTTATTTGTTTACATTCAAGGTTATTTAAGAATTTTTCGTTTTGCTTCAAGAGAGCCATTTCAGTAGAGGACTTAGGTCTAAATCCAAACTGTCTTGGAGTTATCACGTTGTATTTTTCAAGTAAATTGGAAAGTCGTAAATGTATTGTTTTTTCCAAGCCCTTAGAAAAACTAGGCAATATAGACACTGGTCTATAATTACCAAGATCGTTTTCGAACCACATTTATAAAGAACAACTACTTTTGCTATTTTCATGTCCGAAGGAAAAATGCCGGTAGTCAAAGACAAGTTATAAATATAAGTTAAAATTGGGCAGATAATGTCCAAGACGTACATAACAGGTTTCATTTTCAGTCCAAAAGCATCTTCACTGTTTGTATTGTTCATGCCTTTATATATATTAAGCACCTCATTTTCGTCACAACATGTTATAAAAATACTGTTACTTGTATGATTCGTAATGTAATCCAATGCCATATTGTTGTGTTCACTATCAACAAGTCCACTGAAATAGCTATTAAACTTATTTGCGAGTGCGAGTCCACTATAAGCTGTGAATTCATTGTGAGGTGATACTAGTAAAAATATGAAAGGTAGTAAACTGCACATTACCATTGAATGCAATTTATTCTGGAGAGTGATTGAAGTAATTTTTGTATTAGGCGAGAAAACAGTGTTGAAAGCTGAGCACCGATGCCAAACCTCAACGTTGCTCTGTGCCTGCTCTTTACTGCAGTGCTCACAAGAGCCGGTTGCACCAAATATAAGCAGTGCTGCAAGGTGCTCCAAATGGATGTTCCTATGTTTGTGGGTTGAAAGGCCTGGTGGCATGTTCATCCATGTTTTAACACTTGAAGCAATTGGGTCACTGATTACAATGTAAATCTAGCATGCACAGCTGAAGCACCACTGGCTGTTTCACACGTAGAGAGAAACTGGGAGTGCGACACCGCCACGCTTTGAGAACTGCTGCTGCCAAGAGCCAGCTAGAACGGGCGCATATTTATTGTGCATGTACCTTTGCCTTCAATTCTCCCCAGCTGTCGGCAGCTGTACTTTGCGAAGCACAGCAGCCATCCACTCCCAGTTTTCCCTTAAGTGGGAAAGAGCCTGCACATGAAGACGATGTGACGAAACACTACTGTTCTTTCCAAGGTTCTCTCTTAAACCACTTAGTGAGTTGAATTTGTTTTTCTTGAATGACTTCAAGGAAGCAGAAGACAGCACCATCATTTCATAGTGCTTCTTGCATCTGCGCAATGAGGAGCGTGGCTGCAGTGGTCTTTGGTCCGCATCTCCAGTTGCCACGAGGGTTGACTTGATGCTTCTGCTAAGTGGCCATTTAATTTTTATTTTTTGTAACCGTGCCCTAGAGTATACCTATTGTACTCCAGAAGCTGAAAGCATTCAAGCCTAGCACACCACCTGCAGCACTGCTTAAACCTACACTTGCAGCTGGCTCCAGAATGCACTGTACTGAGGAGCAGGCAGGGAGCAATACCACAGTAGGGCATTGATGCTGAACTTGCAAAATGATGCTTTTTAGAACAAAAATTACTTGAATTAAACTTGTGATAATAAATGTGACTGAATGGTATTGTGCAGCTTACTACCTTTTTATGCTTACCAGGACCACATCACTATGCAACTGACAGCTGTATATGCCGCAGAAAGCAACTTTTTTCCAATTTAGAATTTTTTCTTGCACGGCTTAGGTTTTCTCGATACTGAAACATTTTATAGGCTGCTTTGCCATTCATACAACTTCTGTGAGACCATAAAATGTGGTAAAAAATTTCAAAAACAGATAGCTTTCAGTCTTTTTCAGTTTAAAAAAAACGAAACATGAAACAAATTAATTTCAAATTTTTGTAAGTGAAAGCATAATGTCTAGTCTAAAAAAATTGATAGTCATGCGTTCTTTATTAAGCCAAATGAAAAGTGATAGTGCATGCATGTGGTACTTCAGATATCTTTAGCGCATTCACCTTTCCACTGTGCAGAAAACATATAAGGTCATGCACCTGCATAGTGCTTCACATGTTTATGATGTGCATGAGTGCATGTCCGTGCGAGCACATACTAAAAATAAAAAAAAACACTTCGCAATTTCATAATGCCCGCTGCCAGCACAAAGTAGCTGATTCGATGGTTGAATTGAGAAAGAAGCTGCTTCACCAGCCGCGTAGCAAGCATACGCACCATGAATGTAGTTCTGAGCTTTGCGGTTCTGATCTTGCTGTGTACAATGGCTGTACACAGCCAGAGTGCACAGAATGCCCAGCGAAAGCTTCAGCGCTGATGTTTGCAGCTAACCTTTCTTTCAGTTATCGCTTTTGCGCTGTTTTAACTATGAGACCCTTCGCACTGTCGGCTATGCTCGCCATGCT
Source organism: Amblyomma americanum (assembly GCA_030143305.2). NCBI lineage: Eukaryota > Metazoa > Arthropoda > Arachnida > Ixodida > Ixodidae > Amblyomma > Amblyomma americanum. The sequence goes on along the minus strand of JARKHS020005877.1, from coordinate 296,866 downwards.
GCCTTCTTCGCATTTCGACGGTAATGGCCCCATATGGCAATATAGCGTTCCTCCAGAAAGCTCAAGAGTACGCCATTCGCTATCACGGCTGAAATCTACAATGGGCCTTACCACGTGTTTCTCGCTTTTCTTACACGTATATCTATAAGTGTTGTTTTCTGGTTAAAATGATATAAGTTCTTTCATGTGATCCTACCTTACCAGTATAGCCTGAGTTAGTACTTTCTTTTAGTGCCACTTTAAGATGGGGTCACAGCACAATTTTTTTGGCAAAAACAAGCTGGGATAATGATTCTTCTAGTAATAGAATAAACTATATGCATTTTTTAAAGGAAATCGAAGATGCTCGAGCAAAATCTGGGTCAGATGGCTTGGAATGACCCAATTTCAAGTTTAAAAACTAAAATACACTATCACAAAGCTATTCAGTCTTGTCACCTGTCAGCTGCACAAATAACATGCACTGACGTCTCATCAACCGGTGTCTGCTGATATTGCCATTTTTGTGTTGTGTACCCCGATATCTCAACCAATCTACTAGATACATCATGATACTTATGTGAGCACATTTATCAGTTGTGTTATAGGCAGCACCTTTCCCACAGAATGATGTATGAAGTCTTCAGCATACTTTTCTGTGAATACATCACAGTGAAGGGATAAGGAAAGGCAGCTGCCCTACAGCACAATAATGCATAAATGATCATGCACCACAGGTCTTTTCTCCTCCAACTGCACCAACAACCCAAAGTGTTATTAAAAACTTTAGGTGCTCTTTGAATGACACGAGAAAGTTTTACTGGCTGAAATGAAACAGTTATGATATTAGTGTGGCCACACCTGGATGTGCAGGTAAAGCAGTCAGACCCCATGACACGGCACAGCTGTGCAACAAGCAGGCAGTGATATTCTTGCTCTCTGCAGTAAGATAATAAGAAAAGAACACCATCATAAAAATCAGAAGCATTCAAAGCAAATAAAAGAAAAACTATAGACACTAGACCACATGCAAAATGGTTTTGGGGCGATTGGTTCAGCATTTTCCGAAACAGCGCACGAAGAGACAGACAGAAGGATGAGAAGCCCTACACACATTGCACTGAATTAACAGAATTTTGTTCATTAAGCATTACAATATACACAGTGCAGAAAAAAGGAGCCAACAATCAGTCCCGTCACATGCTCCATCATAATTCTCATCTTTCCCCTTCCAGAAATACCCTTTGTTTCACTAGAAGCGATAGCAATGCACTGCTCACGCATGTCTCTTTATAATCAAAGATTATATGCAATACAGTGATAGTTGACTGAAACCGAGATGAAAAAGCACAGGAAATTATTGAGCGTAAAACAATATTTGATTATAAAGACACATGCATAAGTAGCAGCTCCCTATCACTACTAGCAGAAGAGGCATTTTTGGAAGAGGGAAGATGAGGGTAACGATGGAACGTGACAGGACTGATTGATGACTGTTTTATCTGCATTAAACATATACAATTGCTTCATGAATAAAATTTAGTTGCCAGTTCAACATAGCGTGTGCGTCATCATTCTGCCCCCATCTTCCAGCATTGCTCAGAATAATATACACCAAAGCTGAAGTACATCCAGCACACGAGGTTTTCCTCTTGGGTTGGCCCATACAAAAACTGCAGCTTTTTTTTTGCTTTTCATCACAACATTCAACACACTGACCGCTCTCGCTACGCCAGGTAGCCTGCAGACTGCCTTTAACCTTTTATAAGGTGCAAGCTGCACGCATGTCTCACCATGGCCGGTCTCGAGGGGAACGTGTGCTCTATTTCTTACGGCCTGTGCAAAGGGGTCTGTTTCTGCCTCTTGCCACATCGCGGTGGGATCGCCACTGCCCCATCGCTGCATCCGCCATTCACGCGGGAGGAGAAGGTGCGTTCGCTCCCAGTTTGGTCCACGTCATTGATAACCATCAGGCCCGTATGTTTCATCCTTTGCACTGTATGCAAATACTGTGAATCAGAGCCCTTCCCTTTGTTTTGCCATGTGAGAAATCTGAAACGAATTAATTTTTATGCACGCTTGCCTTCAGTACGACTGTGCATGATAGCATGTATTCTTCAAGCACAAATGTCAACCGTTCTACACTTAACATTTCACAAAAAGTCGACTCTCAGCCTTTGTAGTTCATCTTCTGGCAGGTCTGCATCAGTGTGCAGAATGATGTGCCATGTGGAGCATTAGCATGGCAATTTTGAAAGTGTAAAGAATTCTGCAGCATTAATATAGCTCCTGAAATTTCAAGCACAGCTGCTTTAGCTTTGCAAAACAGTGGCATTAGCAAGAATTCATGCTGCACCGAAGCAAAGTGCATCATATAATTCGTGAATGGAATGGGCACTGAAAAACCCCAAGAGTGGCCACAGGAGCACGGTGCGATGACAGCACGTTGCACACACTTAACGTCCAAGAGGCATAGATCTGCTTCTCTTGGAAAGGCATTTTGAAGTTTGCCGGTGTCTCATGACTGTCCATTCCCCCAGATGACAATGCATAAATTAGTTGTTGAAAATAACTGCCAGCACGAGCTAACTGCCAGAAAATCAAAGTTCGGAACAGGGCTTTGAATAAAATCAGCCTTCGCTAGCAAACAGACATATCTCAGAGGCAATGACAGCCAGTGTGACACAGTGTATTCTCCTGCATTTGTATAGCCTCCTCATTGCTTTTGATAAACCTCCCAAGAACATGAACTTTCCTCATATCATTAAGGAAACGAAGATACACCCAAAAAGATTTTTCTTCTCAACCTAGCGTAGCTAAATTAAAGCACACTGTAATGTTTTATGCTAGTTGGCTTAGCTTAAGATTTAAGGAGCTGAAAATTAAGGTTTGTGATGCTGACATGTTAATAAGTTCCTGAATTTAAAAAAATAGAGGGCAGTGAACATTCAACCGCACGCACTGCTGGCCATAATCTCAGCCCTTCTTTTATAAAAATGTTTAAATAAAATATTTTATTGGTAGCTTCTTCAGGGTATGCTGCAAGTTAAATGTATACGTCGACAGCAAAATAGGGCGCTCTTTATTATTGCTTAAACAATTCATCGGACATCGTTTCTGAAATTGCAATACTCAGTACGCGTCACTATCTGTGCCAGCACACACAACTTGTACTGTTGCTTTCTGGTGATGTTAGGCAGATAAGAATGCCTACAAGCAAACTTGCGCTTAACCAAAAAACTGCTCATTGGGAAAACTCATGTCCTCAAACATTTAGCAGTTCGGCGGCAGCAATAACACCAACATTAGTTTTTCCTGATACTTGCTAACACATTAGTCATTAGTATTCCTTTGAGGTATCGATACAGGTCCCTCGTATAAAGAAGTTGGGAGGTATATGGGGGTAAAATAATTCAGCACACGTGAAAAGTGATAGCATAATTAAGTATTATATACATTGCCCCGCAATATTTATTTGACAGTCAAATGTTAGTGTATGTGAGTCTCACTACGCTCTACAAGTATCGTCTCAAGCCAGCAGCCAATAATGGCGGTACAGGATTTACCACTCGCACGTTGCGGACACCTTTGCCCCCGATGGTTCATTTTTATTAGGTGAGCTCAAAGCTCACTATCTGAGTTTTCCTTCTCTTCCCCTTAGCATTAAGCATCATTTAATCATGGACCATGAGACGTGTAAGAAAATCAACAAAGTACTTCCTTCTGGATGAGGAATGAGTGATTCCTGCTAGCACATTTTGTGATGAATCTGTGCACATGTGGACTGCACTGAAGACGTACAGGCTCAGCATTCTGTTTTTTTTCTTAATTTCGGTGTTGCACTCACCATGAACCAGTGGCCGACAGCGCAAACCGAGTGAATGCCACCCACCACCGCAGGTGTAGGCAGGGAGCAAGCGGTCGGGTCTTCACGCCTCTAGCAACAGCAGACGGAGTAAGTCCTGGAGAAAAACTCCCATTGCTTCTGCGGTGATTGTAAAGGCCGCAAAAGAGAGTGAAGCGGTCCCCTTGACACCAGCTTGGCCTGATAAGCATACAAATGGTAAAAGTGCATTCAGAATGGTTCTGAAAATCCAATGACATCAATTTCAAGCCATTTTGACCACACGTTTTGTAGGAGAATGGTGAACACATTTGCACCAATGACTTCGTTTCTTTAAAAAACCTTAACTGCGATGCCTATGTTTTATCTACCTATAAGAACACTTGTAATATATTTTAAGATTGCTTCGAGGCAGTTTACTGATGGAAAAGGCTGAAACAATCAACAATTTTTCCAAATTTATTTCACCTCCAGTGCGGGCCACATCAAACTGAACACCTGTAACCCTTATTGCTGTACTTCATGTCTACCCCTCATGTAATAATACCCTGTAATGGGGTCTTTAATTATGAATATCTAAATAAACAAGTAAATACCCATGCTTGTAAATACACACAGAACACCAGGGGGACCATTACCAAAAGAGAAAAACATACTGAGTGGTTTGTTTTATTGTTGGGTAGTAATGAGCACGTAAAATATGTTATGTAATGTATCATATTCGTTTGCTGGCACTTGAAGCAAAATGAACGCGAATCCCCGAATCCTACAAAGGGTTCAACATTTTTCACATACTGTAATGGCTGAAATGCAATTCGTTTAAACCAGCATGATTATCCAATGTGTACTGAAATCCAAAAGCTTATATAAATGCTGTCCTGAAACAAGCCATAAAATAACACTGTCGGAATTCACGCGCTCCTTTTCATTCCATAAAACTCACAAAGTTTACTTTTACGAGGAGGCAAGATCCGTGCTGTAGGCTCCAAAATGAATGCAGACGAGCCACATGCGACGAGCCATGATCCACCTGCGAACACTCGTTATTAGAGAGCATAGTGATATAAGAAATGAAAGAATGTGTCACAACATTGATTCAACTTAGTTATGAATAGACAAAAAGAGAAAACTAGGATATTTAACGCTATCAGCTCCCCTAAAATTGTAGTCTGTCAACACAAGTACTTCTGTTATCATGACAACTGCCAGAACCTGTTAAAGCACCAAGTAAACCCAAGAAAAATGAAGGCAGCACACACAAAATGCGAGTATGTGTGAAAGGATTCAGCAGGCATTAATTACGCATTGTAGCACGCAACAGACGTGACGCCCTTTATATTCCAACCAAAATTTACAGGAGCAAAAAGACGCAGAAACACAAAAAGACTGACAAATGAGTGTTCAATTTTTAACAGTGATTAGCAAATTGTAGACAGACTTGCGCTGAAGCTTCTCCACATCCTAAAAGCCTGTAAAAAGAAGCCCATTCCTGTATATTATGGCATTCCTTTTGTGAAAAGAACCACACAGGAGAACTGAATGGACATGCTCCGAATTATAATGCATCTTTTCAGCTAATGATAAGGATTGCAAGCAAATAACTCGCCGAGTTGCACAATCGCAGCATTTGAAAGCTGGCCTGCAAGTACTCTCGTTGCCGCTTACTTTTGCATTAACTGAGAAATTTTACATTGTGCTAAATAGGCGCACTGAAGTTTCCTTTCAACGGATTCGCAATAGGCACGTAGCATATATTATAATCGAAGCAGGAAATACGAGCGCGAAACGCCGGCTCTCACGCACGCGCTCACGAACCAACGACGCAAGCTTGTGAGCCGGCGGTGAGAGCTCGTAGCTTCCGCTGCATAGCCACTCCTTCAGAGGCAACTTCACAGAAAGCTGCGTCCGAGTCTAGACAGAATATTCTTGCCTTGAAAACTCCGTTCGTGACGAAGTCATCGGCACCGAGCCATTGGCGCAGACATCGGCACAAGACCTGCTACACAATGAGCACATTATATCACATAAGAAGCACATTAACAACGTCCATGCACTGCGATTTCAAAACTGAGACTGTGTACCGACTTCTTTGCGACGACCTAGAACAAAGGGGACACTGACTGGAAGAAGCTTCGTCGGCTGCCACTGACCCTGTTTGCCACGAACGCGCGTTTAGAGCGGTACGCGAACCTACTCTCTTCTGTGGTTACATACGTGCACGAACCACACTACAATTATAGTGCCTAGAATATCCTACTAGTGTGTCGAGCGGAGCGCTCCCAATGGAAGAGGGTGGCAGCGCGCGCGATGCCTTCCAACTTTGGCCGCGAGGGGCGCTGCTCGTCCTAAAGGTGCCGTCGCTGCCGGACATGCCGCAGTCGCTGCAGTTGCATTGGTCGTGCGTGGTGTAGATTATACCATTTTGGTCACATCTAAGCTTTTTTCTGATGTTTTCTCCGTGCTGTTCCACGTGAGGGAAAACCACACCGACTAATGATGGTATAGTCGAAGCACCGAAGCCGGGAAAAAACATGTTTCGTGCCGCTCTGTCGGAGTGGCTACGGGTCGAATCCGGGCAAGGCTTTCATGTTCCGTGTGTTGTCGGACCCAACACGGCTTGCGGAGTGGGAGCGGCTGATCAAAACACAGGACCGCAAGTTGACTCCAGCATGTGTTGTCTGTGAGAAACATTTTGAAGACTGCCACATCGAGAGACGGTGAACGGTGTCGTCAACAAGCTCGCCAGAGATAGACCACGTCTCATGCCCGATTTCATGCCAGCAGTATTCGACAACTATCCGAAATACGTTCTGCCTAAGAAGACATCGAAAAGAAAAGTGAGGAACCTGTGTGACCAACCTGCCGCTAAAGGGCAAACGCGCAGTGCCAGTGCAGGCGTCAGCCATGGACCGTCAAGTACGCTCGACGATGTTTCCGACCAGCCGGCAGCAACAGAGCAGCCGAGTGAGAACTCATACCCGCAGCAGCAGATGGGTTGTATTGCTATTGAAGATCAGCATCCGTTGACCTCAGTTTGTATCCCTGCAACCTGGACCAAAATATCTGAAGCACCTGCTGGCTCTGTAGCTAGCTATACGCACGTTATGGAGCGGAGAAAAACAACTTTGCCACTTTGTAATAGAAAGAATGGTAACATTTGGAAGCTTGATGCCAGAACGCATCCTTGTGGTCGCTACAGTGTATTTTCTCGGAAAAGAACAAAGCGAGTACATGCTTACAACAAGCTATTTTGATCTGTTTTTACTGTATTCCAGATTTGTAAAAGGGAAGCGCAAGCTCATACACACCTGCGCAAGTTGTATGAAGCAAGCTTTGATTTGCAAATAAAACACATCAGTATATAGTGAGATCTATTCAAACTGCTTGTGTTGATCGTCGCATATGCGATCTTTCTAGACGGAACCCGTGGTGGGAGAGAGCGAGAGTGTCCTGCTTTTCTTTTACCTATATGCGGCGTCATTCCGGGCTAGATGTTCTGCTCGCCATTGAGAATGAGGGCCACGGTGACTCGGTCTTTCCACCTGGACAGAGCTAGCCGAGCGCTGACTCAGCATGAAGGTGTATACGATATTCTTCACCCGCGATCGCGATGCGTGGATCGCAATCGACTGGCCCCTAGTCGAATAAAATCTCTATCGGAAGTTTCTATGTAGCAACAAATCATGAGTCCGGACCATACTCGATCGTTCAATCACAACGTAATGCGGCCAACGCATCAACTTTCGTTGCTTATTTCAAGTTGTGTACCTCGCTGAATATTAGGCAGTCCATATGACTTCTGCTTAAGTCCTTCCGCGGTTCACCACAAAGAATAAACGAATAAAAATTTAGCAAACTGAACCTGGTGGTAAGGCCAGACTTGCCGCACCTACGCTGCCTCGGCAGCGAGCGCGGCGTGGTGGCACCTTAGCGACTGGCAGCGCCACCACGCGGTGGCTGCAGGAAGGCATCACCGCAGCGGCCACGCGAACGCGCGCCCTCGGCACACTAGCAAGTATGTTCTAGGCACTATACTACAATGCAGGACGGTACTGCACAAAACACTGAAAACCGGTCCTCGTTACACCCGCGCAAATAGCGGCGCAAGCCATAATAGACGGGAAAATAACATCGACGGTATAGTGACGGAGGAGACGAAAGCCACTGGCTGGCCTGGCCCCCTGCCGGGCAAAAACGCGATGCTGAGTTTCAGTTTCGGTGTTTTGCGAAACGATTGGTATTTCTTCACGACGGGCACAGGGCAAGTTTACACACAAACTTTTGCTGGTATTCTACCACTTTGGAGGGCGCAAAATTGCCAGCAGCTACTAATATCGCGAGGAAAAGCTTACGATGCAACGATATTTTTATACTCGGATGGCGGTTCAGAATTAATGCTTGAGGAAACAGTGTCTTGATAGATCCGCAACGCGCATTCACGCGGTACGAATTCTGTCCACTATTTCGTTTGCCCTGCGGCTGTCTTCGTCTTCTCTCCCTCTTTTTTTTGGGGGGGGAGGGGTCTGCGATGCATCTATTGGGATGTTTAGTGTATTCCACAGTTTCTTAGCTGCAGTCCCTACGTTATAAAGACGAGCCGTCGTTCGAAATTGTTTTCGTCAGCCGCAAGTAGAGAGAGTGTAGAAGTCAGCGTCGAAGTGGTAGTATAAAGACCGCAATTCCTCGTATGCAGTCAACTCGCGCGTGCTATGCAGATATCCAGCTCGCGCGCAGCAGATTCAGATTTGATGGCCTTGCCAATTACACGATCGCTAACTGCCCTGGCTCACTGTGTGCCGGCTTACTTGCCAGTCGGAATTTAACACGACACACCACCGCTATGGGTTCCCGCATGCCCAGTATCGTTTGTTCTGTGCCCATCTAACCTCCTAACATTTTCTGCTCCCAGCATCAGATGTGTTCACATGGCCACCATCGTGTCTGACATGCCCAGTTAGCTTCCCAACAACTGTCCGGCATTGCCAGCACTTTCCAGTATGAAAGTCTTTCTTCCCGGCATGCCTGGTACTTTCGCGACCATGTCCATTATGAATGCCAGCATAAATCATGCTGGTTTTTCCAACGCGAAATATCCACCATTAGGGTACTGGGGCTTCTCATCCAGAGCAATCAGAGAAACACCAATACTCTGGCTAATCTCACAGTCTCTGTCTCGCCGACCATTCGTCTAATTAGTCGCATTGCTAATAAACATAAAGGCATGCGAGAGGTTGACCTCCGACGTCTTGTTCAGGCGTTTATCAGTCGCCTCTCATATACCCTCCCTTAGCGCTACCTTAACTGCCAGGAACAGGAGCGCGTTGACTGCCTTATTAGACAGGCATACAAAGCGGCTCTTTATCTCCCCCACTGGACCCCCACGTATAAACTACTGGCATTAGGGGTCTACAACACTGTGACGGAGCTCTCGGAAGCTCATCAAACATCTCAGTACGAGCGTATCACCCACACCTCCACGGGACGTCACTTACTCGACAAGCTTGGAATAAGCTTCCAAACGGCCTCCAACGACAAGGCCCAGCTTTAGTCCCATATCCACAGCAACTTTATCGTTACCCCTCTTCCAAAAAACATGCACCCAGAGTATCATGTCGCTCGCCGCAAGGACAGGACTATGTCTGTGCATAAAAAGTATTTAACAGATCAGACAGCGGTCTATATCGACGCCGCCAAATACTACGATCGCGATGCTTTTTCGCTCGCGGTTGTAAACTACGGTAGACGGCCGTTGGTGGCGTACTCCATTCCCGTCAGATCGTCTCAAGAGGCCGAGGAGGCGGCCATAGCTTTGGGGATGGTCTCCACCTCTGCAGAAACCGTCTTCAGCGACTCTAAATCTGCGATCATAATTTCGCCAAAGGCCGGGTCTCCCCCGTCACTCTATCTCTCCTCCGCTCCAACAATGATCAACTCCGCTTGACCCAATTGATCTGTGTCCCTGCGCACTCATCCCATCCAGGGAACGAGGTGGCCCACAATCATGCCCGATGATTCGTGGACCGGGATGTGTTGTCGCCCGTCCTGCGGACGGCGAGAGATTGTATCGTTACACTTCATGACATAACCTTGCACTACCGTTTATGTAGATTTCTATATCCCCGCGCACATATTTCTCTAACCAAACCCCAAGAGGATGCGTAGAGGCAACTCCAAACGAACACATTCCCCAACCCCGCGATATATGCTCGCATATACCATGCGGTCTACTCTCCCTCGTGTCAACTAAGTGGCCAACATGCCGCTCTATCTCACATGCTCTGGGCTTACCCTCAGGACTCCTCTCGCGAGGTTTGCAGCTCTCGAAACCAGACCAGTGGGAGGCCGCATTGCTCAGTTCCGGCTCGGACACACAGATTCGGGTTATGACAAGAGCCCTATAGGTCGCCGAACGCCACTGGCTCATGGCCATTGGATGGGGCTGTAACCCCACGCCAACTGCTACCTTGATCGATAGAAATAAACTTTATCCTCCTCCTCCTTGATTGGGAGGGGTCGATTCTTGGATACGAACTGCCCGGCGCCCGGCATTCTCACGGGTGTTCAGCCGGATTAGGTTCCGAAAACCCTGCTGCCCCCTTTCAGGGGCAAGTCTAGTTTGTTACACTTTGACCTGGAGATGTGGTTTCTGTTAGAGTATTCACAAGGAGATTCAAGTTGATGTGCTCTAGCCAGCCTGAATAAACATGGGTAGAGATGAACTATCAGTACTGTAAGCTATCTATGAAAAAAGAATTTCATTTGAGTATCGCTGCAAAACTGAGCAAGTTAGGATTAACCTCTGGCTGTCCCACATTGCGAGAAAAACAAGAAAGGATGTCGGGAAAAATGTTTATGCCGTCAGCACAGCTAACACTCACACATTCCCACTGCAAATTTTTTACCAACCTGTGAGTTTTATTAATTGAATTAGTCCAGTTTTTACATACTTCGAATTTGTACCAGGAGTTTAGAGTTCATCTCGTATCTCAAGTTTTCTGTATGCGCTCTGTTTACTACAAATGAATATTCTTTCTGCACAAGTATCTATGTACCTTAGCTGCTCTACTTTGTTCGGCCAAATCCCTCACAGTTGCCGATGCTTCAAACGATGTGCCGCCGACAGTTCACCGTAGTACCCCATTAGTGCCTTTGCTTTGTGCGCCTAGTGCTAATTTTCACAAAGCTCTCTGACTGATTTCTTTCCTCGGCTCAGCTTCTGCAAGAAGGCATAAAACTTCATTGCCACAATGGAAGACTTCGCACCACTACTCCTTTTCATGTACTTCTCAGCACTGTACAGCTATTGTAATCACATAAGGATTCATTTAATTAACACGGGATCTCCTCGCCTTTTCGCCAAAGTGTTCCCTTCATACTTTCCCTAGTACATCTTTGCTTCTATTACCCATACCTTACTACAATATAATCCTATTAGCTTGGGTATTCATATCCTTGAAATGTGAGAGCAAGGTCATTGGAAACGAAGAATATCAGCAAAGCTAGCTTATATGCGCTCAAAATGAACCACAGACAGTTTCCTTCGCCTCCACAAGTACTAACCATGCAATTATACCAATCTTGAAGTCGCCGATTTTCGTACCTATTATTTTACAAAAATGGGACACAGATTTAAGCATCACGCGCGCCATGGCATGAGTGCTGATGCCTCATATCGTGACGGCGCCTATAGTGCTACGCTGCTCACGCCTCACGAACAGCTCGCAAGCATGTACCACCACACGCCGGGAATATTACTGTGGCGTCATCGTCACAGATGTTGCCGAGATCGAGCTTTCATCTAACGCGGCGTTGACGGAGAACGCTGCGTCATCATCATCATCATCATAAGTCTGACCACGGCCACTGCAATGGCAAATGCCTCTTCAATGTGCCTTCAATTAATCCCTCCCCTTTCACATGGCCACGTCACATGGCGACGAAGCCGAGGCTCACTGTAAGAGCGCTCTCCAGTGTATTTTGGAGGTGCCTTCTTCGGCAAGTTTGTTCGCAACGCTCTTTCCCAGACAAGGGCTTTTTCAGGGACGCTACTAGATTACGTGATTTCACGAGAGAGCGTATGCAGCTCGTTCGGTCGTAAAGCCATCGGCGTAGTTGGCACCACGTGTAGGCAATGATCGGGGGTTGCGCAAAAAAATTGTATCATGGTAATTTTTGGTTCTAGTGTTTGTGATTGATTGGTGTGCGATAGGCGATGAGAAAATAATTAAATATTTGTAATTATTTTATTTACTAATTAAAGAACGAAACATTGAAAAACTTCTGATTCGGGGTTGCTGTTACTGCTATCTGGAGGTAAACGTTGCTATTTGTAGTTTCTGTAACTGCCTTCAAAGGTATTGAATGAATTTAATAGCAGTCGATGTAACTACCTTCAGAGCTAGTAAATGCTACTAAAGGTAGTTCCTGTAACGGCGACCGAACGTAGTAATTGAAATTAAACGTCGGTGCTGTTACTATGTTTCTGAGGTAGTAAATGCAACTAAGGGTAGCAGACGTTACTCAAGGTAGTTCCTGCTGCTAACTCTAAGCGGTAGTAACCGTTACTACTTTGTAGTTACCACCTACAGTTACTTCCTAGGTTCTAGCATATGTGACAAGCAGTTACTACCCCCAAAGTTAGTAACTACAGCTACCTTTTTTTACAGCGCACCTCTCGTTACCTAGCTAAGCCACCTGTAATTTCTTGTAATTCAGTTTTGTCTTTTTTGTTCTCGTTCTTATTTCTGCTCGGTTTTATTAATATTGTTTTTCATTTCTTCTATTTTATTACATATATGTTGCTCATAAACTGATGCTTAGCCAACTTGTTTTCTTTTTATTTACCATAAAATCTTGATTGACAGCTCTTGTGCACAACTTCCGTCAGCTCCACTCAGGAGCCAAGAAAGGCTAACAATCAGACAGCACTGCGGTCTGTAATAACACGCACAGTCATTGCGAAAGGAGCCAGTGCTGCAAAATGAAGGAATTTGTTGTTCCTGTTCAGGGCAGTGTACAAGGGGCTAGGTTCAATGAAAGACGTCACTTGTTTTTCTTGCACATTTGTATGAGCTGTACACTGTGTCAGATCAAAATAATGTTGCACTGCAATCTTTCCGCCAAGATATTGAAAAAGAGACAGTATAAAGGTGGATGTAACGGATTTAAAAGTCAAAATTCCGGTTTTGGTTCGGGAAACAGACAAATAATTGTTTCCATATTTGCGATTTATGATCATTTAAACCACGATTTTAATTACTGGTTTTAAAAATATCTTTGTTGCGTCTGAGTTTCGGTCGCAAAGTAGTACGCTTTTCTATTAAAAATATTTATGTTCGAGTTTTGTCCCCGCACCGGGTAGCGGCTCTTATGCCAACCATCTCGGCTGTTCTGAGGCGTGCTTGCCGCTGGTCGCCGCCGTAGCTCACCATCTCGTGACTTCTCTCTTGTAGCTGCTCGTCTTTTATCAGTGTTATTTTAAGTTCGTGCTATATTTTTTTCTCGTGCTGCGTTGTCATCGGCTACGTGTGCACATTTTTTATGCAGTTCCAGTCGTACGCTTTTGACGCTGCTGGCCTCGGAAAGACGGTGGGGTTCGGGACGAAGAGCGCACAGCACGCGATGAACTGGTGTTCCGTCGGAACGTCCCAAGCGAGAACTGCTGCGCTGACATCACGTTCCAACGGTAGGGTGTTACAATTGCTCTGTTATTGCGTTATGCCCTTACCACTGATTGTATATACCAGCCAGAAAGGTGTCTTGTAACGCCGGTGTGGGCTGTGTCAGATGTGTGTTCCGGATGATCTCTTGGTATTTCGTGAAAACAGCACAGGTTTCGTCGTGAATTTCGTTCATTCCCTGGTACTTTCAGAGGTACTTAATTATGATGCTTTGCGTTAACGGTACTTTTAGTCGCTTCCGTGGAAAAGAAACGCTACGATCAACGTCTTTTGGCAGTGATTTGAAGATTACATAATACAATATGTATATTCTGCGAACGTTTTGATAGAAGAAAAATCTATCGCCTTATCGTTTGCCTTTACGAAGTGAATGCTCCCTTGTAAGTTTACGCTGCACGCATGTTAGTGAGCACTGAAAATTGCAACTGAAAAAGATTTTGTACAGGCTGAGCTCTGCAGATTTTATGTTGGTAAGATATTGCCTTTTTATTGCAATATATTTATCGATCAGAGAATGGAGCGTTGTATGTCAGATGCCATGGCCCATTACAAAATCTCGGACCATCGTGTGCTATTTGTATTTGTGTCTTAGGCACAGAACAGTCTCTAATCAAGTCACTGGTTTTATTAAAATCTTCCTTAGTAGTCTTCTTGAGCACTTGGTTCCTTGAACGTTTCCAAAGCCGTTGTCTGTCGTCGTTCAGTTTTCACTACATTCCTCGCTTTCTCATTCTGCTTGAGCTTTAATATATGCTTCATTTAGTCGGCGTACGTTTTGATCGTATTGGTAAAGATGTCTGTTATCCATATCATTTAAAAGGCATCTCTAATTTCACAGATAAGTGCAGTGCTATTTACTGCGCTCTTATGACAGTTATTACAAGCAGACGGCTAGCTTATTGTGTGCACATGCAACTTGTCTAGGGGGTTAGTACAAGCCACTTCTTATTACGTCACTATTCAGAGACTGAACTTGTGTTGTGGTTTTCAACGAGTAATCGTGCCTTGATATAACATTATACTATTGTCTTTTTATGTGAGCCAAACCGTCAACAAAAGTCTGTAACAACGCCTTGCTCGCGAACTCGAGTGCAGAAAACAGCTTCCAAACGAGAAGCTACAAATATACATAAAACCTCTTCTACGGTGACGCTCATAGCCTGAGCCACTTTGGGATATTAATTCCTATAAAACAATAAACAATCAAAATACAGGGTGTCCCAGCTATATTTTGTCAAGGCTCAAAAATACTCCTGATCCCCCTAAGACGACGTGACCAAACACATGTTGCTGGATATTGTATGGACTAAGTCACGCTATTTTTTTTATTATGCTTAACTGCACAATTAGTCCAGATAATTTATCCTCTTTGCCAGCAGCACAGATTCACGAAAAATTCCAGTGAGAAAGCTGTAGAACGCTCCGAAAAGGTCCGAATGAACAATTCCTAACATTCCATCTGTTACGTGTCAGCTTTTTCTCGCCCTCTGCAGATGCCCGCGAAATACAAAAATACCACGTGATATGGCCGCTCGCGCGCCGCGCCTGCAGTGCTCTCAAACGTTCCGCGTAGGAATGAGCAGACCATTGATTTTTGTGCTGTTGGTGAAAAGCAGACAGGGCAGTAACGCAGCAGCTGGCTGTCCGATTTAAGCCAGCGGTATGCTTCCCTAGTGGCGTTGCATGACAGCGAAAAGCAGACGCAGCCCTTATCGCTTGCGTTGGCGTAATTCGCAAAGCCAGCGCCTGCTTCACTGACCTGTCAACTTTTATGCGGCAGCACACCCGGCCAAATGATATGTTCATTCCTACGCAGAATGTTTGAGAGCACTGTAATCGCGGCGCGCAAGCGGACATGTCACGTGATATTTTTGTGTTTTTCGGGCACCTGCAGTGACAGAGAAAATGGTCAAACTTAACAGATGAAAACTTAGAAATTGTTCAGTAGGACGTGTTGCGGGTCCTTCTACAACTTTCTCAATGGAATTTTTCGCCTATCTTCATTGCTTTTGAAATAGGTTTAATAATCCCGAGTAATTCTGCAATAGCAACAATACCAAAAATGCCTCTTACTCTATACAGCAGCCAGCAGCAAGCACTTGGTCGCGTCGTCGAGCGCCGTGACATAATTTTAAGCTCTGGCTAAATATATCTGGGACACCCTGTAAATCTAAAAAATGTACCGCTCGGACATTAAGACAAATACCTGGCCCTGTTGCTACGTTGCCTGCACCTCGCAATTAGGCGTGATACACGCACGAAGATAGGGCAAAGTAAAAAAGCACAAAGAGAACAAACTGTCAAAAAATGGTGTTTGTTGTGGCCAGTCGCCTTGTCTTTTTCGCCCTTGTGTCGTGTGTCGGAAGGAACCGGGAGGTATTTGAATATTTATTTTTACCGATAAAATCTTTGTCATGACGTGACGCCACGTCATCTTTCGAAGATGGCACTGGCTTTGCACAATAAGCAGCCATGCTTTTAACGTATGGGCTTTTATGCAAGCAGTGCTACCACCCTACACCTACCTTATAGATCAGTCGTAGAAGCTATACTGCTAGATGCATTGATAGCTGAACCAGCTGTGAGAGAATCGTTTCGCCTAAACAAGGTTCCTAAATTTGTAGAATTCAGTCAGGACGGGTTGCAGAATTTATTTTTGAAATGTCTTGTTTACATGCCATAGTTGCAAACTCTATAATTGTCTATCTGGTGCGCATGGGGTACACTTTTGTTGGTACATTACGGCGTCAACCTCCGTGAATATGGACGGCTTTAGGGATGCCCAGAGGCTTGGAGAACGAAAGTAAACTTGCGTTCAATTCCAAAGCATTTGTGAAGTGTCATCACCGCGTTGTCCCTGGCTATGCGCTTAATTCATGCTGCAGTGCGCTATGAAACAAATTTATCAAGAAAATTGCAGATTTTGTACTCCTTGATACATATCTACTTTTGTTATGACCATTTCTTCTTTATCATAAATAGTTTAAGAACACAAGTTCTCGTTAACAATGTATTCTTTGTTTTGAAGAAATTCTAATTCACGATCGCCACTATGATATTTTAAGTAGCTTTTTCTTGCTTATCTCGCTAACAAGTCGGCCTCAATGCGACAATGCTTTTGGCACTCCTAGTTCACTGACGAGTATTAGGCCCCAATGGTCTCAGTGCACACTTTCGCAGAAAGCGATGATTATACCCATTGGCCATCTGTGAAAACAGATTCAATTGTTTTTCTTGCTTCTCTTACGATGGTCTCTTTCCCGCTTTGCTTGCCTAATATATTAATCCTGATTTCTTTACGCCGTCGCTTAGCTGCTGACATCAAGTTGTTCAGTTCGGGTTCGGCACAATTCCCGGCCTTCCCACATCCTCGAGTACACTCAGATGCGTGTCCTGAGGCAGCGCTGTACAGAAGGCAAGTTTTCCTAACAAGTTTGGGCTCCCTGGAAGAACTCTGAAAAAATGAGACACAAGCACTTACCAATGCAGCTGAGCGTCGAGGCCTGATTGGGAGGGTAAACTGGAACCCGAGGGCACCACGGGAGAATTCCAGCTCCCGCCTAACTGTCTTCGCACGCTTCTGAGCTAAGACATATCAGTGGCATATTTCCTGAGGCTCTTTGACCCCCCCCCCCCCTCACTTCCTCTCGAAAGTTCCGTCTGTTTAATTCCTCTTTTCAGTTCCTCTCTTTCGGCCTGTGCTCTTTTGAGGACTAGGTGCGGTATCTGTTCATTGGCATGGCATAATTTATTTTGTTACGCGTTGGCTCCCTTCATTTCCTCAAGCAAATAAAAAGCATAATGCGTCTCAATGAGGGGAGGCATAATTGAGAACAATAACTTATAAATGTATTCACTGTCCAGAAATCACCTCAGTTTTAATGACCGATGAACGCGTGGCTACATTTCTTGTTTCGGTCATGAATGTGAGATAAATGCATCCGCCAGCGGCAGCCTTTACGGAGAGTGCGTGCGTTCATTGCGCGACATATTATCGCATAGTTGTTTGTTTAGTGAGAAACAGTGCTTTTGCTAACTTCATGATGATAGTGAATTTTTATGGCGCAAGAGCATCTGCGGACAAAGAGCGCCATGGCGCAATGCATTTTCGTTTGCTCAAGGTGAGGTCAAAGACCCATTTTGCTAAGGTGAATTAAATCTGGCATGTAAGTATCTAACTAATAAGAGCCTACGAAACTAACTATTCGCTTTTGTTATTTTGTGTTGTGCAACGCAGGCATGATAGGCACGTGAACAACGAGGAAAATGGTGAAGCAGAACAGCAATGAAAATAGCTAGAAACTTGGCTTTTGAGAAAAGGAAATGGCGCCGTACTTCCTTCACATTTCGGTGGGCAACCGAACCGCGTCGTAAGGGAAGGGACGAAGGTGGGACTGAAAGAAGAATCCCAGAAAGGGGTACCATAGTGGAGTCCTCCGATATAATTTCGACCACCTGGGGAGGAAGGGAGGGAAAACTTTATTACGCCGAAGGGAGTTTAGGGCGCGTACGACCCCATCCGCCAATCACTGGAAGAGGATGTGGGTGAATGTGGTGAGTGGGTGGGTGCACAGAGAACAGGCGGGCATGTAGGCTGCCGGGTGGATCCGGGCGAGATTATAGGGGGATGGGAGGCTGCGGGTCTGAGGGAGTCTCCTGAGGAGCTGGTGGAATTTATCTAGGGAGCGGTTGGGTAGGGGCTAGCGCTCAACCCGCCCTTATAGGCTTGCGTCAGATCGCTGAACGTTTGTATGCACTCCCGGGAAGAGCCCGGCTCAGAGACCGCCACCGCCCGGTCGTGGTCACTCGCGGCCTCAATGCCGTGATTACCGGAGTACGCCGCCACCCAGATCAGCTCCACATGGCGGTGCAGGTATGCGGGGAGCGAGTTCAGACGGAATACAAGTTTTCGCGCAGTTATGAGAGAAAAAGTTTACAGCTTTCTCTGGTTTACTGTTGGACGTCTTGTAAAATCGAAGTGCGTAAATCTCGCTAGTTTCGATCTAAAACGATGTATCCCGTTGTTTTGAGCCGGAATTCAAGTTTTCGCGTAGTTCTGAGAGAAATAGTTTACAGCTGTCTCTCGTCTACTCTTCGACGACTCGTAAAATCGAAGCGCGTAAATCTCTCTAGTTTCGATCTAAAACGATGTATCTAGTTGTTTTGAGCCGGAATACAAGTTCTCGCGCAGGTCTGAGAGAAAAAGTTTACAGCTCTCTCTCGTCTACATCCGCCAATCACTGGAAGAGGATGTGGGTGAATGGGGTGAGTGGGTGGGTGCACAGAGAACAGGCGGGCATGTAGGCTGCCGGGTGGATCCGGGCGAGGATATAGGGGGATGGGAGGCTGCGGGTCTGAGGGAGTCTCCTGAGGAGCTGGTGGGATTTATCTAGGGAGGGGTTGGGTAGGGGCTAGCGCTCGAACCCGCCCTTATAGGCTTGCGTCCGCTCGCTGAACGTTTGTATGCACTCCCGGGAAGAGCCCGGCTCGGAGACCGCCACCGCCCGGTCGTGGTCACTCGCAGCCTCAATGCCGTGATTACCGGAGTACGCCGCCACCCAGATCAGCTCCACATGGCGGTGCAGGTATGCGGGGAGCGTGTTCAGAAATAAACGAACTCATCGAGGCTTAGAAGCAAGCACAATACATTTATACCACCTGGAGACCTTTAACGTGCACTGACATCACGCAGCACAACTGTGTCTTTGCGTTTCGCCGCTATCGAAACGCGGCCACCGCGGCCGGGTATTCCGGCTTAGTAGCCGAACACGCTAACCCCTGAGCCGCCGCGGCGGGTACACAGCAGTGACATCTGATGTGATTTTCAGAGAGAAAATGTTTACTGTGTTGCCCGGTCTCTTCCAGCTCTGCAACCGACGGTAATATGAATGTCCATCTAGCCCTGATGAAGTACTACGGCACACTGGGCCAGTTGGCACACTTCTGACCGTTCAAGCAGGCGCTGGACAGGTTCGATTGTGAAGAAATCAGTGAGAAAAAATAAGACTTACTGCACAGTTTATTAAGCAATGTACCTATATTAAACCTTAATCTAGAGAAGGCGGACATTCGCACACCACTCGAATGCCGTTTCTCTTGTGCAAGAATACTTAAAAAATAAACATCGCGCATACCACTGTAATCCTCTTTCTTTCGCGCAAGGATATTTGAAAATTAAACATCGAACATAATCCTAATCCGTGCACGCCTGTCTATTCTCCAGAAAATGCCATAAATGCAAAAGTAGCACCCCCCTTTCCTTTATCATAGATTGGAAGGAAAATATGAAAAAAGTCTTAACGACTGATGAAAACTATTCATCTCTGGAATAACCTGTAGTTCAAGGTGTACACTTCGTTTGTTTGTTAATTTATTTTCCTTCTTGTTTTGCTTTTCCGGGGGTTCAGTGAGATGTGTGCGCATTTGATTTTGAATGTTCTCTTGTTCTTATTTGGTTGCGTATTTCTAAATACTTTGTGTTTGAGTAAAAAAACTTGAATCCTTCATTTAACCTTGTCCAGGCCATTGTAACTTTTGCGTTGTCCCGTAAGTACTTCTAACTGTATTGCGCCTGTATGTGCTGCAATATTGCTTCGTTGTGCACAGCAGATATGTGCCATCTTTATTCTGTTACCAATGTAACAATCAATTTTGACTCTTTGAAAACATGACCATACTAACTGCTGGAACTGCCTGGCGAGGGTACGTTACCGCTGTCAAGCATTTAACTTGAATTTCCTCCTTCATGCCCGTTTCAAAACTCTATTGTTGTTGAAGAAATTTAAAAAAAAGTACTGATTGAAGTGCCTGGATTTGTGTTAATCGTAACCTTGTAGCCTGAAAATAGCGGTTTAAAAGTAAGACCAAAATAGTGACTAGATTCAAGCACATATTCTGAGATTAACTCGTAATTTCGATACAAACTGGAGAAAGATGTCCTGATGTTTGCTGTTTACTAAAGAAAAAAACTCAAACTGAAAGCGAGAACCAAAACTCAAATCGATGTGAAGCACCCAGTGCAACTTTCGAAGCGTAAATCACAAGAGCAAGGTTAATCATATATTTTATGCATCCTCGTGATAGAACCTTTTGCTTTCGTCTGCATGAGCCGATACAAGCAAACAAATCACTGTTGCAAAATATTCTTGGAAGCTTATTGAAGACGATAATAAAACCCCACTCTTGAAGTAGTTATTTCATGTTCACTTTTTTATTCTCGTGTAAAACAAACAATAGTTTAAGGTTTAATTTCTTTGAGGAAATAATAGGTTGGCGCGCTATGACACTAATAAACCTTTAGGAAAACTAGTAATACCAAGACATCACACAAAGTTCGAGTCTCTATTTTCCTGCAGATGAGCAAATAAAACATTTAACTATCTTTTGTTTCAGAAAACAGCCAGGCAGAGTAACTACAAATTACAAAAGAAAACGTGCCTGGGAAATTTGGCTTTAAAACGGGTTCAATATTAAGCGTACGAAAAACGCTCTTCAGGCGGAGTACAAGACAATAGAAATACATAAGCGATCCTTCTTTCATCTTACACATTTCTGTATAGATTAAGCTCCGTTGAAGAAATAAATAGGCACACCATGCTATATTCAAGGGGAAAAGCAGTAGAAAAAAAATGGAAGGATGACTACTAGCGTGTAACCCGAATGTTTTAGCTTTGGCTGCGGTGTGAAAGAAAAACAATGTTCGTTACCATGTTAGGTTTTCTTGTCGTAAAGCAAGACGGCCGTCCGTAAATCCAGAATAGCCAAGGTTTGCAGCAATGCTCTGAAGCGAATGTCTTTCGAAAGATGGTTTACAGCAGTGACATTTAGACTACCCCTCTTTAGACACACTGGCTAGAGCGTGCGAACTTCAAAATTGAACGCCCTTGTGAACACAGTAACACGGGCCACCTTAGAAGGCTGCGGTGTTCAAAGCTGGGTTTGTCCCCGAAAGGTGCAGCGAGATTTGTGCTCGACCGCACACCCCTAAGAAAACCGGACGCCGCGGCGGGAGACACTTCTCCCCATTATTTTACGGGAATGGGATTTGAACCCAACACATCCAGCGGTTGTGGCGGACGCTCAAGCCACTAGGCCACCCATTGTCAACTAACCTCTCCCTCTTTCCTCTCCTAGTCTTCTCACTCCCACCTATACTTTTCATGTGCAGAGAGAGAGAAATTTTCCCCTCTCTAATTTCGTACTTTCCAGCTGAGGCAGGTTGTGCAGCGGATCCCGACGGTAACAGCGCGCAAATCAGAAACGAGCCAATAAGACCTAGCGCTCTGCAAGGAACGAAAAACGCTTACCGAGGCTTAGATATCGCCATAAGTCACAGCAGTCTTACCTTTCTTATTTACATAGCAGTGCTGCAAAAACACTAACAAAGAAGGTGTAGGACGTTCTGTACGAGGCTGATCTGTAAAGATGTGTTACCAGCAAGCCCGCTCTTCAGTCATTACTTTTCTTGTATTTGTAGTCTTCAGATTTAACATTGAATTTAGGTTATAAGCGGGAATTTCCGGAGCACACGCATTCTTTTGTCGGCGTAGTGTACGCTATACTATCCCGTAACACAAGAATGCGGCACTGACCTACTATCTTTGCCAACAAGCTTCACCTACTTGCGATAAATTTTGGATAGGACGTAGGGTGTCTTCGTGAGAGAGCGTAGACCTTCCAGTATCGTTTTTGTTGCTCCCCGAATGCCTCTTCAGCGCAAGAAGCCGTTGTCCCCGCAACACTGTGCCCGAGGTGGAGCTCCGAAACTAAGAGAAGCTGCGTGGGCAAACACTGCTTTGACGAGCGAGGAGAGGTTGGCGCAAATTTTTCCGGAAAAGTAGCCACAGTGTCAACCATATTACAACCGCACCTTCGAGCAGAAACGTGAGATCCGTGAAAATGCTCAGTCAATCGCGTTCGGCGTGCAAGAGATTGTGGTACAAGCCAGAGAATTCGTCTCTATGGAACCGCAGCTTTTGAGCGTGTCTTCCAGAAGGGAAATCGGCTGTGGTGGTGGAAACTTTGTTACACACAGGGGAGTTATGGACGCACAGATCCTTGGGCCCCCGCACGGCCCCACTGCACTCAACCGTTTATGTCCCGGAGGCTCATGACGCTGGAAGCCCGGTCTGTGGCGGTGGCTTGCTTGGCCGGGTCCTCGGAGCTCAGTAGGGTCTCCCAAGCCTCCCAAGTGGTAAGGTGCTCCAGGCCCCGCGGGGGAGGATCCGCCGGGCAGGGGAAAAGGATATGAATGATAGTGGCTTTGGGGTGGTGGCAGAGGGTACAGGAGGGGTTTGTGTGGACTTTGTGAAAGCGCGAGCGTGTATAAGGCGAGGGTAAAGAGCGTGTTTGGAGCCGCCTCCAAAGCGTCTGATGATAATTGTCGAGGGAGGGATGGAGTGGGGGTACAGACGACGATCGGCTTTGTAGGCCTGCGTCAGTTCACTGAAGGAATGCATGCGCTCCCGTGAGTACCCCGGATCGAAGGCTGCCGGTGCCCGGTTGAGAGAACCTCGGGCTAAAGCGTTGGTAGCCTCGTTTCCGGGATTCCCGTAGTGGGCAGGCACCCATATGAGCTCCATGTAGCGGGGCGGGAGTGCGGCGAGGGAGTTCAATATGCGAAATGCAGGGACGTGAACTCTCCTGCGGGCGAAATTTAGTATGCCAGCTTTAGAGTCCGATAGTATATACCTAGCATCCGTGCTCGTGATGGCTAGGGCAATAGCGGCTTCTTCAGCATCCTCCGAAGTGGCACTGGGGGATATGTGAAGGGTGGCAATCGGTTGTAGGGAGGGGTTCGTGATGGCTACAACCGCGCCCTCGCCTGTTCATGCGGCATCCACCCACAAGACATCCGGTTCCATGCTATAGTGTTTGTGGAGCGCCAGTGTGCAAGCTCTGCGGCGGGTTTCGTGGTAGGTGGAGTGCATGTTTTTGGGGAGAGGTTTAATTAGTTCGCGGTGAATGTGGTGGGGGACCTGGAGCTGTATGGGATCCGTGGCTGGTATCCTGATGCCGAGGGTGTGTAGGATGTGTCTGCCGGTGGTGGTTCTCGCGAGACGCATGTATTGTGTATGTCGGTGGGCCTCGATAAGCTCACCTATCGTGTTGTGTAGGCCTAGCTGGAGGAGTTTTCCGGTTGAGGTATTTAGGGGTAGGTGTAGTGCTGTCTTAAATGCTGTTCGAATCATGGTATCCAGGGTGGAGATTTCTGTAGCCTGGAGTTTCAGGCAGGGGAGCGTGAAGAGGATGCGGCTGAGGACGAAGGCATGAAAGATACTACATAGGTCAAGCTCCTTCATGGCCCGGTAGTGTCCAGAAACTCAGGTGGGATATCGACACCGCCATCTGCTTGAGTTTCTGGATGGTGAGAGTGTTTTTCCCGTTGTTCTGGATGTGGAGGCCCAGTACCCGGAGAGTGTGTACCTCTGGGAAGTACCTGTTTTCCAGTTTCACGGTTATGGGGGTTGTTGGACAGTTTCGTTTTGTGGGGCGGAGTATGAGGAGCTCCGACTTCTCGGGAGAGCATGAGAGTCCGATACTCCGCGAATGTGTTTGGGTGAGGGTAGCTGATGACTGCAGAGTAGTCTCTATGTCTCCATCACTGCCATGGGAATCGTAGCGCATTTCACCTGTGTGCCACGTGGAGCCACCAGTGTGCAACAATGATACGAAGTCGTCATCACGGCGCAAGTATTCGTGCGACTTACGACCCATCATCAGGTGATCCCGGCACATTAGTTTTTAGAGCGAAAGCTCTGCTCCTCCTGTACCGAGCTACACTGGGCTACCAGTTGAGCATTTTGTCGTTAGAAAGGGTAGATAGTCGAGCGCATGCGCCGCTACCATGGCAACCAGTGAGGAGCTGCAGTTGCGGCGTGCGCTCCGTCGTCGCCGCAGCCACGCGCCTGCTCTACCGTCGGAGCCGCGCGTGACGTCACGCGTATGAGCAGTTGTGCGCATGCGCAGTTACAATGATAACCACAGAGCCCACCCCCCAGGTGTGCCGCGCTCTTGGTTGTCGCCTCGCCACACGCCGCTCTATAACCCGAACCGCGCATGGCATGCGCAGCATTGCATATGAAAGGCGGAGATCTAATGGGCGGCTGATAGCGGTGTCCATGATATCTGATACCTGATTTATTATCTGCGGCGGGCCCTTGGACCAAAGATATTAAACTTATTTTTCGAATATGGCGGAGTGCTTGGCTTGAAGCACTCTGGCGCGGGTCGACGGTATTGCACTGCCTCCGGGATCGGCCCTGGGCATATTAGCGCGCGCCTTTTCTTTTTTGTCTTTTCACTCCTGTCCTTTAACTCTCCTACTTTCTGCACGCGGCAGCAAGCGTGGCTCGGCAGGCAGCCCGTGCACTTTCCTTTTCTTTCTTTTCTATCAGCAACAGCAGCAGCAGCAGCTGGGTGGCTATATCAAAACGTTTGATATGGAACCACAAAAGCAGAGTCCAGCAGCTGGTAAACGGCAGTATTGGCAACAGAAGATTAACTCTTCCGATCCTGAGGTTGTCGCCTGGCACTTGGCTACTCATCAAAGAGGGAATAAGCGTAAGAAGGCAAATAGAGCAGCGGAGACGCCTGAACAGAGAGAGGAATGGCTTGCCAAACGGAGATGCCGGACTACGGAGCGTAATAGACGGCACAAAGCAGCCCAGATGAAGCCAAATGTCTCTCGTTTCTAAACATACAGTGTCCACAACAAGTCTTGTCAGGGAAATGTACCACTCGCTGCATATATTCTGCCATAGCCGACCTAACCCACTCCTAATTCGTTTTCATTCACGGACCGTTTCCACGTTCAGTTATGTTCACCAGATGAAATGAGCAGCAGTTATGCTTGTAGTTACTGTCTTTCGTTCAATTATTTCAAATTTGGCGCTATCCAGTAGAACATTTGCAAGGTCCATGCTTTTTATAAGACGCACAAAATTCAGTGCGAAAAATGCAATAATTTTTGAAGCAAAAATGCGATATTGTTCTCAGTCAGCCATAACTTTCTGAGCATAACCTTTTCATGAAAATTTGTTTCCAAAACACTGCGAATGGAGGCTGTTGTAGCACTTGAAGGAATTTGTTCCTTTAGTACTAGGCATTACGAAGGAAGCTAGTTTCATTTAAGGGCTGCTGTTCTCATCGCATGCGTGTGTGTACTATGACAGTGTCAAGATGCAGAAGTTCGCAATGCGCTTCTTGCGGAAGAGTTAAAGAAAGAAAAATGCTATGCATCGTTTTATGCGCACCTCTAAATTCGTTGTGAGGTCTGCGATAAGGGTATTGAATTAGTTTTGAAGGGTAATCTAAAGGTCTTGGACTTTTTTTTTCAAAACTGGTCTGGAGTCGACATTGGTCGGCGCGGGCGGTGGAGTGGGACGTTGTTTTTTGAAAGGTGATTGAGGAGGAGCGATATTGGTTTGCATGGTCAGAGTCCAGCCTGGAACACAGCCGGCCGCTCCACAGGGCCCATATATGTTCAAAGTTATTGTTTTATTGTTATTGTTATTGATTATTGTTATTGTTAGGAATAGTATTAAAGAAAGAACTTAGATTTTTTGAAGAGCAGTGGCCAAAAAAATGTACAACATTTTCAATATTTCAGAAAGCTAATATTCTTCTTTTCAATAGAAGCGTACCTTTACAACTTTCCTTCAAATCTTCTGCTATAATTTCGGTGTGAGCAGAAAACATTATTTGTTCCAAATCCCAAAATTCGTTAGAAAACCCTAAAAGGCGCATTTATTTTCTTTTACAGCTAAGCTGTATACCTCTACCATCCAAAGGAATTGTCGTGTCGTCGCCATGGTCAGAAAAAACGCCAGGCTAAAGGTTGCATGCTAGTACTAG
Source organism: Amblyomma americanum (assembly GCA_030143305.2). NCBI lineage: Eukaryota > Metazoa > Arthropoda > Arachnida > Ixodida > Ixodidae > Amblyomma > Amblyomma americanum. The sequence continues at coordinate 270,508 of JARKHS020005877.1, read as the reverse complement.
TGGACAAGTACCCGACAGCATAGAATTCGTATATCATACTGATTATAATTCAGTCGTAATGCCAAAAATTGAAAATACAGAGGAGGAATAAACAGTAAATATTAAATATAAAAATTCAAAAATATTAAGAAATGCATTGATATGTTACATAAAAGAAGAAACGATTAAAACATTTAAAATGAAAAAAAACACTTAAAGGGTAAACCTCCTTAGAAATCATGCATACAGGAGACAACTCAGTAAAGGTTTTCATTGTGAAAGAACACAAACAAGCATCAAAACCACACGACCGATTATAAGGCGCGTGTAAACAATGGGAACACAGTTTCACAAATGCAACTCAACCGACCACCAGTCATGGTTCATGCACTGATTTAACCTTTGCACACAATATCTCTAAGTTAGAACTCAAAATCTCAGCGTATATCATACTGATCATTGAGCAGTCGTTAATGACGTTGTGAATTAATAAAGGATAATACAGGTACATTTGACTTGTCTCTAGTTTCAATCTTTTTAGAGCCACGTGTGTGAATTTTCAAGTGACGCTGCAATGGGTAATTAGTTGTCGTTATACAGCTCCGCTGTCCAACCATCTTTACACAGCTTGCATTGGAGCTACAATTTTTTTCGTTTATTGCATAAAAATTTAAACTCTATAAGTTCTGCAGGAAAACAAATTAGTAAAATCTTCCAAAAGCGGTCAATTTTCCCATGGTAGGGAAACGGTTTAACAAAGCTTGTGCTACATCTCCGTCTTCGCTATAATAATGTCACATATAGAGCTGTCTCACAGACTTAGTACCGAACTGAGGAAGTGCTACTGCAAATGGAGACCGGTCGGTCAAATAGAAGGAATTTGTTGTCCTTAATGAAGGAAGTATGCAGCACACTCGATTCAAATAAAAGTGTCCGTTACAATCATTATGTCTGTGAGCAAAACTTGATGTAAATATGCAGAATAATCATTCTCTTTCCTCTTTACTCCAGGGTATTAAGTCAAAGAAGAACCAAACCACTATAAAAGCAACAATATATCGGTTTTGAAGCAAAATATTGCGGGAAGGAAGCATGTTCACAAACGGATGTCCCTACTGCTGCTGCTGTTGCTGCTGTCAAATGAATGTGCACTGGCCTGCCCACTGGCTCAAGCCGGGCCACAATCGCTGCCACGTGCAGAAAGTAGGAGAGTTCAAAGAGAGGAGACCAGAGAGTGAAACAAAAGGCGTGCGTTATAATTCCCCAGCCTGATTCCGGAGGCAGTGCAATACCGAGCAACGTGAGGCGGATGTGAAGCAAGATTCAAGCACACCGCCACATTTCCAAAAAATAAGTTGAATATCTTGAGTCCAAATGGGACCCGTAGCAGATATTAAATCAGGCGAAAGGCGGATGTCCCTACATCATACTACAAACCTAACGTATGAAAGAAAACGCGCTGAAAAATAATGAACAGCCACATTGACGCGAAATGGAGCATTGAAATGAAATAAAGAAAATTAATTTGAAGCGGAAAGCTTCACTACGCCAGCTTTTCCAGTCGTCAGCGGGGCCGAAAGCTTGTCCTTGAATGCAGCTAGAGAGAGAGAGAGAGAGAGAAAACTTTATTGGGAATATATATGGAGGAAGTATGAGAGGGCCCTGAAGGGACCCTTCCTTACAAACACTAGGTGGGCTCCTCGTTACAGGAGCCCATTGGCCTCCAGGGCTGCTCGGGCTCGGACGACTAGGGCCTTTTGGCTCGTTAGGTCGGAGCAGTTGAGCACGGCTGCCTCCCAGTCCTCCGGGTTGGGGTTGGGTTTGGGGTCTAGGTTCGGGGTTGACTGGCATTCCCACAACATGCGGTAGATATCCGAGGACTTCTCTTCACAGTGTGGGCATTTTCCCGTGCAAGCGGGATCAAAGAATTTCAGAACTGCCGGGCACAGCAGAGTTTTGGTGAAGAGACGGAGGAGAATGTATTCCTCCGTCTTAGTGAGGTCCTTGCATGGCTTGGGAAAGATTGAATGTTCAGATTGGTAAAGTTGTGTTATTTCCTTAAAGGTAAAGACGGGCTTGGGATCTGGATCCGCTGCGGTAAGGTTAGAAGGCGTTGTTACCCGGAGAGTGAGCGCGCGGGCGGAGGCATCTGCCATTTTATTGCCTTCGAGTCCTAGATGAGCGGGAGCCCATACTATCGTTCGGGGACCGGGGGCCCCGGGATAGTCACTGTTTTGAAGAATGCGGTAAGCTAGTTAATGAATGTATCCCTGTTCAATGTTTCTACAGGCCCCTCTCGAGTCAGTAATGATGACCCGCGAGTCCCGGTCTGCGGCCGCTAGCGCGATAGCGACCTCCTCCGCATGAGTTATGTTTTGAGCTCGGAACGTAAGTCCGTTCACCATAGCTTTCCTGTGTACGCCTGCGGCCGTGTACCACCCCCCACGGTGGGGGCCGGAGGCGTCCACGTAAAAGACTCCGTGTTTGTCACCGCAGTGGTAGGCTAGAGATTCCGCCCGCGCGAGGCGTCTGCCACTATGGTCTTCCTTTGACATTTTGGCCGGGAGAAGTCGCACGTTCAGGGCGAGTCTCCAAATCTCGGGGACACGTGCGCGCTCATCCACGAGTGTTGTGTGATGGCGAATGTGCAGTCGGGGTAGTAGGCGGCGACCCGATGGCATTTTCGAGAGTCTAGTGTATTGGTTCGTCAAGTGGGCTTCCCGAAGCTCGGCGAATGTGTTAACCATCCCCAGGCCCATGAGGCGTTGGTTAGATGCGTTTGCCGGGAGGTTCAGGGCACACTTGTACATTTTTCTAAGGACTACCTCGAGGGCTTTTTCGTCAGATTTCCGAAGGTGAAGGTAGGGGGACGAGTAGAGGACTCTACTGGTTACGAAGGCATGCGCCAGCCTCAAGGCGTCTTTGCATCGTAGCCCCCCGCGTTTGTTAGAGACCCGGCGGACCATTCGGCCTACCTGAGTTCCTACCTTGCACAGTCTGGCTAGTGTTGTTTAAACTTGTCTGTTTGTGGATGAAAATACCAAGTACTCTGATCTCGTCGTGTTCGGGTGTGGGGCCGTTAGGCAAGGATAGTTCCAGTTTGGTATCGCACTTTGATGATGGGCGAATGTGCACAAATTCAGACTTAGCCAGGGAGCACTGAAGGCCGCAATGGCGAGCGTAGGCATCTACGATCGCTGCCGTTTGTTGCAGGTGGGTTTCTATGTCACCGACTGTGCCGTGTTAGGCCCAGATTGTTATGTCGTCAGCATACAGCGCATGCTTAATGCCTTCGACTTTCGCCAGCTGGGCCGGGAGATTCATCATGGCGAGATTGAAAAGGAGCGGAGAAAGAACCGCGCCCTGCGGGGTTCCGCGCGTTCCTAGCTGGTAAGGGCCGTGTTCTTCGTCTTGTATCCTGACGATGGATTGTCGCTCAGATAGGTATTGTTTGACGTACTGAAAGGTTCTGCGACCGCAGTTGGTCTGAGAAAGATGTTGTAAGATGCTTTCGTGTTTGACATTGTCGAAGGCGCCCTTTAAGTCTAAGGCGAGTACTACCTTGTCGCTTAGGGGGTATTCGACGGGGTTGAGAATTTCTCGATCGAGTTGTAGCAAAATGTCCTGCGCGGATCGGTGCGGGTGAAAACCGTACATGGTGTCAGCGAATGCGTTGTGGTATTCCAAAAACTCGGAGAGTCTATCTCGCACCATCGTTTCCATAAGCTTTCCCGCACAAGACGTAAGGGAGATGGGGCGAAGGTTGTCCGTGTTTATGGCTTTACCGGGTTTGGGAATGAAAGAGACCAGAGCGGTCTTCCATTCGATTGGGAGGGGTTCCTCGCCTAGCCGCATAGAATTGATGTACGCGAGGAGATCTTCGTAGGCGGGGTCGGGGAGGTTGGCAAGAAGTTTCACGGTAATTTTGTCCCGTCCCGGCGCAGTTCCTCGCTTCATTTTACCCAGTGCCGCCTTTAGGTCGTACAGTTGGAACGGTCGATCCAACTCCGCGTTCTCGGAACCTGCATAAGAGTACGCGAGCCCTCGGGGGTCCTGTTGAGTGCAAAGGTACTGGTCTCGTAGTTGTTCTGCCAATTGAGAAGTATCTCCATCGAAGCTGTGGATAGCCCGTTGGAGATGCTTTTGCGTCTCTGCACGAGTCTGTGTTGGGTCGATTAGGGCGCGAAAAAGACGCCACGTACTTCGGTTTGACATTTGCCTAGCTGCCGTGTTACAGCGATCTACCCAGTTCGAGTCGGCGAGTTGGGCCACGTACTCTGCCGCGCTCACTGGGTGAGCTCGGTGATCCGGGCTTTAAGTTTCCTGTTGTGTTTCTGTCGGCGCCATCTGCGGACCAGGCTATGCCGCGCCTCCCAGAGGTGCTGAAGGTGGTTATCCACCTCCGGCATGGCCTCCGAGAGTTGAATTTCTTTCTCTGTCGAACGAAGGTGTGTAACCACTTCCTGAGTCCACGCGTGGTATCCTCGTTCGCGAATGGGGGTCGGATTTGTGTAAGATTGCCGGAACTCATTCCAGTCGGGGAGTCGGGCTTGCGCGTGGGGTCTTTGGATGAAGCAGTGGTCGCTGCCGAGGGTTTCCTCGGTGTTTGTCCACTCAGCATGTCTGATGTTCTTGGTGAAGTTAAGATCCGGACACGTGTCACGGGCCACGGAGTTACCCACTCGCGTTGGGTATGCAGGGTCTGTGTGGAGAGTTAGGCTTAGCGTGGACGCGAGGTCCGCCAGCTTGCGTCCTCGCTTCTCTTCGCGCACGTATCCCCAAAGCAAGCTGGGGGCTTTAAAGTCGCCCAGGATTACTAGTGGGTCCCTGCCTGCTGTTTTTAGGGCACGACTAAAGAGCGTCGCGAAAGTGGCATTTTTGAGCTTTGGGGGGCAGTAAACGTTGAGTATGTGGAGTGGTGCGTTTCTTTTCCTGAGCGGAAGGAGGGTCACCATCACGTACGAGAAATCGGTTTGGAGGTCGAGGTCGACTAAATTTGCCGTGTAACTTTTATGCACGCAGATGCAGGAAGAGGGGTCCTGCTGGAATGTGATATAATTTATAAGAGTGGCGCCACTCCATGGCTCCTGGAGGGCAACCACTGCCGGGAGAGAATCGAGGGTTGATAGGAAAAGTCTGAGGTCCGCCCGCTTTTCACGGAGCGGAACCCGCGGCAGTTCCATTGGGCAATTTGGACAGAGGAGACCGAATTGGGTTTTGGGGGTTGTTTTTTTTAGGGTTGTTGCAAGCCATGATTGTTGTTTATGTTAGCGAAAGGACGTAACAGTGCTATCCCGGGGCCAGTGATGTCCGAGGTTTGAGTGTCCTCAGAGCCGGTGAGCGAACAACTATCGTCCTCGTCTTCTTAAATAATGGTTTTGGTAGTAGTTTTGCGGCGTTTATTCGAGGCGATTTGTCGAGTAATCATCCTGGGGACCGGCTGGGCAATCTGGGTGATTTGCTGGGCGATCATCTCGGGGATTTGAGCAAATTGTTGGGTAACTTGCTCTGGAAAAGTGGAGCAGGCTTGGACGAGCTTTGAAATTTGGTTCTCGATAGCGGTGAATCGTGCCTCGAAACGTGCTTCGATGGCGGTAAATCGTGCCTCGAAACGTGCTTCGAGACGGGCCTCGAGTGAGGTTTCTGCTTTTTGGGTCGCCTTAGGCGCCGCGGTCTCACTCTTCATAACCCCGACCGCAGGGGGAACTGAGGGAAGAGGAGGGGAAGTCTGATTCATTTTGGACTCTAGTTCGGTGATTTTTTTTCACAGTAGCGCATTTTGGTTCAGCAGCTTCTCATTTTGGGCCCTGAGTGCTGCCATTTCTTGGTTTTGCCCGACACATTGTGTCTTAAGGAGGGGAGTGGAAGGAGAGGGGGAGAGAGACGCAGCCCCGCTCGAACCGCTCACCTGGTGTCCGTTTTTGACGACGTTGGCCCAGGCCCTGGGGGCTCCGTCTTGCGTCTGCGTTGTTTGCCGTTTCTTCTCCGGGCCGTTGTGTGGTTTAGGTGGCCCCTCCGGTGGTTGTTTCCCATCGGTGGTGAGTTGCGGCTGTTTCTTGGTATTGGAGGTTCCCTGGCTGGCCTCACCACCTCTTCCTCCGGGAGGGCCCGAGGTGGCTTCTTTCCTCTTGGGCGCCGTCTTGTTGCTCTTTGCTCCCATGAGGGCAGCCATTTTTGGTGTGCGATATTTTGCCGCACATTCGCGAGAGTTGGTGATGCGGGCGCCACCGCACACGGAGCATCGCGGATTGCATTCATGAGGGGCTCGCACCCCCTCCACCAAAGGGACTGGGGTTCCACAGGTTCCGCAGATGTCCGGTCGCAGGTTTGGACACGTGTCCGATCGATGCCCAACGATTCCACACTTGTCGCAGGCAGGGATGGTCTGGTAATAGTCTTGCACAAATGTAAGCACGCTTTCGTAGTACACGTATCGGGGCTTCTCCTTCCCTTCGAAAGTGATGCGTGCTTTGTTTGACTTGCCGAATTTTCGGATTTCTTTGATGGTACCGGTGCGCCATTGTACCTTATGTTGGAGGGTTTCGGATGTGTCCTCGTTGAGGACCGTGATTACTCCGTGGCAGATGTCTTCGACGTCCTGTTTTAGGTACCCGTAAAGTGGGACTGATCCATTGCTCGTTTCTAATACAAACTCCCCGATGAGTCGGCTCGCCGCGTAGACATTCGAGGTGTACACGACAATGATGTTTTGGTCTTTCGAGGGTATGATGTTGCTGGCTTGGGCCAGTTCCGGTCCGAGCTGTGCCAAAAAAGAAGTGCCGTAGCCTTTCTTCATGAAAGCCTCGTGAAGAGAGAAATGCGTTCTTGGTTTGATGATGATGACGAAGTGTTCGGGTGTAGGCTTGCACATTGGTCGTGGTTTCCACTTTGTTAGGATCCTGCCCTTACTTCTCTTGGTGCGCGTCGCGGGAGCGTCCGTGTTTTTGTTCGGCAGGTTGGCTCCGGTAGTGGCGTCGGGAGCTGCCGACTTCTGCGTTTTAAGCTGAGTGCGACGTGCAATCAGTCGGGTTAGGGCTGGATGAATGGAATCCGGGGGCGTGTTCGGATTTACGTCATCGGTGACGGGGATCGAAGTCCACGCCATCGTCTCAGGATCGTAGCCACGCGATTGGGGCACGTGGGTTGTCATATTGACCTCGGAGAGTCGGTCCCGCCCGGCCGAGGGTAGGCTTCGTCGCTAGGCTTAGCGACGGCGCCCACGTGGTCGGGCGAAAAACGGCCGTAAAAATTGGTGAAATGGACCCACCTGGCTGAGAGTGGTGTCATGTTGTGCCGCTTGGTATTCCAGATCGATGGATGCCAGAATTGATGGAGTAGGATGCTTTGGGCCGCGGCCCTGGCCGAAAATCGGCGGAGCTGATACCGCACATGTCTGCTCAGTCGCGCGACAGCAGCGCCTCCTGCAGCTAGAGATCACGGTGGCCGCAAGTTTCACCTAAAATATAGGTAGAGGTCAAACTATGAGCCTAACTTGTGGTAGTCAGGTGCGACACATGAAGTCAGCTGCAGCAGCGACACCAGCGGCTGTTAGACCAACTATCTCGACTTTGACCTTTGAACTTGACCTTCGACCTTGCCCTCCGGTTAAGTGGACAAGCGTCTGCCCGCACCGCATGCGCCGGCATCCCAGTGCGTTCTGCCGCGGTGGCTCAATGGTTGGGCGCTCGGCTACTGATCCGGAGTTCACGGGTTCGAACCCGACCACGGCGGCTGCGTGTTTATGGAGGCAAACGCTTAGGCTGCCGTGTGCACTGCGATGTCAGTGCACGTTAAAGATCCCCAGGTGGTCGAAGTTATTCCGGAGCCCTCCACTACAGCACCTCTTGCTTCTCTTCGTCTTTGACTCCCTCCTTTATCCCTTTCCTTACGGCGCGGTTCAGGTGTCCAACGATATATTACAGATACTGCGCATTTTGCTCTCTCCAAAAACCAATTAATTGTTGTTATATATAACGCTGGTGCACTTTGATGCGTTTGACGGACCGCTAGTTGTGATCGATGCGAGGCCTGCCGTGGTGACCGACCCCCGAACCACGCCCGTAAGGGAAATGAACCCGCCGCGGTGGCTCAGTGGTAAGGGCACTCCACTACTGATCCGGAGTTCCCGGGTTCGAACCCGACCGTGGCGGCTGCGTTTTTATGGAGGAAAAACGCTAAGGCGCCCGTGTGCTGTGCGATGCCAGTGCACGTTAAAGATCCCCAGGTGGTCGAAATTATTCCGGAGCCCTCCACTACGGCAGCTATTTCTTCCTTTCTTCTTTCACTCCCTCCTTTATCCCTTCCCTTACGGCGCGGTTCAGGTGTCCAACGATGTATGAGACAGATACTGCGCCATTTCCTTTCCACAAAAAAAATTATTATTATTATTATTATTAAGGGAAATGAAAATTTGTTTTAGGGGAAAGGAAATGGCGCAGTATCTGTCTCACATCTCGGTTGGCACCTGAACCGTGCCGTAAGAGAAAGGAGAAAAGAGGGAGTGAAAGGAAAAGGAAGAGGTGCCGTAGTGGAGGGATTCGGAATAATTTCGACCAGCTGAGGATTTACGTGCACTGGCATCGCGCAGCATACGGGCGTCTTTTGCGTTTCGCCTCCATCGAAATGCTGCCGCCACGGTTGTGTTCGAACGTAGGAACTCTGGATCAGTAGTCGAGTGCGTAACCACTGAGCCACCGCGCCGGGCTGGGAAATGAAATGAAAATTGGTTTTAAGGAAAGCAAATTACGCCTGTCTTACATGGACACGCGAATCGCGCTGTTTAAGAACAAAAATGAAATGTTTTTTTAAGGAACCGAAACGAGGCCTCTCTCATATCTCGGTGGACACGGCAACTGCGCCTTAAGGGAAGGAAAGTGAAATAGAAGTTTGTTTTAAGAAAAAGAAATGACGCCTGTCACACTGCGCTATTACCTTTCCCCAAAAAAGCATTTTTTTTTCATTGGCTTTCTGAAATCACATGCAGGGATCACGCGCCGTTTGGAACAAGATTTGGTTGCATATCACCGCATACAATGAGCAATAATACACAGTAGTCACACAGCATAGCAGTCACACAGCACTCGACCTTGTGCACTTTTGCATCTAGGAAAAAGAAAAGTTAATTTGTTAGGATAATTTCTTAGGGCTAAGTAGCAGTAACTGTCTACGTGCCGAAACCATAGAAACGTCTCTCGCGGCGCGGGGTTACCTCCACCACTAAATCATCATCATCAAATATTTATTTCAAACAGAGGAGTTTGAAGGACACTGGCTGCCGGGCCCTCGCACGTGGCCCAAGCATGGTGCCACAACACTCAACCGTTTACGTTCTTGGGGTCGATAACGCTGGCAGCCCAGTCGGTAGCAATGGTCTGTACTAGGTCATCGGAACGCAGCAGGGTATCCCTGTCCTCCCAGGCCTTCAGGCGCTCAACGCCCGGCAAGCGAGGGCCTGCCCGGCGATGAGAAAGGAGACAGCAGAAGCGACAGCTTCTGGACAGAGAGTACAGAATGAAGTGTGGAAAAGGGGGTGATAGTGAGAAACGTGAGAGGAGAGGGGAGGGTGTGTGTGTGTGATTTTCGCCCAAGGGTTGCTTGTCGATTCCTGAAAGACTTGTGTGGGAGGAGGAGGGGGAGGAGGTGTATGTCTGACGCGACGCCTTGGCTCACTGAAAGTTTCCGCGCGCTCCTTCGTCAATTCCGTGTGGGAGGTCGCCAGAGCCTTGTTTAAAGAACCTCGCGGGATAAAATGTTGGCGGCCTCGCTTCCAGGATTACCGGAGTGCGCGGGCTCCCTTAATAGCCATACATGACGAAGCGGGGTTGCACGAAGCGAGTCCAGGCAGGCGAGTGGCTGGGACCCAGCTCGGGTGTGACGTCATCAATTTGGGGTGACGTCATTGCTGTCGAAGTTTTGTGTCACCCTGTCACTCGACTGGCGTGACGTCATCACTCTCATTTTTGGAAGTCATCATGTCCCGTTACACTTCGCAACACCAAGGCACCGTGCGTTGCTTTTGGAGCGAAGCTACACTTGTCGCATGCAGGACTGCAGGTAAAATCTGTTCCTGAAATGACCTCGACCGGGCAGCGCAGTCATGTCCGCCGATGCGATTACCGTCGCTACAACCTCCGTTCGGTCGTGCCACTTGTGTCGACTCGCTTTTACTCGATGAAACGGCAGCGCTCCCCGCCTAGGTAACGTGAGAGGGACAGTGGGGGAGGGCTGCAGCTCCTGCCCCTACGAGGCTGGGAACTCCAAGGGCCCGCACTGCTTGCGACGGGGGTCCTTTTGAAACCGGGCGTATCGGTTGTGCATACCGTCGGCGCCCTTGCCGCTTTGCCGGCTAGAAGGTGGCTGTTGCGAGGCACCGTCTCCATTATCTGTCCTGTTTCTCCCCGCTCCCCTATCCTCTAACTTCACTATCCGCTTGAGACAGCGGAGGTGGCTCAACATAGAACCAATTGCCAGGCCCTTGCAACAACAACAGCCTAGAAAACGCAGAAATATGGAGCCAGAACCGGTGGCCTCGACGAGTTCTTATGCTGAGCATTGGCGGCGCCGGGCTTCTTGTGGTGATCCCTATGACAGAGAACGGCATGAAACCGCAGTCGTTAGCTTCCGCTCCATATAACCTAGCTCAGCTGAGTTGAGCCACAGCAGTTTTTTCATTGATGTAATGTGTCATGCATTCTTTTCGTTTCACGGCGGGCATTACTTTTATTTTACTCAGCATTCCTGGGCATAAGAAATGAGCGTGTATTGTGTGAATAGCTTTGCTAAGTTCCCAAGAAATACTGTAACGCAATATGGAATACGCCGCGGCTTTCTTCAGTGTGGTTAACGCTATCATGTACTTTCGGCGGCGAGATAGGTTTTTAAGCATGATATTCGTTTAGTCCTGAATGTAAAAAATTTCAAGCGAAAATCGTTCATACATTACGTGGACGATGAAGCTGCGCTTGTCCCAAATCATTCAGTCATATCCAATGAAACGATATGCCTAAATGCAGCCATATTTGGGTGGAGAGCATCTAGTTTTGGCGTCTTATGTGACACTTTTTACGTCTCTAGGAAGCAGCGGGGAGCGAGATATTATGAAATAAATCACCCCTGATTGAAGTTTTCATCTCTCCTGACAAATGGCCACACTTTATAGGAGAAACGGGGAGAAAAAGTTTGAACTTTAGGCACCAAAAGGCCATTTACAGCGGTCTGTAGGTACTCTTTTTGCCAAAAGTAATCGAGAGCGCAGGGTTTTGTTCTTGCCTATATAACGAAGCCTTTACGGCACACCTAAGGACCGAAAGGAAAGAAAAAGTTAGAACAAAGGCGGCCCTTACTTTGCACAGATTCAGAGCTTAAGGCCTGCCATATAAGTGTGTCGCTAAGCGGCTAAGAAACAAACTATTTGTGTGCGCCTAATTTTGGCCAGGGCTGCACATGCCGTAGAAAAGCGCTTCGGCTCCCTCGAAAGAAGTGCTTGCATCCGAGTCCCAGTGTAAAGATCTCGGTGCGGAACCAGTAAAGAAATGCGCGTGATTATGCGAAGCCGCCTACTCAGTGTTGTCTGCATGTCACACTGTCCGAGTCCCGCGTTACTTTGTGTTCTGGTTATCTATATTAGATATGCCTCAATGGGTGCAAAAAAGTGCGAATGCTAAACAAACGTTATGGTGTCCTTAATCGGCGTAACAAAATGCCTTTAAACAAGTTTCAGTCGAAGGCGTTGATTGGAGCATAAATTACTACAATTAGAGTTTTTTTGCGAGGAGTTCCTCTGCATTTCAAACCGCAACGAGTGACGTCAAGGTGCATTTGCACCAATTAGTCTGGCGTCCCCGAATACAGTGGATGCTCACAGGAACAACCAGTGCTTGCCGGTGACGCCGACGTCACCAGGAATGTGGTAGTACAGGCTGGCCGGTCGAACAGGATGTCAAGCTGCATATTAGCGCTGGCGCCGACTTAGACCGAAACTGACCTTATATAATTATTTACAATTAGTGATTTGAACAAAACATCTCCGAAGGAAGTCCACCTGCCTGAGTTCTTAAGATGGGAGAGAGAAAACTGACGCCAACCAATATTTTATTTTGGCCCAACATTTCGGGACCAACTCGGCCCCTTCTTCAGGGGTGACTAAAGTGTGCCAGCAGCAACGGGGTGCTGCCTTCGCTCTTCCTTTCATAGTCCGTACCGCATTCCACTAACCTACGAAGAGGGAAGCGTTCCTGGAGTCCTATTCATCACTGCCTTTGTGACCTGGATGTGCCATGACTCGACATGTCACCTCTTCACCTCCTTGAAGTCTATTCGTTGGTCGGCGCTTTCGCAGTGTTCGGCGAAGGTGTTGGCTTCTGAATTCATAAGCCGGATGCCATTTTTGTGTTGCCTTATTCGTTGATGGAGATTTTTGTTTCGCCGATGAATGAAGCCGGGCTAAGCGCCCGGCTTTTGGCTGCGTCCAGGCATTTTGCATCTGGATCAGCATCCAGGCATTTTTGCCCACCACCACGCTCGTAATTAGGTCATCGGCCGTTGCCTCGTGAGCAGACCACGTACTCTCTTTCAACAACACAGATACTGGTGATCTGTCGGGGAAGGTCGGCCTTCTCTATCGGCGGGCTACTGATGACGGCGATGTTTTGCATGAGGTTGATGCCATCCATTAAGACTGACTGGTTGAATGTCAGTGGGATGCTGCACGCCATCACTATTCCGCGTGGTGAGATCGCCATTATTTTAAACCGAAATATTTTCAGGGACACAGAACAGTTATGATTTTTGTTCCTTGAGCGAAGCAGTGTTACGAGCTACAGACTTGTTGATTTCACCGCAGGAAGGCGCGCGGCACGACTGGTTCCAGAGCTCCGGGCTATGCGGACGGGACGGCGATCAGCTTCGAATTCTTGCACCACATAGTGAACCATCCGCTGACGCGCCGGCGAACTGAGAAAGCTCGGCCCTTATTCGAATCTTGAATTTTAATCTCGGGAGGGGCTTGGCGGCAAAATAAATCCCTCTCAAATTGTTTTCAACGCCCAAGCGAAGCCAAATCCACATTTTTCCACTACCTTTGCGAATCTCCTTACCCACAGTTAGTACCCCCCCCTCAAACTCCAATCACACACATTCTTCCTGGGAGGCTGCTTTACGGACCGCTCAGCCCGCTGTCCAGAAATGGCTTGTGGATCGGGCTTTACGTGAAGCACAAGCCCGTGTACTCCTAGACCAGTAGGGGACCACTCTGAAAGACTTCTTTTCGTCTCATAAAAGTTGTTTCCATTCATCCATCCATCCAAGCAGACGCAGCTCACGCTAACCACGACTAGGACTCCAGAGAGCGTGACGGGCGATGCTGGTGCGTGGGCTCAATATTATGATATCCTTGAGCAAGCCATTTAATATAAGAATCTGGGGCGTACAATTCAGCACCCGTAAAGAGCGTTTTTCTATATGAACGCCACATGTACCTCGAAGGAATTTGTCCACTTACCCAGGGAGCCAATTACGGTTTTAAAGCGGAAGCTTCACTGGACGCGAACTTGCAATTTCGCCGTGGCGGTGCTCCGAGGAGGCACATGATTTATGAGCATAAAAATTTTGAAGTCGCAGTTCAGCGAGTAGCGAAGTACGCCATCAGGTGGCGCGCAATAACACCACTCCCTCCTCATTCTCCGCCCCCTCGCAATGTACGCCAGTCCTCCTCCTCCTCCTTTTCCTCGCAATGTACGGCACTGCCCCAACGAATAGCGCGTGACGGCAGCATCTCCCGCTAACGTCATACGGGCGCAGTGGGCCGTGCAGACGCAGCAATCACGCGCGGAGCGGCGAACAACGCAGCGCGCATCCAAGGTGCGTTCATCACGAAGCTTGCGGCTTGCTGCCCGTTCGTTCGGCGCGGAAGCTATGCTGGCGTTCGTGGCATCGGATTCTTCGAGAAAGACGTGCCAAAGAACTACGACTGCAACTTGTGTCCCGCGCGTTTTGGCAAGGCGCCTGGCAGCGCTTCTACGTGATTTTCCGCTGCGCGCGTCCGTTTCACCATACGTAGCATCAGCAGAATCAGGTTGACGCTGCGTCGAAGGCGTTGACCGTGAGCGAAAATTCCCGGGAAGGGTAATAAATAAAAAACGTAGCAAGCTAGTCTAGGCACGGAATCGAATGTAGCCATCTAGGAACGTAGAGAATGACCTTCTGCATATATGGGAATTAACCCATTACGCTATCGCGTCATGCCTATTAAGGCGGAGAACGAGTGTCCCCTCCATTTTTTTTAGCTTTTAAAAAGGAAGGCTGTCTCACATCGCGCCTGTTTCTTTCCCAAAAAAACCAAGTTCTTTTTCAACTTCGATTTCTGAAATCGCCTGCTAGGTTTTTGCGTCGTTTGGAACCGGATTTCGTTCCATATCTACGCATACTACGAGCAATAACACGGTTGTAAATACCACCGAACATCGTGCACTGACGTCGCACAGTACACAGGCCTCTAGAATTTCGCCTCCGTCGAAATTTGACCGCCGCGGCCGGGATCGAACCCGCGTTTGTTGGTCAGCAGCCCAGCGCCCTAGCCACTGAGCCGCCGCGGCGGTTCCATCATTTTAACGCGATAGTGTACGCTATTATCATCTTAACGCGATAGCGTACACTATCATTATTACTTGATACCGTTAAGAAGCTGGCACAGAAAATTTGGTGTTGGACTTGTCGTCGGCTTTGTAATACGAGAATCTCAAAATAAATAAGACTCGCTCTGTGAGCCGCCAAGGAGAGTGGACGCGCTTCTCGTCGACTCCGAGAAACAGATGTGCTACTGCGAAACCATCGATATGCAGCGCTCCACACTAGTTCATTTTGTCTAGCAGGCTTCCAGGCACCCGTGGACACCATTTTCATCCAGGTGAAGCTTCGTTTGATGATTGTACGGGGTTTGGTCTGTCGATCACGCTGGCGCAGATGCTAAGCCTTAGGCTTGACGACGACGCCGGGCTTCTAACGCGGCACTAGGCGCGGCCACCATGAGTCTTGGACGCGGCTACGACCCGGAAATCATGCAAGTAATCGAGCTACAGGCTGCGATGAAAACACGGTGGAAGATGCGAGTCTTCCTTTTTTAGAGGCTCTTTTTCTCCGCCTATTTTCCGCTTATAGCATGCGCTGAAATAAACGCTCCGTAGGTGTATAACGATGAATGGAATTGCTTTCCATTCTCTTTATGAACCACAGTTGAACAGTGACGAGGTCGCGGCCGCACGACGCTGGGAAAAATTCTGAATTCTAGCGACATTCAAAGCGGGCATGTGCAGTTTTTACTTCTAGCAAGACCATGAAAACGCCTCTTCACTTCGGCACTGGAGTACCGTACACGTATAGCGTACAGCGACGTTAGTTCAAATGCGCTGTGCCCCCGATGAACCCTTTGATGAAAAGTTCACCTATAGTTTTCTACAGTGCACCCAAAAACTCAAGAGCGTAATCAACACACGTGTTGAGATGCGGAGCCTTCACACAACCTCGGTACGCATTCCGCCAAAGCTGCAAGACAGGCGCTGCGCTACATCGGAGCACGGACGTTCGCTAAAAAGCACCGCTATCCAAGCTGGTTGGTAGTCTGGTAACTGTGGAGGGCCTATTTCCCAAGATTCATTGCGCGAAAGGGCCCCCGGCAGCGGCGTCAGAGGAGGATGGCTTGCAGAGGCTGAGCGCGTGACGTCATGCTCCCTTTTTTTTCCTCCATGGTTGCGGGACCGGGCGACGGCATCTCCAGCCGCTTCTTCCATGGTGGCGGTCCAGGCCCTGAATTCCTCCGGTCGCCTCGGGATTGACGCTGGTTGCTGGATTTCCCACCGCCAGGCTATCGCATGGCTCCGGCACCGTTCCTGTGTTTCCAGGTGCAGGCCGCGGAGCTTGTGAGATGGGCGCCCTCACAGACTAGGCATCGGGGATGCCACTCGTGCCCATTTTTTGGGTGATGTTTCCGCAGGCCCGGCAGAGATTATCTCGTGGATTAGGGCAAGCGTCCACACTATGTCCCACTGTTCCGCAGCGGGTACAAGCTACTGTGGTCTTCCGGTAGACACGGGTGGGCACAGCCCAGCACCCACTGTAGAACACGTTGAACGGCGCTTACGGCCCTCGAACACAATCACCGCCGCGTTCTACTCTCCTAATTTCCTCACACCACCCACGGGAGTGCCTGGCGAGTAAAGCACTTGAGCAATATCTGCTTCTGACACTTTCGAAGCGACTTGAATTACTCCACGACACGTATTTTCGGGCATCTTGAGGTAGACTTGCACCGTTTCCAATTTTCCGCCAATCCACAAACTCTAGACCGCGAGGATTTCCCGAATAAGTGCTGCGACACGAATCCCAATACTTACTGTGTTCTGACCCCACGCTGGCCATATTCCAAGCGCATGTGATTTGCGTTCGATGCCGGTAGCAGGATATATAGTTTCTTGAATATGATTAGTACCCTTGTAATTTGACAGATTGCGCATTACCTTGGGTTTCACGACAAGAGAGGCTTCAGTGCCGATATGGGCACCAACTCTGGTCTCCGAAGCTTGGGTTGAAGCGGTTTGCTTGTCGCCGAAATGGGGTCGTGGCCGCCAGCAGCGTCTACACTGCGCAAGCGTTCCTGCCATTCCGAGCTCGCACGCCTCGCGGACGCTCGCTCTTGCTGTTTTAATTTCTTCCGAATAGCGTATTAAGTGACTTCATCGAAGACTGGCTTCTTCCACCGTGGCTTCTTCGCAGCCTGCAGCTCCATTACTTGCATGCTTTCCGGGTCGCAGCCCCGTGCAAGACCCATGGTGGCCGCGCCTAGTGCCGCGTTAGCGTCCCGGGGTCGTCGCATAGCCTTAGGCTTGGCAGCTGCGACAGCCTGATTCACAGATCAAACCGCATAAAATCAGGAAACGAAAGTTCACCTGAATGAAAATAGTGTCCGCGGGGGCCTAGAAGCCTGCTGGACAAAATAAACTAGTGTGGAGCGGTGCATATCGATGGTTTCGCAGTAGCACATCCGTTTCGCGGAGCCGACGAGAATTGCGTCCATTCTCCTTGGCGGCTCACAGCGCGAGTCCTATTTCTTCGGAGATTCTGGTATTACAACGCCGATGAGATGTCCAACACCGAATTTTCTTTGACACCAGCTTCTTAACGCTATGAGGTAAAAATGATAGGGTACGCTATCGCGTTAAGATGATAATAGCGTACACTATCGCGTTAAAATGATGGAACCGCCGCGGCGGCTCAGTAGCTAGGGCGCTCGGCTGCTAACCCAAGAAACGCTGGTTCGATTCTGGCCGTGGCGGTCAAATTTCTATGGAGGAAAAATTCTAGAGGCCTGTGTACTGTGCGATGTCACTGCACGATGTTCGGTGGTATTTACGACTGTGTTATTGCTCGTTGCATGCGTAGATATGGAACGACATCCGGTTCTAAATGACGCGAAAACCTAGCCGGCGATTTTTTTTTTAATTGGTTTTGGGGGGAAAGGAAATGGCGCAGTATCTGTCTCATATATCATTGGACACCTGAACCGCGCCGTAGAGGAAGGGATAAAGGAGGGAGTGAAAGAAGAAAGGAAGAGAGAGGTGCCGTAGTGGAGGGCTCCGGAATAATTTCGACCACCTGGGGATCTTTAACGTGCACTGACATCGCACAGCACACGGTCGCCTCAGCGTTTTTCCTCCATAAAAACGCAGCCGCCGCGGTCGGGTTTCCAGAAGTCGAAATTGAGAAAAGAAATTGTTTTTTTTGGGGGGAAAAGAACAGGCGCAATGTGAGACAACCTTCTTTTTTTAAAACGAAAAATAATTCAGGGGACCCTCATTCTCCGCTTTAAAAGGCATGAAGCGATAGCGTAATCATCATCATCATCATCATCGTCATTTATTGATCTCTTAAGGACCCTTCACAGGGTATTACATGAGGGGGGCGACGCTCGTAGGCCAATACAAGAACAAAGCCAAAGTGGCTGAAAAAAAAGAAAAAGACTAGTAAAACATACAATGAGGGCAATTAGGACAACGAATTTAATCAGCAACATCAAATGAGAACACTTTTAAAACAGTTACAAAAAAATCAATCGAATAGAGAAGGGGATTTTACAAATCAGTGGCTCAAGCACATCAAACTATGGTCGAGAAAAGAAATATATACAAATTTATTGTTCAAAGAAGGACAGTAACAGGTCTTTGAAATTTACAGGGTCACTTTCCATGACAGTACAATCTGGCAATTCATTCCATTCCTGTATTGCGATTGGTAGAAAGGACTTATTAAAAGCAGATGTTGATCCATGCAGGCGCTGTATACTTAAGCTATCGAATAAGCGTCGAGATTAACGTGCTGGCGGATGAAGAAAAGATTGGCGCAGATGCGTGAAATGATATAATATGTTGTGAAAGAGGCATAGCCGTGATATCTTGCGGCGAAAGACCAATGAGGGGAGATCCAGTGATGATTTTATACAGCTGATACTGATTTTGTAGTCGTATTTTGAAGATATAAAGCGAGCAGCGCGGTTCTGAACAGATTTTAAACAGTTGATGAGACAAGTCTGATGTGGACCCCAGATTTCGAATGCGTATTCGAGTTTGGATGGTACGAAGGTTTCATATGCCACTTTACGGACGGCCGGGGGCGACAACGATAATTTTCTTAGAATAAAGCCGAGTGTTTTGGAGCACTCCGCGACCAGTTTAATTATATGCTCGGAGCAATTTAGATTGCTTGAGATTAGGATACCGAGGTAACGATACGTTAGTACTTGTGAAATATTGACTGAGTTTAAAGAGTACACGTGTTTCATGTTAGAGCGTTTGCGCGAAACTTGCATAAACTTGCATTTTGAGATATTAAGCTGCATCAGCCACTTATTGCACCAGTCACCTATTAAAATTAAGTCGTTCTGAAGCGTGGTCAGGTCGGTTTGAGATGAAATTCGGCGGTAGAGGACACAGTCATCTGCGAAGAGGTGTATTGATGATGAAATACCTCAAGGAAGGCTGTTAATATAGATGAGAAAAAGAAGCGGGCCAAGGACTGAGCCCTGTGGAACGCCAGAAAGAACCTTGGTTGAGGCTGAAGGATGCCCTCCTATGACGGTGAACTGGAAGCGGTCGGTGAGCAAGCAGTTGATCCATGATAAGATTAATGGGTCTAGACTGAGAGAAGAAAGTTTACAGATGAGCCGCAAGTGAGGAACACGATCAAGAGCCTTAGAAAAGTCTATAGATTATAACATCAGTTTGAAAAAATGAATCAAGGTTTAAATGAAGATCAGTAGTGAATTCAAAAAGCTGCGACTCACAAGAAAGACCAGAGCGGAAACCGTGCTGATTTGCGAAGAAGAATGCGTTGTTATCAAGGTGTACGGCAACTTGAGAATAAATGATGTTTTCCATTAGTTTACATGCGATGCATGTTAAATATATTGGGCGATAATTCGATGGATCTGACCGGTTGCCACTTTTAAATCCAGGAACTACTTTGCTAATTTTCCAATCTGTTGGAAGAGCGCTTTGAGCGAGGGACTGGGCAAACATAATCTGCAATATACGGCTGGTTGGGACTTTGGTGGCTTTAAGTATTCTGACAGAAATGCTATCAGGACCGGGGCTAATTGATAATTTCAGCTTTTCGATAAGCTTTTCTATACCTTCCGCAGTGACTATAATGGGCGGCATCCGCATAAAAAAACGGGTACCAGGAAATTTGGGAAAATTATATTTTGGCTCATGGGTAAAAACTGAAGAAAAGTACGTGTTCATTACATCGGATCGATCGTCTGGCAGCACATGTGAACCATCCGAAGAAGAAAGTGATATGTTGTGCGTATGATGACTAATTGGGGAGAGAAGATTCCAAAACTTTTGAGGATTTTGGTTCAATATGTGCAGAAGATCCTCGTGGAAGAACTTCCTTTTGGACTGCTTCAGTAGGCGTGCATAGTCTTTGAGACACGTGAAATATTTTTTCCATCTGACGGCTTAGTTGGATTGCTTAGCAATGCGAAAAAGGCGTTTTTTCTTACGTGAAAGCCTCTTTAGGGTACCAGTGAACCATGGCTTACCTGCATTCACCACGAATGGAAATGACTGGGACATGTGTTTCAATTAATGTCAAAAGTTTCCGCTTGAATAATAACCATTTTTGGTTGACAGTTCTTGAAGAAGCAAACTGTTGGAAAGTGTGGAAGAAGTGCCCAGTTCGGCATTTATAAGAGAAGAAAAGTTTGCCCTCTTATAATCACGGATAACTTTAGTGGAAGGGAAGCGAAGCGGCTTCAGCACTGCTACATTAAATAACATTAGGTTGTGATCGCTGAGACCGTTTATAGAAGATATTGAGTGGATCATTTCTGGATTCGAGACAAAAACCAGGTCAAGCGTGTTGCTTATCCTAGTTGGCATGTTAAATGTCTGGGGGAGGTTAAACAAAAGTGCAAGATCAATAAATTTTTTGCATTGACGAGAAGTGGCTGGTAAATTATCCAAAACAATGTCTGGGTAATTGAAATCGCCACAAAGTATAAAATTTGCTCTGGGAAAGCGGCTGTTTAAGTAGAGAAGTACCGAGTGCAGTTCATTGACGAAGGAAAGGTCACAATCCGGTGCTCGATAGCACGCGATGAGAATCATAGACCTTCCAGGAAGGGATAAGTTTATGCTGATGATTTCATGGTGGCTTTCAATATCAATAGTAAATGACGGAATGGCTCGATTCACGAAAAATAGGATTCCACCGCCTTTCCGTCCCACCCTGTCACGCCCGTGTATAGTGAATGAGACATTATTCAGCAGCTCTTCGGATGAGATTTCAGGGGTTAGCCAAGTTTCCGTAAAAATAGCAATATCAGTGAGGTTATCTTCGAGGATGGCTTCGACGGAGTCCTTTTTGGGTAAGTAGCTACGGATGTTTGTGAGAACAGCTGATATTTCGTGAGGTACAGCTGCGCGGACGCGGGATTGTACCGGCTGATACGATGCAGATTGAGGAGGCTTTGAACTATTCAGTGAACGCTATGATTTCAACTCGTGGACAGAATCTGACTCGGCATCGTAGGTGTACTGCTTTTTTCCCATGATTAACTTATCGGAGCGTATCTTGAAACGTAAGTTGCTATCAAGGAAATAGGAGTATAGTTTTGCTCGAGCTGTACGTACGCGCACTGAATAATCTTCCCGAACTGAAAAAGTGGTTCCCTTTAGCTTAGATCCGTCGGAAAGAATGTTTGACTTGGTTTTAAAGCTAGATAGTTTAACAATATTGGGACGTTTTCTATCTTCGCGGAAGCGGCCAAGTCGGTGAGCTCGCTCAATATCTGAGCTCTGGATAGGTACTTCAAGGTGCTCAGCGCAGAAAGACACGACTTCCGATTCGGACTTCCCCACGTTTCTTCACTGGAGTCAGAGATTCCGAAAAAAAAAGCAGATTGATGCGGCGAAGGCGGTTCTCGGAATCGTCGCATTTCCCTGTGACCACCTTAACTTCGGCGGTCAGTTTTTGAATGACTGTGCTAGCAGTAGGTTGGGCGTCAGATTGGCCAGCTTCCACTTTTTTTCTAGTATGTCCACACGGCTGGAAAGACGGCTTACAAGGGATTCGATATTTGTTTGGGCAGAAAGTATCAAAGCAAGCTCGGACAACATGGTGCATATATGGGTTAATTCCCATATATGCAGAAGGTCATTCTCTACGTACTTAGATGGCTACAATGAATTCCATACCTAGACTAGCTGGCTACTCTTTTTATATATGAATATTTCCGGGATTTTTCGCTTACGGTCAACGCCTTCGACGCAGCGTCAAACTGATGCTGCTGATGCTACGCATAGTGAAACGGACGCGCGCAGCGGAAAATCACGTAGAAGCGCTGCCAGGCGCCTTTCCGAAACACACGGGACTCAAGTTGCAGTCGCAGTCCTTCGGCACGTCTTTCTCGACGAATCGGATGCACGAACGCTAGCATAGCTTCCGCGCCGAACGAACGGGCAGCAAGTCACAAGTTTCGGGGTGAACACGCCTTGGATGCGCGCTGCGTTGTTCGCCGCTCAGCGCGTGATTGCTGCTTCCCGCACGGCCCCATGCGCACGAACGAACGAGGACAGCGGGAGACGCTGCCGTCACGACCAAGCGAAGCCAAATCGACACTTTTCCACTACCTTTGGGAATATCCTTACCCATAGGTAGTACACCCACCCTATCTCATATCCCACTCATTCTTCCTGGGAAGCTGCTTTACGAACCGCTCAGCCTGCCGGCCACAAATGGCTTTTGGATTTGGCTTTATATGAAGAACACGCCCGTGTACTCCTGGACCAGTAGGGGACCACTCTGGAAGACTTTTTGTTCGCAGTGGCGTACATTGCGAGGAGGAGGAGAAGGAGGAGGGAGTTGTTTTACTGCGCGCCGCCTGATGGCATACTTCGCTACCCGCTTAATTGCCACTTCTGAATTTCCATGCTCAAGATTCATGTGCCTCCTCAGAGCACCGCCACGCCGATATCGCAAGTTCGCGGAAAGTAAAGCTTTCGCTTTAAAACCGTAAGTGCCCCCCCCCCTCCCCCCCAAATTCTTATATTAAAAGGTTTGCTCAAGGCCATCACAGCTATTGAGCCCACGCGCCAGCTGCCCCGGCATCGCCGTCGTGCTCGATGGAGGCCTAGTCGTGGTTAGAGTTAGCTGCGCCTGCTTGGATGGATGGATGAATGGAAAAAACTTTTATTAGACGAGAAAAAGTCTTCCAGAGTGGTCCCCTACTGGTCTAGGAGTATACGGGCTTGTGCTTCACGTAAAGCCCGATCCACAAGCCATTTCTGGACAGCGGGCTGAGCGGTCCGTAACGCAGGCTCCCAGGAAGAATGTGTGGGATTGGAGTTTTAGGGGGGGGGGGGGTGTACTACCTGTGGGTAAGGAGATTCCCAAAGGTAGTGGAAAAGTGTGAATTTGGCTTCGCTTGGGCGTTGAAAACAATTTGAGAGGGATTGATTTTGCCGCCAAGCCCCTCCCGAGATTAAAATTCAAGATTCGAATAAGGGTCGAGCTTTCTCAGTTCGCCTGCGCGTCAGCGGATGGTTCACTATGTGGTGCAAGAATTCGAAGCTGATCGCCGTCCCGTCCGCATAGCTCGGAGCTCTGGAACCAGTCGTGCCGCGCGCATTCCTGCGGTGAAATCAACAAGTTTGCAGCTCGTAACACTGCCTCGCTGAAGGAACAAAAATCATAACTGTTCTGTGTCCCTGAAGATACCTCGGTTTAAAATAATGGCGATCTCACCACAAGGAATAGTGATGGCGTGCAGCATCCCACTGACATGCAACCAGTCAATCTTAATGGATGGCATCAACCTCATGCAAAACGTCGCCGTCATCAGTACCCCGCCGATAGAGACGCCCGATCTTCCCCGACGGATCACTAGTATCCTTGTTGTGAAAAGAGACTACGTAGTCTGCTCACGAGGCAACGGGCGATGACCTAATTACGAGCGTGGTGGTGGGCAAAAATGCCTGGATGCTGATCCAGATGCAAATTGCCTGGACGCAGCGAAAAGCCGGGCGCTTCGCCGCTGAGGCGACACGCCGCCCTCGTAACGGTCACTGCTGCCTCTTGAACAGGGCGAAATGACGCGGTCTTGACAGCTGACAGTAAATTACATTACAAGAGTCCTTAACATCTGCACCGCTGGGGAGCGGGTCATGCTATGTGCGCTTAATTGTTTTGTTTCAATGTATTCTGGTGTTTTACGTTTTGTTCTTTTCTTGTTTTCCGTGTTTTCGTTATTTTCCCCTTGAGCTCGAACTTCTCGCTTCCGCAGATGGAAACCTTTCTTGCTTAAGTCTCAGCGAAAATCCAACCCTCTCAGCCTCTGCTGCATGTCTGTCACCTCTGTATTTTAACTAGCTTTTTTTAACTTGTTTCACAACCATTCTCCTTTCCCCTTAGTGGACACCGACACAAAGAGAGAGAGAGAAAGAAAGTGCCTCCTCTCCCTCGGCATTTAGGACCGTAAATGCGCACATCTGTGTATTCATTCGACTTAAAATCCTGATGAAGGACGGTCCACCGTCTGAAACCGTTGGTGAATAAACCAAGATACTCGAACCAGTTGTGAAATTTTCACTGTGCAAGTTTTCACTGACCCGTTGAGCAACTCCGACTGCTTCCTCTTTATATATATATATATATATATATATATATATATATATATATATATATATATATATATATATATATATAAATTGTGACGAAGTTGAGAATCATCACATTTATCGGCTTGCTGTCCCAACATTTGGCGTGAGGTGCTGGGGTCCCTTCATCTCCATCGTTGTCCCGGAGCTTCAGCGTCCTGCGCCTGCCGTGGTCATCGGCCGTGGGTACCTGGTCCGTCCCGCCAGGCTGTGTTGAAGCCCGTCGGACCTCAACCAACCTCGCCGTTCACCGCAGCTCCGTGTCCCGCCCCGACCACAAGTCACAACCAAATGTCGACGCTGCCGCGTCCAGAACATATGACCCGTCAACCCGAGACGTCAACACGTGAAGACATCTTTCCCGTGCCTACGTCATTCGGCGAGACCTGGGGGCTCGGCCTTCGGCTCCTGGCAACCTGTGTCCCACATGCTTCGTCGATCGGGACTCATACGCCGATCGTCTCATACTCCTTGGCGGCAAGTCCATCACCTCCTTCTTCTGTATTCAACCATTTTTCAAGTTCATCGTCATTTACAGCCTTTCATTTCATCTTAGCTGCCGATCTTCGCGTTCGCGATCGGGACGATCCCCTGGCGGGCCCTGGTGGTGTGACAGACTAGAAGACAACGAACTGTGCATTGGCGCGGGCAGGAGTGCTCGCGCCAGGCAGACTGCCACTAAAATCATTCTGAGCCATCTGTCACCTCATCTCATCATCGGCTTGCCGTCACGTAACAATATATATTTTTATTCTATTTATGATAAACTGCAGACCGTGAGACCCAAGTAGGAGTGGATTACAGAAACAGATCACAAATTGAGCACAAATATCAAAAATACAAACAGAACACGAGCAGCGGGAAATGACATGAAAAGGAAAAAACAAGCGAAAACAACAAGCAGAAAAAAACTAACAATAGTCACTTATGAGGTCAAGACACAGTACGCACGAAGCTGGTAAGCTGTTCCGATCACTGATAGTTTGCGGAAAGAAAGAGTGCTGAAATCACTTAGTCTTTGCAAAGTACGGGATCAGAGAAAGGGGTGGAAGTGTCGATTTCGTCTGATGTTCTGTAGTATAAGATACGGTGAAGAATTTATTCAAAGTTTAAGGTTAAATAACAAAAATAAGAATTTCAACCGAAGAAACTTGCGCCGGGACTGAAGGGTTGATATTAAATTACTGCATTAATGCGGAGACTGAAGCAGTTCGATTGTATTGCGAAAACTTGAATCGCACAGCTTTCCTTTGGATCCGCTCAAGTGCTTTTATGTTAGGTACTGTATACGGATCCCATACAATACATGCATATTCCAATTTTGTCCTTATAAAAGTTTCGTATGCCAGTCTCTTATCCTGAAGTGGTGTATCTTTTAGTTTATGGTGCAACAAACAAGGTTTACGTAAGGCAGACGAGCAAGTGTTAGAAATATGAGTGTTCCAGCTTAGGTTGTTTGTTAATGTAACACCGAGATATTTATATTCGTTTACTTTAGTAATTTCTGCGGAACCCAGAAAAAAAGAGCATATGAATGGATTAAGTTTTCTTGTAACACGTAGTAGGAAACAATAGTCATCCGCATACATGCGAATCTGTACAGGTTCATCAACCACATCTACAATGTCGTTGCAATATATCAAAAACAGCAGCGGCCCAAGCACACTGCCCTGAGGGACACCAGATGTGACAGGAAGAGCACGAGAATCATCCCCTTTAATAGTTACGTACTGTTTGCGTTGTTTTAAATACATTGATACCCAAGCAATAATAAAATCAGGCAACCCTGTCATTTGAAGTTTCTCAATTAATTTCTTATGGGGTACTATAGGTCAAAAGCTTTGCTGAAATCTAAGAAAATTAAATCTTCCTGGTCGGCCTTATCCACGCCGGACGCAAGAAAGTGAAATATGTTGACTGAGTAATCATATGAAATTTCATTCCTAAAGCCATGCTGGTGTTGCGACAGAATGTTATTTTCTTGAAGAAACTTTTAAATGTGGTTAGCCACGATGTGCTCCATTAACTTGCAAGAATAGCATAATATAGATATGGGGTGGAAGTTGGATAAAGAAAGTTGGTTACCCTTCTTCAGGACGGGCACCACACGCGCAGTCAACCAAACATCAGGTATATACGCAGTTGAAATTGAAGCTTGAAATATACCTACGAGAAATTCGCTCAGTGTTTCAGCGAAACGGGTAAGGAATGCACCTGGTATACCATCAGGTCCCGGTGAAGATTTAACTTTAAGTCTTAGCAGCATGTTCAGGACTCCTTCATGCGAAATAAAATCAATGACATTAGGAAAATGTGATGGGAATGTTGAAAATGAAGGTTCAGCGGGCGTGGAGAAAACAATGTAAAAATATTGGTTAAATTGTTCTGCAATAATCTTGGGATTAGTGATTACTGCACCGTCATAAGATATGTGTGGCACATGCCTTTTGCTTTCCTTCGTAAAGTTTCAGAAGCCTTGAGGATTCTCAGAAATGATGTTCGGGAGAGTGGTGTTAAAATAAAAAGACTGCACGTATAATGGCGTCGGAAAGAGCTTCGCAAGCTTCGCAGAAAGCATATGATGTGTTTTTTTCTTGCGTAGGCGTTTGGCCTTCCGTTTTAAATGTATTATATGCCGGTTCATTCATGGCGTATGTCTGGCCATTTTCTTTATTTTGTCAAGTATAAAATTACTCAAACAAAATTGGCATAAATTCTTAGATTTGTTCCAAAGAACAGCAGCAGCATCATCATAGAAGTCAGCAAACTGAGAATTAAAGTAATCTAAAATGGAATCATTGTCAGCATGCTCAAATTATTAACTGTTTTAACCACTGGATCATTTTTACAGATTTGGGAGCAAGTGGTAGGCAAACGGATACCATTTTATGATCGGATAATCCGGAATCCACAGACACTTTATAATCATCAAAAGCACGATGAAGAAAAACTAAATCAAGAATGGAACTCGATGAACTGCCTACACGTGTAGGCTTACTGACAATTTGAACGAGATTAATCTCAAACATGATATCAAACATAGTATTTGAATCAATTGCAGAGTCGGCACTGGAAAGCAAGCGGTCCCAGTCAATGCATGGGAAGTTGAAGTCCCCAACCACTATCATTTTATATTTGCTATAATGCGCCATATGACCCCTTCGTTTTATTACTTG
The DNA here is from genome assembly GCA_030143305.2 of Amblyomma americanum. NCBI lineage: Eukaryota > Metazoa > Arthropoda > Arachnida > Ixodida > Ixodidae > Amblyomma > Amblyomma americanum. The sequence continues at coordinate 243,147 of JARKHS020005877.1, read as the reverse complement.
ACCACCCGTCCAGCGAGACCTCATCGCTTAGTGGGGATGAGTCAACGATCGTGGACTCTGACGAGTCCGTGGCCGATATGGCTGACGTGGACAACGAGGGATTCAAGTTGGTGAGTCATCGCAAGCAACGAACGGTAGGGATCCCGGTAGTGGATGAGCCTACAGAAAAAGGGGTTGATTTAAGAGAGAAGAAACCCATCTTACTTTTCGCGGCCATTGAATCACTGCTGGGATCAGCTACGATTCGAAGTCGGTTCACCATGCACGGGGCTTTTCAGCTGGATGTCGCGATGGAAGAGCAGGTTGACAAGCTCCTGCAGAGCTCTCAGATTTTTGGCATCAAAGTTAACATGCGGTTGCCCCATTCCAACATGAAGAACACCTGTGTTATTAAGGGTGTACCAAAGTGGTATTCAGAACACGACCTACATGATTATCTGAAACCACAAGGTGTACTGCACTTGAAACGACTTGTGCGCCGTGTGGAGTCTCCAGGAAAAGAATGGGCTGCGAAACCTACCAAATCTATCGTGTTGACATTCGCTCCCAACTCAGAGCACCCCGAAAAAATTGATCTTGGATTCACAAAAAACAAAGTTGCAGATTTCACTGACGCTCCTTCAGGGTGTTTTAGATGCCAACGGTTTGGGCACATGGCCAAATTTTGCACAAACGATCGACGCTTTAAGCGGTGCGAAGGCGAACACGACTTTCAAACCTGCAAGGCAGATTTGGCTTGTGCCAATTGCGGTGGTGATCAGCCAGCGAGTTTCGGTGGCTGCCCCTTCCATGTGAGCGCTCTGCACCATCGGATATCCTTTATTGCTGGTCCCAAAACCCAACCGACTGAGACGCCTGTCCCAGGATTAGACGAGTTCCCAGTGTTAGAGTGATGTTGTTGCGTTACCCAACAATATCCCTAAGACACCTGAGTGCAGCAAGACGCCAAGGCTCAGTGCGCGCGAGTCGGCTGTTTGACCTCCAGCAAAAAGTGTCCATGTTGATGAGCGGCCGGATCACAGCCAGACTCCACGGCAAGGGGGACCCTCATATGCACAAGTGACAAAGAAACCAGTTACTGCTGCCAAGAGTATGTCTTCGTCGCCATCTTTTGTGGATGTTGTAAGTGAGTGCGTTGCGCAAAATAAGGAGCTCAAAAATCAAGGTATCTCTGACCTTCTTTATGTTTTGTTTGGGAACCTGCGTTCACGTGTTCCAGCGGTGGCGCCTGGTAACCTGAAAAACTTCCTACACCTGGTGCTTTCTTTTGAGTGTCTAATCACCACCTTCGCAGCAAACGTCCTTGCGATCTAGTATGGATGGGGTTGAACCTCGTATATCTCATATGCACCGAAAAGTGCCGTTTATAATGCAGTGGAACTGCGCTGGGATTTTAAGTCGGTTAGCTGAACTAAAACTATTCTTGAAAGAGACTTTCGTTCCAGTATTGGCCCTGTCAGAAGCCGGCCTGCCAAGCGGGAGATGTTTGACTGGATATGTCGCCCATAAAAACTGCAGCATAAAGTCATTTCCTGCAGGAAGTGCTACACTTTACATCAGAAGAGAAATTCCACATGTTTCTCTAAGCGTTGCCGATCTTTGCACGGATGACTTTGAGGTAGCGCCTGTGAAAATACAGCTCGGCTCTCGAACCCTTTCAATTGTATCCGTGTATGTGTCTCCGCGGAGGAAGGTAGCATTGGATTTGTTTCTACAGCAGTTCTGCGACCGCTGCCTAGCTCCTATAATCATCTGCGGTGATTTAAACGCCCGTCATGCCGTTTGGGGTGACAGGAACACGGATTCCCGTGGACGCAAACTCGTAGAGGTTATTGACAGTTTGGACCTGTGTGTTGCCAAAGACGGAAGCCCCACTTTCTTCCAGCCTCCAGCCTCAGCGACAGCTATAGACCTGACACTGCATTCACCTGACGTCCACGTGAGTTTGTCAATGGCGCCTGACCGCATGGGAAGTGATCGCTGTCCGAATTTTGTGTTTCCTGCCGACTTTCGTATGCATGGTCCTAAAGTTAGCAATGTGGTCCACTGGGACAAGTACAGAGAGCACCTAGAACGTGTTTCTGGTGATGTTGTGGACAGAATGATTTCCAGTAAGGTAGAAGCTAGCAAGCAACTGAAGACGACCTTCAATACGCTGAATTCTGCTATTAGACGGCACACGAACCAGCTGTACAGGTCGCAATGGGCCTCATTCTGCGCTAGTTTGACTGTGTTCTCACCGATGACGAGAATATGGCTTGTTATTGGGAGCCTTGCTGGAGAATCTCGCCCTTCGAAGCCTTTTGAAGCTTTTGCAATAAGGAAGGGAAAACCTATTGCGTGTTTGGCAGAGGAATTTGCAGACGCACTCGTACGCGCTGATTCTGGAATAGATATATATACACCACCTGCTTCCTCCAGGTCTATCATGGACGTCCCGTTCACGCTTCCAGATCTATCATGGACGGCCCGAGACTGCGCTCAGTGGCCTGCAGCGCCGGTGTGCACCAGGCCCCGTCGGCATCAGCAATAAAATGCTGAATAATCTGCCCTTGCTACTCAGAAAGGAGCTCCTCAACTTCATCAATCGAGTTTGGGAGACTGGCGATGTTCCTCCGTCATGAAAGGTGGCACATGTAGTTCCAGTACTGAAGCCTGGCAAAGACATGACAGACCTTGCCTCGTATCGGCCTATGTCATTGACCTCCTGTGTAGCTAAGTTGATGGAGAAGCTGGTAAATGATCGCTTATCGTGGTGGCTTGAGGACAGCAATGCACTGCCAACATGTATGACAGGATTCCGCCGAGGTCTTAGTGCCCAAGATAGCGTCTTAGACTTGGTGAGTCACATTGACCACCAGAGAGCTTTCGGCCTCTCCACCTTTGCCACTTGACGTTGTGAAAGCTTACGACAGCATGCTTCAGAGCTCAATTCTAAACAGTTTACAAGGCATGGGCATAGAGGGCCATATGTTAAGATTCATTTACAAGTTTTTAAGTGATCGCGCGGTTCGTGTACGGTTAGGGAGTACATTAAGCACCGAAAGGGCTCTATCACGAGGTGTGCCTCAAGGAAGTGTTCTTTCCCCCACGCTCTTTAACGTCGTAATGGCTGGCCTTCCCGTTTCGTTAAAAAAGAGTTGCAGGCAAGTGCGTATGTCACTTTATGCTGACGACATCTGTATTTGGGTTACTGGCTACCAACACAAGCGATTAGCCCTGGTAGCTCGCAGGCTCTACTTTCGGCACAAGCTTTCTTTCAAGGTGTGGCGTTGTCTCTGTCAGTGGAAAAATCCGGCATTGTTCTGTTTGCAATTGCAGGAAGACTTCAAGCGCGGTTGAAGATAGACCTCGGTCACTCTTGCATCCGTCAATTCAACCACACGCGTTTCCTGGGCGACATTTTTGACTCCCGTCTACAGTAGCGAAAAGATGTAGACGCGATTGTTTCATCTATATCTCCTCGTCTCAATCTGATCCGTAGATTTGCACGTGAGCAATGGGGAAACCATCCTTCTTCCTTCTTCAATGGTCAAACTTCATGAAGCGCTGGTGGTCAGTCGCATAATGTATCAATTACCTTAAATTTCCCCCTCGGCATCACAACTTGAACGTCTCGAAGTTGTCCACAGAAAGGCTCTAAGAAGGGCCATTGGAGTTCCCCAGGCGGCTGCGAATAATGCAGTACTTCATGAGTCCCTATCGAAACCTCTTAGCCTAATCGCTTCTCAGAGACTACTAATGCATCTTGACTGTCTAATAGAGACGGTAGCTGTGCGATTCCTTCTCCAGCGGCTCTGCAAGAGATATGAGTCGAAGTCTTCCTTGGCACTCAATACTCTTTCTTTAAGAATTAATGTCCGAAGGGAAAGGAAACGGTTGAAACCTACCTGGTCTTTTCCGACCCTCGACTGTAAGGTCACAATTCTTCAAGTGAGCGCAAAGCGCAGCTTTCCTTTGGCAGCAACGCGTTCGCCTGTACTTGAGCACTTGGAAACAGAGTATGCCCGCCATATTCAAATTTTCACGAATGGTTCTGTGTACAAGGTCAAAGAAGCTAGCGCAGCGGCTTTTTACATTCCTTCTTTGGACTGTAAGTGGTCCGTACGCTTTACTGCTGTCGTATCCTCCACAGCGGCGGAAAGTGTCGCTATTGAGGCGGCTTTTTTCAAGTTCGGGCCTTGTCCGGCTCAACCTGTTGTCATCGTAACTGATTCAAAATCTGCCTTTCAGAGGCTAGAGCGCGGATTCCCTACTGATGCCCTGCCTATAAGGTCTATGCGCGTATTGCAGAATCTGCAAAGCAGATGTTTTACTCGACATATGGGTGCCCTCTCACATAGGGGTCAACGGTAATGACGTGGAAGACAATCTCGCTCATAAAGCTCTCTCAAGGATTCCATCAAAAAAAGTACCTCAAGATGGAACAAGTCTCTAAAGGGAAACGGTGCTCGAACACTTCAGTACCCTGTGGAGTGCGTCTCAGAAGCCATGTGTGACCAAGGGACTGAGAAGATCTCAGGCGACCCTTCTACATCGCATTCGCACGGACTCTGCTCGCCACTCCTGCATGAATGCATAAGACGGACATAGCATCGTCTCTGCTCTCCTCTTTATGTGGTGTGTGCGGGGATATCGAAGATTATATTATGTACTGCCCAGAGTACAACGCGGAAAGGCATGTGATGTTCGCTTCCTTCAAGAAGACAGGAGCTCGTCACAGCACAGTTCAGGACAGTGTCTACCCGAGTGGAAACCAGACATGCAGAAGGGAGGCTGCACGCCTTCTGTTAACATTTCTGCAGGACACGGATCTTGTTTTGTAAATGGTGACAGCAGGAACGGAGTATGGCCTAATGTGATAGAATGTGTGCGTAGATGGTGTCTTCCGGTGTGGACTACACTATACTGTGAGTGAATGTGTGTATGGATTGTTGCACTGCATTGGCCTATGTTCTACTGTAACTGAATATGTGCATAGATGGTGACTTCTGGAGTGGTCTGTGATGTGGACTGGGTGGCTTGATTGTGTGCTTAGATGGTGACTGCGGGAGAGAATGTGTGTTATTATAAGAGACTGTGCGCTTAGCGCGGTAGATGCGACAGGCTTTAAGACATTGTTAATATAGAAGGGACGCTACAGTGGAGCAATTGCCGGCAGATAAAGCAAGGCTAACCCCACCTGTAGCATTCAACACCTCAACTCAACCCCCTCCCTCCTTAGTTTTATTAGAAGATCAGGCGTCGACTCTGGTAGTCTATATACTGCATACAATAAGAGGACATGTCCAAATAGTTTCACATTTAAGAGTAAGCATTCTACGTCATCTAGGTCCGGAAGACGAACGGTTTCTATGCCTGATTTCATTACTACAGCTACTATACCTCCAGCTGCTGGCGGGCCTGTCTTTACGATAAATTTTGAACGCTGGAAGAACAAGATCATCGTTGCTGACTGCACTGTTCAACCAAGTTTCAGTAATGACGGTGATGAGTCGGTTATAGGATAAAATGACTCCTTCAAGTTGGCTAGTCATTTAAAACACTCCTGGCGTTTATGTTAAGAAGCCTATCCTGCTTATCCTGAATGGGTCATGCGGAAGGTGCATGGGGGTGTTTTGAAATTATATGCCGTTCTTGTTTTGTCTCGTCCCAGATAAATACATCGGTGTCGACGTGCAATTTGTCATGAACAAGAACTACTTTCCGGCCTTGCAATTTCTCGAATTTTGCACTCTGCCACAACATCTTCCGTCTTTTTAAAGTAGGCTGCGAGTAATCGTCCTGGATAGAAATATTAGAGCCTTTAAGTTTGGTTAAATTTTTGAAGAGAGATGCTTTTTTATTGAAATATTGTAAAAAGACCATAACTTTTCTTGCTGACGTCCCCTTTCCCAGCCTGTGAATGCGACCAATCGACGTACATGTTATGCCAAATTTTTCCTCAAAGGTTTCTGTGATGACTTTGCGCTTAAGATCGGGCTCCGTTTCGTTGAATTCTTCGGTTATGCCATAAACGATAATGTTAGAGCGCCTGCTTCTGTCTTCTAGACCTGCGAGCTTACGAGCTTGATTTCCCACAGAAGCTTGATATGTACGAAGCGCGTTTTCAAGACCTTCTAACTTCCGGGTCTCAGCTCTAAGTTCGGAAATGTGGGGTTCAATAGTGTAAAACTGATTTTGAATGTCCGTAATCATGCCATCTGTTTTTGATTTTAGGTCAAGTATCTCTTCGCACAAGAAATAAATAAAATATAGGCCATGGAGAGCGATGGCGAGAGTGTTTATCTAGGCCTAGGTGAAGGATACATACGGTTGGAAGTAAAGAAATTTGTTAAGAGCCAGCGCATGAGCCATTCGACACGTGTGAGCTTCCCGTAGGCCAGGTGACCGCCTCATGAATCGGCGGAGTAGGTGAGTGACATAGGTACAGGTAGAAACAGCCATAGGGGGAGTCTGGGCGTTCTTGGCGGCATGCAAAGACATGCCAAGAACGCGGCACTGAGAAACGATCAGGACTGGGGAACCGGCCCGAACAAGAGAAATTAGTTAGTTGTGAGCTCGTTGATAGGCAGACTGGCGTAGAAGTAGTAGTTTGGACTTCTCAGGCGCGGGTGAAAGGCCCGCTGGTCAAAGAAGGAGGAGATGAGATGCAGGCATTGCTGAAGAGAGTATTGCATATGACCAGGAGAGCCGCGCGAGCACCACAGTGTGATGTTGTCGGCATAAAGGAAGTGATGAATGTCGTGAATGAATGAAAATTTAGCGGCTAGGGGAGCCATCGCAATATTAAAAAGGGGTAGATGAAAGAGCGGCACAATGGGGGTTGGACCGGGTGAGACGATGAGGCGTAGAAGTGAGGTGACATACCCGGAAACATGCCTTGCAATTAAAAACAAAAACACGTAGTTGCACAAGCGGGAGCCATAGCTAGTGTTAGAGAGAGGAAAGGATGTGGTTGTGAGAGAGACCATCGAATGTCTTGCTGATATCGACTGTGACAAGGACATGAAGTTCAGAGCTGACAAAGGTGAAAGTCTTCTGAAGGGTGAGTACGAGGTCTTTGGCAGACGCGTGGGGACGAAAGCCGATGAGGGTGCAAGGAAGCGAGTTAGAAGCCCCCAAATGCCGGCCGAGCCAAGCGAGCGCCATACGCTCCATTGACTTACCGACACAGGAAGTCGGACAAATGGGGTGGTCGTTGGTAAGGGCGGCCGACTTGCCGGCCTTGGGAATGAGGGCGATGAGTTAGGAAGTCCAGGTTGAGGGTAGGGAACCTTCTTTCCAAGCGGTGTTTTAGAGGGAGACTAGGCGCTTTTTGGTGTTGTGAGGAAGGTTGCAGAGAATGGAATAAATGGAACCATCTTCACCGGAAGCAGATCGAGCGACGTTAGCGAGGAAGTCTAATGCTACCTTCTATGTGATTTAGAGGAGTTAGAAAAGCCAACGACGATTCTACATAGCCCGCTAATCACGTGGGCAAATAGCTCCGCAGGGTCGGCGGATTTTGACACAAAATATGGATAGTGAAACGTGTCCCACTCATTTTTTGCGAGGCATCTACGACATGCTTTACGGCAGGCCATAGGAGAAAAAGGACAGCCAACGGGAGTGAGACACACACCTCGAGGAATTGCCTTCGAAACAGGGATGATGGTACACCGGCCGACGGTTATTATACCTGCAGCAGCCGCTTTCGGTGCCGTACTTAGCTTCTTTACTCACCACCCTTTCGTACACCAGCCTGATTGTTGTTTTACCATCTTGCAATTACCCTATCTAAAGCCAGTATTGTCCCACTGCCTTGTATCAGAGCTGTATGGTGTCAGAAGGAACTGTTCAGACGTCCCTTGGCACACTGTCATCAGTACAACGACACATGAGACCTGGAATTAACCATCGGTGATAAGTGCTCCGCCGCACACCGCACTCAGCGGTGTAACGAATTTGTTTGCAGCCTCACTCATGTCACGCTTTACTAATCGAATTGCAAAAAAGAGTGTACCTTTTGACTGCCTTAGAACTTTCAGGATACGATGAGCGTTAATTTTGAGGGGTTTTGTAAGAAGCGACAAGAAGGGTTTTGAGTACTTTTCTGTCTGGAGCAAGGGTGGTTTAAGCTGTGGTCGTCCCTGTGCTTCTTTGAAGAGCCCCTGCTGACATCACCAATGATGCAGGAGCAAGGGTTCTTTAAGGCTGTGGTCGTCTCTGTGCTTCTTTGAAGAGCCCCTGCTGACATCACCAATGATGCAAATAAGGCACATACTCCGCGTTTCTTGTAGTAAGTTCGACATACGCTAACATGGTCGTTTCACGGACGTCCCATCCGTTCCTTCCTACCGCCACGCCTTGAACACGCGTAGCAGGGTGTGGTCGAGAGACCAGCAGGCCAGCGTGAACAACCTCGGAAAATAAATCGAGCGTGCCTCCTCCGACTATTTTCGTGCTTGTTACATAGTCACGAGACAATCTGTTTCACGGCGGATAAATTGGATTACGCTGGTTGCGCTCCGTGTTACAGGACGCTGATTGTGGCCGCGCTGTCTACCTTTGTCTCCGTTTGAGTGGCGGGTCGTATTAAGGCGAAAGCTTTCAATCGCTCACACTTGCGACCGTTTCCTTGTGCAGTCTAAGGTCACGTCATATCCGGTCTCAAGTCATGTGGCACCGATGACAAAATTAACTCGATAAGAAAAGAATTCTTGTGCAAAGCGGGATTCGAACCACCATCGGTTCCGCAGCAGAGCATGTTAACGACTATGCTATTTCCGGCGAACTCATATCTAGTTCTTTTTGTCTGTCGTAAGGCAGCCTATTAGACTTAGTGACATGAGCCAGGGACACTTTGTTTTTCATTTTTTTACAGTCCAACAATAATTTTTGTCTAGCGTATGAACGCTGGAGTGTGCGAAAAGGTGTCGATAAGATGGATGCCTTCCAACCGCCCTCCAGTGTCTCCGGAATTTAAGATTCACAAACTATTATGTACTTAATCAACATCTTTACCACACATCAGGGACACAAGGAAAACCACGCTAAAGGCTTTAGCCTCACCGCACTTTAGGCCAACTAAGTGCCTCCTTGAATTTTGTAGCAGCAGTGCGCCTGTGACGGGGAAGTGTAGTGGAAGGTGCAGGCGGAGGGCACCCATAGCAGCGGGTCGTCGTTTTAGCAACAGGATACATATGAAGGAGAAACGTTGAAGCTGCAGGCGGAGTGGATATCGCAGCGTCTGGCCGTCTTGCGTAACTAGTAGCGTAGTGGTGTCGACCGCAGCCCATCTTCTCAGAAGATTTTAGAATTGCGGCGGCAGGTAAGTTCGTACTAACATTGTGTACGGGCGATATTTTGCTGTACACTAGAAGTTTGAGAAAATGAGACCGGCTTCGTCTGTGGTGCCTTAACCCTTTCAGGGCCATTCTGGTTGAAAAAATAAACGATGATTCGTGCAAAGCCATCCTTCATTTGATTTAATATCTTCTTTGCGTCGCCAAGAACACAGAGCAGTAACAAATATTGAAGGTGCGCTTAAGAAGAATCTGAAATTGCTTTTTTACCATTTGATTTAATATGTTCTTTGCGTCGCCAAGAACACAGAGCAGTAACAAATATTGAAGGTGCGCTTAAGAAGAATCTGAAATTGCTTTTTTACCATGGAAACTTGAACTACACTTTCAGAGTAGTTTTAGAAACTTCGAAGTATTGTGTGCGGCCGCTATTCCTGTTAATTCGAATTAAATGGCACAGGTCGCAAAAGTGAGACACACACTGCGGAGGAGGTGGTGCAGTGGCGGCCGTTGTGACAGGAGGCTGTAGTCTGTGCTTACTCCCATGAACAGACTCGGTGGCACCGATACTACTTGCACCTGCATATGCCTCGAAACTAAGTCCTACAGCTGGATCCCGACCAAGCAGCAGTAAAACCATTATTGCGCCTAGTAGCCATGGCCATACACCATCCTCCAGGGCCCCTTCAGCCTGCCTTGGCCGGCAAGCTTCCAGCATAGACACCGGCATTGTGCGGACTGGGCAATATTGTTACTTCATTTTCACGCCTACCCTAATTTCTGTCTCGGCTCCAGCGCCACGGAGCATTGGCTGCTGTTGCAGAGAGAACAGTTCGGTTTGTTTGCGGCGGCTCACGATATCTGGAGTTGGATTTCAATGGTCGACTTGTCTTTTGTCTGCGTCTGACCGGCGAAGAAAGTGCGCTCACTTGACAGGCCCTTTTCGCCACGTTTCGCTCGCGAGTGCGGTCTCACGCGCGCTCAGAAAACGCTTTGCGGTTTGCTTACCTCGGCAAAGCGACATGGCGTGTGACAGCTGGAGTGGCTTTAGAGTTTGGCCGCAATGGTGCCGATTTAAATAAATGAAGACTTGGAAAAGAAGAGTAAACCCGTGGTTTGGCTTTCGTAAATGTTGGAAAAGAAATAATAATGCAAATCCGCTGGTATATTTGTTCAGATTATTCGTTTCTTAACTCTTAGGCCGCGCGCACCCGACTGTGCTCGCCGGTTAGTGTCCGGCTCCCTGCTTAGTCCGTGCTGTTTTGGAGATTCCGTGTGGGGGCATAAGAGATGCGCGAGCCCTGAGCAAGAAAGTCGCGTGGATGAGATTCAAGCTTGGCTTTTAATGTATAATCATTAGCGAGAAGCGCAAACCGGCGGCTAGTCAGCTAACGAACTGTTTAGAGAAATTTGGCTTTGTTTTATGGGATGTAGAGTCTCAAAGTGGGACCCAGGCTATGAGGTTCTCGGCCAGGGTTGGTGAGCTTATGACGGCTTTCGCACAAAAATTTAATGAAGTTCCTGTTTCACATCGGCTCCATTACAAGCCTAAACTTCGCTTAGCGGAACAATACAGACGTCAAGAGGAGACAACGCTCGAGCAGATTATTTTCCACATTGCTTTTCTTGCAGCTTTTTCGACCCCTGCATACAGTGGCTGGTATTCGTGGGGGTGGGGGGGATGGAAGAGGCGGTTGCGGATGCACAGACGGTAGGCGTGAGTGGCCTGAACACCGCTAGGTCATACCGCGGTACGACAGAACCACCTCATGAGATAAAAACAGTACGGAACGGTAGTCAATGCCATGTTTATTTGCGTGCTGATACACGAAATGATATTAGCAAACAGCCGGGCGACAGCGAATTCCGTTAACTACATTGGTGGATACAATTCTTTTCCTTTTTTTATGGCCATCCAGCCTTTTGCAATTGCCAGATGCCCCAGTGCTCTATCATTTGAGTGGCTATGCGGTGTGCTGCGATAAAATTGGTGTGTGATTAGTTCTGTTATGTTACAGTTCTTTGCGGGGCGAGCGCATGTTCACGAACACTGTCGGTCGCAAAGTTGAGTCACTCAATTTTTAACGTAGGTTAAATACGTACCATATAGTACCTGTCATGATGCTTATTTTATTCCATCCTCGTTAGCAATTGAGAGTTATAAGACTGCAGCAATAAAAACAATCCGAGTAGAAGTGACAGAGGGAGAGGACTGTTATATGCTGTTGGAAGAGCGCCCTATGGCGTCTACGAACACGTAAAGCAACGCGCACGTGGCTCAATTGCTACTACTACCAGCCTCGTGGCTAGTAGACTACGTTGTTAAGAATGCCCGTGCCTACTACCCTTGCTCCACCAAACCTTTTAATAAAATCATGTCTTATATACGCCGTGATCACATCTGAATTAACAGTAGATTTTGAATGCCTGTCGAAACGTGAAGTTGCGATAAATGGTCGTGCTGCCCTACATATGGCTAGGGAAATCTCCGTCCTTCCAGTTGATGGCAGAAAATGTGAGCATGCGCCGACTATTGGAACGTTCTTTTTTCATTCGTAGCAAAGTTTTGTATAGTTTAGAATTCCTGCTACAACAATTCATGACATAGCAACCCACTTGTCTGCGAGGAGAAAAAAGGCGCTTAGGAGTCTCGATCATCGTCTTTCTAGTGAGTAATGCTGCACAAGCGAGAGCGGTTGTTGTGCAGGTACAATTTTTTTTATGCTGCTCGATGAATCTTTTATCGCATTGTGTATGTGTTGGCAAGTATTTGCTTGAGCTAAGTCATGAATACAGAGTTAAAAATGAACTGCAATACTAGGTAGAAAGAATGTTTGCGAAAGCACAGGTCATTGCGATGATCGATGGCGTAAATGACCGAGGTTTAAACGTCTCTTTGAGTCATTGCCCATGCATTTCAGAATGTTTCAACATGCAGCGACAAGTTTTATGGAAAGGCTTAAAATCTAGCAATTGAGAAATTTTTGAATTTTACAGAGAACGAACCTAACGACACAGTTAAATCATATATAGGAATATTTTTGGGGAAAACGTGGTACTCGGACCGATTTCATTCCACGACAACAAGTGCTACCGCTGAGGAAAAATTCAGTTCTTGCGGCGAGTCATTGCCTGCTACCTCCAATGATGTCTCCGCATCCTCATAGTTGAAGATGTTCCTGATGTGAAAATGACAACTGTCTAAGCTAACTCTTCGACGCGCTAAGCATACTGCGGAACGAAAGCTTTTAACTGTTGCACTGAGAACCCTCTGAGACAGAAGCTGCAAACTATTACATTGTAAGTGTTTCTAATCACTTGTAAGCTATCCAGCAGACAATATAAAGCGCCACTCAGTAATAAAACATCAGTGCTCGTCAAAATATGCTTATTCAATTACCAATGCTGTTTACAAGATCAAAGAGCAAGAACCAAAGAACAAGGTCAAATAGAAACAAACATAAAAGCGCACTGCCGCATCCTTTGTTAATAACTGCGGGTTGTTAAGTGAGTTATAATACTCCAAGAAAGAGTTAAAAGAACTAAAAGTAGAGAGTTAGAAGAGAGCTGTAAAACAGCTGCATATGATAATTTCTAGAAGTGTCGCAGTCGCTACTGTGGTCTACTTTTCTGATTAAAAATAAACGCGCTCTTTGGCAATTTGGTACATACCTAATAAAACACTAAAACCACATATAGAAATGCAATAAAACCCACAGTACGCAAAGTACGCGGAAAAAGGGCCTGTGGAAAAATTTTGATTTTTTTCTCTGGGAAAGGAAAAAGAAAGTGGTCCAACACGTGTGCCATCATAAAAATCAAAATAATGATGCACCGCGAGTCATCGCAAATTGCCTCTGCGTTAGTGTTCGGAAAGCAGCGTATACTAAAGGTTTATATAGCTTGATCAGGTTGACTACGATAGACAAAAATTTAGCAATTTTTTAAATATCTGAAAGCCTTGCATGGTCTGTCTATTATTTCATATATCTATTATGTCAATTATTTCAAAGTGATAATGATGGTTTGGCTTATGAGGTATAACGTCCCAAAACGACACAGGCTATGGCAGATGCCGTAGTGTAGGGCTTCGCAAATTTCTACCGCCTGGTTTTCTTTAACGTGCGCTGACATCACAGAGCACACAGGACTCTAGCATTTTGCCTCCTTTGATGATGATCAACTTACTAAGGTGATCGTTAATTCAATCAGAACAACCCTAGACTTCAATCAAATTTACAGAGAGGATTTTGTAAAGGTTAATCAACAACATGCTATATTTACATTATCAATGAGGCGATAAAGAAATCAGCAGAATTTAAGCAACCCCAAAACATGGCCTTAATAGATTACGAGAAGGCATTTTATTCCGTAGACACCTCAGCAGTCATGCGCGCCTTATAGAAATAGGATGTAAATGTTCTTTATACAAAAATACTGGAAGATATCTGTAACGGCTTTACAGCAGCCTTAGCTCTTCATAACTTCAGCAATCAAATTCGTACAAGAAGGGGTGGCAGGTAGGAAGGCAGGATCTTGCCAATGCTGTTCACCACGTATTTACTGGAGGTGTTCAGGGACCTGGATTTGGAACAGTTGGGGTTAAGAGTGAGTGGTGGATTCCTCAGTAATCTTTGATTCGCTGGTGATATTGCCTTGTTCATTCACTGAGAAGCTGAACTACAAAAAATGTTGAATGAGTTCAGAGGCCAAGCTGGACGGGGGGTCTAAAAATTTATATGCAGAAAACAAGAAGTTCTTTACAACAGTCCCAGAAGGAATAATAATAATAATAATAATAATAATTGGTTTTCGGGGAAAGGAAATGGCACAGTATCTGTCTCATATATCGTTGGACACCTGAACCGCGCCGTAAGGGAAGGAATAAAGGAGGGAGTGAAAGAAGAAAGGAAGAAGAGGTACCGTAGTGGAGGGCTCCGGAATAATTTCGACCACCTGGGGATCTTTAACGTGCATTGACATCGCACAGCACACGGGCGCCTTAGCGTTTTTCCTCCATAAAAACGCAGCCGCCGCGGTCGGGTTCGAACCCGGGAACTCCGGATCAGTAGTCGAGCGCCCTAACCACTGAGCCACCGTGGCGGGTCCAGAAGGAAGCAGTACTTTGCAATTAGGACCGAGGTAGTGGAATTGGTCAGATAATTCGTCTACTTAGGGCGGGTAGTGACCGCAGATCTTAATCACGAGTGATATAAATAGAAGAATAAGAATTTGGTGAGTGCATCTGGCAGGTTCTCTCATATCTTCAATGGCAGCTTACCAGTATGCCTTCAGAGAAAAGTATATATCAGCTGGCTCTATACCGGAACCTTGTCCCTTCGCCTCTACAGTTTTTTTTCTGACTTACGACATCATAATGAAACCACTGTTTCTTTGTTTATTTTTTGGGAACGGTGGTAGAAGTGGACACGTCTGAACTTCAGTCCGGTCGGTCAGCCGCTGCCACCTAGAGGAAACGTCTTGGCCTACCGAATGAGGCAAGCCTGCAAGCCACCGTGGTGTACTCGGCCACCAGTGATAACGCTGCGGCTGACGATGGCTTCATCAGATTCCTAAGCGAGAAGGCCTAACGGAGACTGCGCAAAGGTGATGACTAGGTGTCATCGAATACGTCCAGGATCACTGCGGAGCGAGAATTATTGGCATTCACTCTCCTATTTGTTCCAGAGACTCCTACCGACAATCTCAACCTCATCAATAGGCAAGCCACGTCTGCGTTCCTGGATGCTCGCGTCCCGAGAACAATTAAAGATGTGAGGTTGAATAGTTTTAGGAATGTCGTCGTCATTGATGTCATGGACCGGAACGAGCTTTAGAGTTTGAGGAACATCAGAACGCTCGGCGGCATCACCGCTCATTCCCATGTCCTTCGGCGTCATTTACGACGTCAGCGTAGCCATCCGCGACTCTGATCTACCCATCTTGATTCAACCAGCTACCCACAGTGTAGCCATACTCCAAGCTCAGCGTCTTGGGAGGACGAAGTGCATCAAGTTGACCTACCAAGAAGACTACATTTCAATGTACGTGTAGGATGGACACTTTCGGCATGCAGTTAGGCCTTTCGTCCCGAAGCCTCTGTAGTGCCGGAAATGCATGAAGATAGGACACATGAGTAGTGTGTGCAATTTCCACATCGTGTGCCCACGATGTACTCAGCCACACAGCTGCGATTTTTGCAGGGCAACAGTCCTCATCTGTGCCAATTGCCGCGACCCTCATGACGCCGCCTCAAATGATTGTCCTCGCCTGAAAAGGAAACGGGCAGTACTCAAACAAATGACAAGAGTCAATTCGAGACAGACAGAAGCTGCCGCTAAGGTGCGACGACGTCGCGCCCTCGTTACAGACCTTCTAAAAGTGTAGCGAGCATTGGAAAGGATCGTCCAAGAATTTCCGCAACTTATTTTCCCCCTCCGCATACTACTTTAAGAACCGGGAGCAATATGGCTGGCGAGGCACAGACGGTTGTCGCAGACGGGCCTTGGCCATCACTGCCTGAGCGACACCCACCCGCAGTGACCAAGCTGGTATATTGCGTTCTCAGTGTCCCGAGCCCATTGCTAATACTACACAAGTCACATCTCCGGTCCAAGACCGGGACTGGCAAGTGACTTGGCCATCGCTCCCGATGTACTGCACACCCTGAATGATAAAAATCACCGCGCACCCAGTGTGTTGAGCCTACTGCTCGTCGGGTAGTAGGTCAGAATTTGGAATAGGAAGCAGACGAGCAAGTGATTGGAATGCTGAAACCAATCGTGAATACAATGCGTGTGCTGCTTTCCAGCATGCACATGCCACCTGTACAGAATGCACTGCAGTTGCCGGATTTATTGAATCCAGTGCTTGCAGCTAACCAATAGCCGGCACAACGCATACTCTAGCCTCATCCTTCCGGGAAGTCCGATGCTTACGTTGTCATCAACATTATCACCCGCAACGCAAGGAGCCTTTCTTGACACTGAAACGTCTGCGCGGCAATGTGATGGAGGGCCCTCGATCTGTTCTACTCAGGTCGCAGCAGTCGGCAGCCCTCAAGGTGTGCAGGCTAGAGCTGTGGCGGCCTGTGACTTACAGTGCTTGTGTCATTGCCTGTCGCGCTTTGTACGGAACGCATTTCTCTATTTCTTATTCTTTTACGCCGCCTCATCCCTCTCCCCCCCCCTCAGGGCAGCCAACCGGAATATTTTACTTATTAACTTCCGTGCCTTTCCTCTGTCACTACTCTCTCTCTCTCTCTCTCTATATATATATATATATATATATATATATATATATATATATATATATATATATATATATATATATATATCAGCGGCATCTTACTGGTACTTGCCTATGGAGCAGAAACATGGAGGATAACAAAAAGAGTTGAACTTATATTGAGGACACCTCTGCGGGCTATGAGTAAGAAATTATAAGTGTAGGGTTATAAGAAAGCAAGAGGGTAAGGTGGTAAGAGAAAACTGATGGCTTAATGACATTACAGTCAAAATTAAGAAAAAAAATGGGTGTTAGCAGGGCATGTAATTCGAAGGCAAGATAACCAATGGTTGGTAAGTTCAACGGACTGGATACTAAGAAAGGCAAGAGTCGTAGGAAGTGGCAGCTAGTTTTTAATGCGGATGAGAAAAAAATTTGGCAGGGATAACGTGGCGGTAGCTGGCACAGGACCGCGTTAATTCGAGAGGTATGGGAGAGGCTGTTGTCGGGCAGTGGATGTAGTGAGCATTGCCGCAAATCTCTGTAGTGTTTTTTGTGTATTTTGGGCGCAAATCAGCCCAAATAAAGAGTTCTGTTAAAAGGCATTTTCGCTGACTTTCTGCTCTATGGATTGTAGTCACCACATCGTCAAATCTGGCGGAGGCGCTCAATAACCATCCATGTGCCGGACACCCCCTTCAAATCGTGACGTCAGTTCTCTGCGCTTCGTACCGAAGGACGACCCACCAGTTCATCGAACCAGCCGATGCCTCCAGAGAGAGCCGCCTGAGCTCCACACTTTGCCGGACCGCACCCGACAATGTAAAGACGCTGCAATGTAAACCATACCCTCGTCACAGAAGTTGACCCCGATCGTCCTGGAGCAGCCGCTGGTGCCGGCAACATTCAATGGCTCCTCGAGCGAAGACCCCTAAGAATGGTTGGACCAAGTTGAGCGCGTTGCATCGTTCAACAGTTGGGTTGATGCGACTAAAATAGGACACCACACCTCACAAGAGGGCTCGGCACGCACATGGTATGAAAACCACGAGTTTTTCCTAACGACACGGGGGTAATTCAAGACTTTTGAAGACATTCGCCAGTGTCATGAGGAAAGAAAGAGCTGAACGACCCCTCAAGTAAAAGATCCAGCATCCGAACGAGCCCGTACGCTGCTCCGCCGAAGAAATGAAGCGCCTCCTTCGCCGCACTGATCCATATGTGACTTAGGAAAGAAAATTCAGTTTTTAATGCTCGGCGTAAAAGAACAACTCTTTAGCAGCCTCCTCCACCAGTCACCGAAAAACCGTTGAGGAATTCATGCAAGAAGCCTGCACCATCGAGAAGACCCCTGACGTCTTCCTTTCGGTAGTTTTGGTCATCTGCGCGCTCAGCTTCCTGTGAATATTTTTCTGTCTATTTTTTGAATAAACTTCCAGTTCTTATTCAGCGCTGTGTCGTCCTTCTTGCCCTGTGTCCTCGTTCCTTTGGAGCTTTTGTGACTTAGATCGCTTACCCTACCAGCTGGCTCTGCCGTTAGGTTTGCTCAAGTTTCTTGTAAGCTGCATTGGTCCTTTCTTCATTTGGCATACCGAAGCAAATGAAATTCCTTCGCTTTCAGGCGGACATTTTGCACTCTGTGGGTCCCGAAAAAAGGCGTCGACCATATGCCGAGGCGCTGCGACTTAGTAATAATTTCTCTGTGTAGATTGCCCCTATATGCGCTTACAAGTATCATGAGTAGTGCCGTAATATTCGTAGTACATTCGCACTAGCATTTCGGAACTCGGAATCAAAAGTCAATTTCAAGTTACAGATGGGATGATCGCCGTGGTACGGCCAGGTTGATTTGCTATAAAACATCCTCCATTTTTCAATCATCATCCATGCCGTTTGAATATCATAGAAATTTTTTGTTCTGTCTTCATTTATCAATTCCGCGGGGGCGGGGGGTACATTCTTGGATCAAAATAAACTGAAAATAGCGCTGCTTTTATATGTCCTCGACAGAAAAAACAAACATATAGCGAAGCAAAACAAATCAGGAGACTAGACAAAACGTAGGAGAGCAGCAAAATAGAGGACGAGAGTTGAAATTTAGGCAGCTTAATAATAAAAAACACTGCGTGGTTTGCGAAGAGCGCATATAGTTAATTTCAGTAATGCGGGATAGCATCAAAGACTCGCTGAAGCGCGGAAAGGTGAGCGCCATTGACACACCTGGCTAGTGGCTACAAATGATGATGTTGATGATGGCTTCAAGCTTAATGGCACATACCCACAGCGGGGATTGGCCAGGGTGGCTACACTTGCCACCTGCCAGATTTCTTCCTATTTCCCCGCCGTCTATCTCTCCCCTACAACATTTCCATTGGTAGGACACAGGTTGGGGACGCTGACCTAAGAATTACTCTGCTCATGTAAAAAGGACTGAGACAGACGGAGCAAAGCTCATGGCAAGTAGAAGTAAAATGCTATCCCATCTCCTCTGCATAAATCCAATTGATGGTTCGAAGTTTTTTTAATAAAAATCTTCCAGGCAGCAGTGAGCTGTAGGTCTCTATCTGCTTGACTTTCCGCAAAAGTATTCTTAACAGCAGTACCTATTAAACCGGACCTTTCTTGGCCTTCCTTTGTAGTTCTGATCGGTGTTGTCAACATCCAGCGTTCATGATCACGTTACGACGTGCTAATTGCAACAAGCGTTATTCGTAGGTGAAGACCTTGTGCGAAGGCCGGCTACGGAAGCGAAGGACAGATCCGGGCCCAAAACTGCTGATGCTCTCCTCTCGCGGCCCGCCGCGGTGGCTCAGTGGTTAGGGCGCTCGGCTACTGATCCGGAGTTCCCGGGTTTGAACCCGACCGTGGCGGCTGCCTTTTTATGGAGGAAAAACGCTAAGGCGCCCGTGTGCTCTGCGATGTCAGTGCACGTTAAAGATCCCCAGGTGGTCGAAATTATTCCGGAGCGCTCCACTACAGCACCTCTTTCTTCCTTTCGTCTTTCACTCCCTCCCTTCCCCTTCCCTTACAGCGCGGTTCAGGTGTCCAACGATATATGAGAGAGATACTGCGCCATTTCCTTCCCCGCCCCCCCCCCCCCTAAAAAAATCAATTATTATCACCTCTCGCGACGAGTCTTAGCTCTGCTGCTGCAGTATACTCTTTACAATTCACCCATGGTGAAAAAGTGCCATCCTGGTAATTTTGGGTGAAAACAGGGGCCGTAGCCCGAGTTTGTGTCAGAATAAAAAGCACCATAATCTGGCGCAGCGGCCACACCTGGTTGGTCGAAGCGCCGGAAGCGGATATTGGTTTGGTTGCAGCTATGAGCGGCGGTCGAATATCGCTGCATTGCGGTTGCCGCGGCGAAAAGTGTAGTGGTGCTATTTCTCTTTACAGAGAAACGGAACGTGACCATTGAAACCGAAGAAAAATTCGCAAAAGTTTAGTTGCGCTTTGTATTTCACTGTAAAATATTAATATCAATGCTTCTTTATATACCTCATTAACATGAACCAATAGAAGCAATAGTTCAGATACTCATTTTGTGCACCGTAAAGGCCGGAGGCATACTTGAAGTAGGAAATATTGTACGCAACTACGCTTGGCTTTCCAGTGACAGAAGGTGGCGGCTACAGCCGCCAATCGCCGATGGTAAATTAAAGGCAGCTAGCTTGTTCGCAGAACACGGCGTTCTACATTTACCTTGAGGGTAAAATGGAACGAAGAGGAAGATGTGTGGCATGCGCTTGCTTGCTGCACAATGCGTGCTCCGTGCCGTGCTGCGCGATCAAGACGTCGCGACGACTTGCCTCCTGCAACATCGCTGAACATAAGTTGCTTCTGTGAGCGGACGGTAGTGCAGATGGTAATTTACATTATTCATTATCTAATGCAGGCATTGCAAGAACTGCGAGATGCCACTATTAGATTATTCATTATTCGGCGTACTTGTTAAAGTGATGTACAGCAACTATAACCCAGCTGTGTCCGGCAGCAGTGCAGAGAAGCCATCCATACAAATTAATGCCATCCAGATCGAAAGGCCTACATGGGCAAGGCAAAGGCTGCATTGCGCCATTCGAATGGTGGTCACCGGGCTTTCGGCGTTCTCCCTTTAGGGCGAAGCGGACGAGCTTGCGAATGTAGTGGCACACATAACACGCCCGTAATAGCGCAGGCGAACCGGGGTGTATATAGATCTCGAAGGCACCGACGTTACCTACTTGCGGGTCACTGTGAAATGCAATGCATATTTCCGAGCGTAAATGCCCGGGGATCACAAGCAGCAAATTGCGGCCGTTATACAGGTAATTTCAGCGGTACAAGAGTCCATTAAGAATTGTGATGTGCGCAGCCAGACGGTGGATTGGGCATGCGACCGACACGACCAAAGGGTCTGACAGATAGCAGACAAGTGAAGTGATGAAAGGTTAATTGGACTTTTCGGTAGCCATATCTTTGAACGACAAGGGGGCGCAGTCGAGGGGGGAAGAGGAAGCACATTGAGTGGCCAGAGGTGAGCGAGAAAATCCGTAGGCGTCCTACACGAATATGCTACTCTTGCAGGCGTAACGCCCAGTGGGCGAGGCCGTTATTTGGGTTATTTAGGGAGGACAATCAACATATAGAATCACGGTCCGTAATGACCTCGAAGGATCGGTCGTTTACGTAAGCAGGAAATTTTCCGATCGCCGAAACGATGGTCATGCATTCTTTTTCAGTAACTGACTAGTAATTGGGGATATAGCTCAGTGGTAGAGCAAATCAACTGCAGTAACTGACTAGTTCAACTAAAGGTGCGTCAGGCCGCGGCTCTCGTAGGGAACAACATATTCGACTAACCCGGGCTTGTGTTGTGCAATAACAACTCCGATACCAGCGCCACTGACATCTGTGTGGTTTCATTTCAAACATCGGTGTCAAAGGGGCATAATTTGCGTGGGGACGTAAGCATTTGGCACAAAGTGCTGAAAGCATCACCACAAGGAGGATTCCAGCCGAAAGGTCGTTGCTGCTGCAAAGAATGGCAGTGTGAAGTGCGACGATAGAAGCGAAATTGCGGATAAAGCGCCGGACGCAGAAGCATAGGGTGATGAAACTGCCAAGTTCCTTCATTATCGAGGGTTTCGAGAACTCAGCAACAGCACGAAGCTTTGTTGGGTCGCGAAGCAAACCGTCCTTGGTCACGATGTGAGCCACTATCGTCAACTGGCGGACAGCGAAGCGACATTTCTTCATACTGAGTTGGAGCCCGGCTGCGATGAGACAATTCAAAACATGCCTTAAGCTGAAGAGGTGCATCTGGGACAAGACAACGATATCACCTAAGCAACATAAGCAAGTTTTCTATTTCAGGCTGCGAATTAAGATGTCGATCATGCGCTGAACAGTGGCAGGGGCGTTGCAAAGTCTGAAGGACATCACGTTGAATTCTTAAAGCCCTGCAGGCATTAGAAAAGGTGTCTTCGCGCGCTCAGCTTCAGCCATCGGGACTTGTCAATACCCAGGGCGTAGATCTAAAAATGAGAATTCAGCTGCCTGCAAACAGTCAAGGGCGTCATCAGGGCGAGGCAGGGGGTAGGCGTATTTGCGGGGTATGTTGTTGAAGCGCCAGTAACCATCGCAAAAGCGGACAGAGCAGTCTTAGTGATGACGAAGGCGGGGGAGGACTAAGGACTGTGCGATGGTTGTATGACGCCACGCTACAGCATGCCTTTCACCTGTTCGTCGGTGCCCTGACGTTTGGCTGCCGAGACACGATATGGTCGCTGGTGCGGAGAATGGGTGCCGGCTTGGATGCTATGGGAGACAGCCGATGTACGGCCGAAACAGTGGCGGGAAAAGTCAAATGAAGTACGAAACTTATCTACCAGAGCCAGAAGCTGGGTCTTCACCGGCGTCGGAAAACTGGCGTCGATTAAGTGGGAGAAGACGTCTGCGGAAGCAGGATCAGTAGACGGACGGCAAAGAGTAACTGAAGCCATCGGAAGAAAGCAGGAGTCATCCTCGTAAGTGTCGCATACGACTGCAGAGGCGAAAGGCCTGATGCATCTCAGGCATTCGCTGCGAAGAAGAGAAGAGGAGCACAGGAATGGATCCAAGACGGGCAAGGCAGTGCAGCTAGCTGCGAAGGTTAGCGTAGGGAGCGGTGGAGGTAGACGGTGGTGAGAAGCGAAGGAGCCGGACGGTATGAAGACAGAGCCGTCGGAAGCAGAGGCGCAGTTAACAGAGACGAGCATAGGAGAGCACGGCAGGATCACAATGTCGTCAGCCACAGTCAGTTAATCACACGTGATTGTGGTAAAACCCCACCCGGTCGTTGCGGAAGAGAAGTCCGACTTTGGCACGAGTGCTGTCAATGACGGCCTGATGTTTGGAGAGAAAGTCGCAGCATGAGATGACGTCTTGAGGGCGATGAAAACGCGATGATACAATGATGCTTAGAAAGTCCTGAATAATGCAGTGGGTTATACATGTGGTCAAAGGCGACATAAGTTGTGAATTAGCGGCGAGAATCGAAAACCCAAATGGAGGCGTCGTCACTTTTCGCAGTTGGTGGCCTCATTTCTCGCTCAAGGCAGATACAGCAACGCGGCTGTCAACTTGGCGAAAGCATCTGTGCCCTCCACCGAAATTTTTATCTTAATGGACGGAGAAAGTCGAGGCTTTAAACTTGTCGGTGAACACGTGGTTGTTGCCGCCGGAACTGCATATACTAGTTTTCTGATTGAGAAGTGGGACGACGGCGCAATGGGGGTACCGAGCGGTGACCTGAGATGGGGAACGGCGGCGAGCAGAGGTGCTGCGACTGGCCGGGGAGCGGCGTAGGCGTAGGCAGGCCTGAGGGTCGACAGGGGCAGTAAGGGGCAGGAATCGGCGGCCGCAGTGACGCATGACCTGGCCGACCATTCCGCAGGCATAACAAATAACGAGGTTGTCTGGTGTCTGCTATTGGTGGAAACGTTGAGGCAGGTGGAAACATCGGGCAGGTGAAATTCGGTCAGCGGCGGTGAAGGTCGAAAGGAAACAAACGGTCTTTGGCAAGCTTGCCTTACGGCTTCGGCGTAGGTAATCGGCACTGCAACGAGAGGCTGGGAGCAAACCGATGGCACATCTTCGGACACTTTCTCTCGGATCGCCTGCTGGATTGTCACTGCCGTGTTAGTTGGGCTCTTGACAGCGGAAAGAAGCGATAGCTGCGACAGGCGCGAGCTGTCTGTTGTCAAGGCCCAGGCTAGTGAGTGTCTTCGGCTACGCAGAGGGTTGCCGAGTGAAAACGCGCTGTCGGCACAGCTCATCCCTGCTTTGGCCGAAGGTGAATATATCTGTGACAGAGGTGAAGTTCTTAGCCACAAGCGTATTAAAAGCGTCGTCCTCGATGCCGTTGAGCACATGCTCTATTTTAGCCGCCTCCAGCATGGACACATTGACGTGCTTGCAGAGGTCGAGGACATATTCTATAGAGCTGGTGAAGGTTTCAGCACTCTGCTCGGCGCAAACACGAAGTCGCTGCTCGCAGCGTAGTGTGCACACGGTTGGGCAGCCGTAGATGTCGGAGAAGATAGTCTTGAAAGCGGACCGGATGGTTAAGTCCTGTTCCTGGTTCTTGTATCAGAGGTTGGCTACCCTGGTTGTGTAGAAGACCACATTCGTGAGCTTCATGATGTCTTTGTGCTGTCTATGAGCGCTCACCTGTTAATACCAGGACAGGCAGTTCTCTACGCCGTGGTCGTCCGTGCTGCTGAAGACTGCAAGGTGGGGCTGGTGGAGAGCAGACAAAAGGTGCCGGCGAAGAGCCGGCTGGCTGGTTGGCCTCAGATGGCATGGCATTAGCGAGAGTATAGTTGTGCTGGTCCAGGATGAAATTCGCAACATCCATCTAGCTGAAGCGGGATATATTAGTTCGTGTTGATCTTGTGCGAAGGCTGGCTAAAGCAGGGAAGGACAGGTCCTGGCCCAAAAAAGTTGGTGCTCACGTCTCACGGCACGTGTCAGCTCCGCCAGTGCAGCTGCTGATTATCTTCCCCTTCTTCCACGCTTTGTAGTCTTAAAACGTGAGGTGTAACCAAGACGGCACCAAGCATCAGGACACGACGCTTAAGATAACATCTTGAAACCTGCCTCCATCGCGCCTGGCAGTAGCAGCCGTAGTACCGCCAGTGGCAACGTGGCAACTAGTGGCTTTGATGAGGCAAGATCATAGAGGTAGCAGAGGCGGTGCGTCATACTGCGAACGTTTAGAGTACGCGGGATGGCAGATACGTAAAGGCGCTGAAATGGTACACGAGAAGGAATGCCATCGGGTTGCTGCCCTCAAGCACACTGTTGTACATGATGCGGAAATCCATGCCAACATATGCAGCAGCGCGAACTTGACAACCGCATGCGTGTCACAGCGCTCAAAATTGTTGCAAGAATTTGATTAATACAGTGTGAAAAAGTGGTGCCGGTAAGTCGTATTGCCACGACTGCAATTACATTATATTTTGCGTTATTCTTGGACGTTCGTATTTAAGGTAATCGGGGCTGATTGGGCGCTTAAACATCGGCACTTCCACGAGGGAGCAGATCATGGAATGATTTCCCAGATAACATCTCTTCTCGGTCTCATCCACATGTTTTGCATCACCATCTCACTGCACATTTTAGTGACGGCATCATTTAACATGCTTTCAGCATCATCTCTTTATACCATTTTTGCTCTGTAGTAGGAGTTAAATGCCAATTTTATGCAAATTTTGTGCTTGCGTTTTTTGTCATGCTTTGAATATTTTTTATTTTTGTGGTTGTCTTTTTTTCATTTTGCTTACCATATAATCATTTCACTGTAGAACGACTTGTTTGATTACGCCATAACATGATATACGAGCCCTTTATAATTACTTGTATTTTAACATGTATTCCTTATCTGTTTTTCTCCTTTTCCTGTCAGGTTGATTGGTGTACTCTTTTTCTTTTGTTCCTGCAATTTTGCTATGTAGTGCATTTTTATGTTCATATAGATCTGCCTATTCTGTTAGAAAGTGTTGAAAATGTGTAGCCCTCTTTACACAATGGCCTACGGTCCTGTAAGGTATTTTAAAAAGATAATTATTTTGACAAACCTCCTCTGCTGCATCTAAGGCTCTCCCTCGACCCATCTGATTATCACCTCTATGCTGACGCTACTGGGGTTGCTATAGGGAGGTAGGCAGGATGCATACGTTTCAGGATGCTATCTTGTTTTTATTGTGGCGTTTCACACTTTCTTGGTTCGTTTGCGCGCCGTTCTTTATAACGAATAGCTTAAGTCGTGGCTTCAGACAGAGGTTTTGTACAGATCACAACGCCATCGTCGTGGATGAATCATGACAACGCTGATAACACCTGCTAGGTAGAGCCAATGAAATGTGCCTTTATCAGCTTATGCAGCTAAAAATTCACTATAGCAGAGAGACGTACGGACACGCCCGACATTTCACAGTCTTCTGTGATATTTCAATAAAATAGAATTTCTGCCGCACTCGCAAATCATGTTGTGTAGTTTAAGTGTTAAGATGTTGCGTAGTTTTCTCCCCTCTTCCTCTGTATTGTTGTTCTCCCGTGTTTTGTTCGACTTGCTCTTGATTCATTTTGTTACGATATATGGTGTTTTCTCCTTAAAGCATGAACAACTGTTCAGATAATTATAGTTTATTTTTCGCCAACAACATGCCCACTGAGGAAGCTAGAGACTGTAGAACAATGATTTTTATTGATGTTTTTAATGCATTGCACTAATTCCTGAACAATGAAGAATGAATTACAGCAACTCAACGTGGCTTGGGCATCGTGGCCGTACCTTCCGCGGCTACAGGTTGATCCCTGATTCTGCGCTGCAGCTTGCTCGCTGCTACCACGTTCGGTAGCGTTGCAAGAAGACGACATAACTGTTTTTCATATTTGTAAGCGTTGTATAGGGGCAGTCCGCACAAAGAAAGCATCACAAAGTCGCAGTGGCTGAGTACTCCGTCAGCGTACTCTTGCGGGGCCCACACTGTGCAGTGCGACCGCCCTGAAAACAAAAGTTTACATTTGCATCAGTATGTTGAATAAAGTGCCAGCTCAGCACGTTAGGAAGTCATCTAAAAATTAGGACCAGGTGAGTTTGTGGTGGTTACAATGAATAGCGTTACCGGGTGGAAACAAACAAGACAGAAGAGAAAAAAATAAATCACGGCGCCAACTACATGAATTTATATTTTGGGGAAGGTCACAAAAAAAGATTCAAAATCGATGCAAGCAAATAACCAAAACAATCAAAGGACGGACAATTTCACAACCATTATTATAGTAGCTCTATACCCCAAAAAAACCGAACTCTTTCTTTCCTGCTCGGACCAACGGTTTAGATAAACACGTATGGTTTGAATCAGAGATATTTATCTCTAATACAATCTCCACTATCTCTTAACATACTTGCTTACCACATTTAAAACTTACTCAAGTCTTACAGAAATCAGGCGTGCAAACTGGCGACTCATCTGCCTACTTCCCTTGTACAATTAGACAGCGCAAGGACTGCTTAAAAGTTCTAGACCCTCCTAACATCTTTCAGTGCTCGTTCTGGCGAGCATTAGGGCCTTAAAGCTTCCTGTGTACTTGTAGCAGGTTTTTTTCCAGAAGGAAGTGAAATGTGCCACACCTTATTCTTTGTGCAGGCAGTGAATATAGTTTTAGGCGACACATCGCACAGTGACGTTGCTCTCAATGTTAACTTAACCTTCTTTTAACTGCGGAACAGAGGCCACCAATTTCCTTCCTTAATGTGAAAGGAACAGCAACGTCGAGCGTTACCCCGACTTTCTTGAGACGATGCTAAATGACATGAACGAAAAGAAAAGCAGCCATCTTTCTACTCTGCGCTGGGAACACCTGTCTCTTCCAACCGTTTTTGGCTTGTTTGAACAGTGTCAAAATAAGGTGCGACAACGGACAAATATGGCGGATACTGTCATGAACTTCGATGCCTGGCCAGATAAGGTCTTTGACACGATGACAGTATCCCGTACATAAAGTTCTAGTCAAGCAGGGGACTACCAACCCATCTAAACCAACCTCGTGTGGTCCGACTGAAAACCAAGATATTGATTCTCCAAACTCGCTGAGTTGCTTTTACATAGAGGGTATTTCCCAACGCGAAAGTCCAAATCATGGACAGTCAGCGATCCTGCTTCGAAAGTTGCGACGGACGCGCCAGGCCTTGACTCTCTGGCTTTGAAGACTCCTAGAACTACCAGTGAAGTCTTTTAGAAGACCTTGGTGCGCATAGTTTTCTTGTTCAATCTTCATTGCACAACAAAAGACGCAAAAGCAACTAGCTAGACGTGCCATAAGTTGACTCGACTGGTTTGTGTCAAATTTAAGTGATGTCTACAAGTGTTTTGAATATATATATATATATATATATATATATATATATATATTAAGGAAGCCAACAGTCGCCGAAACCAAGGTACATAGGGGAATGTTTCTATTTTGTTAAATATCTACTGCCAATCAATGTTTGTCAAACGAGCCCCTCATTTCATTTGCCTTGTCTGCTAATATATATATATATATATATATATATATATATATATATATATATATATATATATATATATATATATATATATATATATATATATATATATATATTGTCAAGGCGTTTATTTGAAGCACAGGTCGGTTGGTCTTGGTTGACCGGCGACACGATGGGTACACTCACATGCGTCGCTCGAAAAAACCCAGCTGCACTTCGTCTGCTTCTTCGTTGTCCCGCTTGAGCTCGTCCGCTTCTTCGCTGCGCTGCGCCTGTCGGTCCCATTACAATTACTCTCCCTCCGAAAAAGGAGCCATCCTGGCGACTTACGGAGAGGAAAGGATGGGCGGGTCATAGTAAGGCTTGAGGCGCTCAACGTGCACAGTTTCGCGCCCCCGGCGACGGTGGTCCGAAGAGGGAACGAGCGGCTCAACGATATAAGTCACCGGAGAAGTTTGGTGGACAACCCGGTAAGGTCCGTGAAAGCGAGACAGTAGTTTCGTGGCGAGGCCGGGAGTGGAGGAAGGCACCCAGAGCCAAACGAGGGCGCCAGATGGGTATGACGCTGGAGGGTCCGGGGAATCCCGACGGTGCTTCTGATCCCATTGTTGCTGTGTGGTGAAAGAGCGGGCAAGTTGCCGGCATTCTTCGGCGTACAGGTGAGCTTCGGAGAGTAAGGTGGTCTCGGAAGGGTCAGGGTGATAAGGAAGGATGGTGTCCATGGTGGATGTAGGCTCCCGGCCATATAAGAGGAAGAAAGGAGAAAACCCCGTTGTTGTCTGAGTAGCTGTGTTATACGCGTACGTGACGAACGGGAGCACTTGATCCCAGTTGGAGTGGGCGGTGTCAACGTACATGGCGAGCATGTCACTCAGAGTGCGGTTGAACCGCTCAGTCATGCCGTTGGTCTGGGGGTGATATTCGCTGGTGTAGCGATGAACGATTTGGCATTGCTTGAGCAGGGCCTCGACGGCGTCCGAGAGAAAAACACGGCCGCGGTCACTTAGAAGTTCTTTCGGGACGCCGTGACGAAGAACAAGACTTTGTAGAATGAAGTGAGCGACATCGTTTGCGGTAGCAGATTTGAGAGCCGACGTTTCGACGTAACGGGTGAGATGGTCAACGGCAACGATGATCCACCGATTATTAGCCGAAGTAGTTGGAAGCGGGCCATAAAGATCAATGCCGACGCGGTCAAAGGGACGGCCAGGGCAAGGTAACGGCTGCAAAGGAGCGGCGGCGGAGTGGGGAGGTTTCTTGCGACGTTGGCAGGCGGTGCATGACCGAATGTAATGACGCATGTAGCGGTACATACCTCGCCAGTAGAATCACTGACGAAGGCTAGCATATGTTTTCAGTACACCGGCGTGGCCGCATTGTGGAGCGGCGTGAAAAGAGGCACAGATTGTAGCACGGAGGTGTCGAGGGATGACCAACAGCCACTTCCGGCCGTCGGGGAGGTAATTACGGCGGTATAAGAGGCCATCACGAACGGCGAAGTGGTGGGCTTGGCGGCTAAGGGTCCGGGTCGAATGATGCGGCGAGGGAGTGTTCAGGAAGTTTAGCAGCGAGGTGATCCAAGGATCCTTCAGTTGTTCGGAGAGCATATCAGGGATGTTGAACGAAGAGAATTCATAGGCACAGACGAGGGCAGAGGTTGACTCGCATTGGAGTGGTGAACGAGAAAGGGCGTCGGCGTCCGAGTGCTTGCGGCCGGAGCGATAAATGACGTGTATATCAAACTCCTGGAGACGTAAAGCCCAGCGGGCGAGTCGGCCAGAAGGATCTTTGAGGGAGGATAGCCAGCATAGGGCGTGGTGGTCTGTGACGACATAGAAGGGCCGGCCGTAAATGTAAGGGCAGAACTTGGTAATTGCCCAAATGATGGCGAGACATTCTTTTTCTGTGACAGAATAGTTTGATTCCGCCTTGGCGAGGGCGCGGCTGGCGTAAGCGACGACGTATTCCGGATACCCAGGCTTTCGCTGGGCAAGAACTGCGCCCAAGCCCACACCGCTCGCGTCAGTGTGAATTTCTGTCGGACAGGCGGGATCAAAATGACGAAGGATGGGGGGAGAGACCAGCAGGCGGCGTAAAGTGCTGAACGCGGTATCGTAAGCGGGGGACCAAGACGAAAGGTTCGGGCTGCCGGCAAGAAGCTGCGTTAAAGGGGCGATGATACTGGCGAAATTTCGGATGAAGCGGCGAAAATATGAGCATAAGCCTATAAAACTGCGAAGTTCTTTTAAGGTGGTTGGTTTGGGGAAGTCAGCGACGGCACGAAGTTTGGCAGGGTCAGGAAGAACGCCGTCTTTGGAGATGACATGGCCTAATATTGTGAGCTGCGTCGCACCGAAGTAACATTTTTTCAAGTTGAGTTGGAGACCGGCGTCAGTAAGGCTAGTGAGTACGCGCTGAAGGCGGTGCAGATGGGAAGGAAAATCTTTGGAAAAAACGACAATGTCATCTAGGTAACACAGACAAGTTTTCCACTTGAGGCCACTGAAAATAGTGTCCATCATCCTTTCGAATGTGGCTGGAGCATTGCGGAGGCCGAATGGCATCCCATTGAACTCATACAAGCCGTCTGGAGTGACGAAAGCGGTTTTCGGCCTGTCGTTCGCTGCCATCGGGACCTGCCAGTAGCCGGAGCGTAAGTCGAGGGATGAAAAATACTCCGCTCCCTGCAAGCAATCCAGTGCGTCGTCGATTCGGGGTAGAGGATAAACATCCTTGCGTGTGATCTTGTTGAGACGGCGGTAGTCCACACAGAACCTGATGGAGCCATCTTTTTTCGTCACCAAGACAACAGGAGAGGCCCAAGGGCTGTGAGAAGGCTGTATTATGCCGCGCCGAAGCATGTCGTCACCATTGCCACGGATGACGCGGCGCTCGCTCGGCGAGACTCGGTACGGTCGCTGACGCAAGGGAGCGTGGGTACCAGTGTCAATTTTGTGAGAGACGGCCAATGCGCGCCCCAAGGAGGGCTGGGAAAGGTCGAAAGAGTTGCAGAAGCGGCAGAGAAGTTCCAAGATTTGGTCACGGTAAGCGGACGGAAGGTCGGGAGCGATGTTACGACCAAAGACGTCGATGGAAATCGGATCGGGCGCTGTCGCACAACAGGCTAAGGCAGTAACTGGGGAACAGGCACGGGTATCGGAGAACTCGGAAGCAAGAGCAGGGTCCAGTTCTTCAATAGAGCCGAGGCATTCGCCGCGAAGAACAAACGACGGGCAAGAAGATGGGTTGGTGACATAGATGGCGCAGTGGCCATCGGAAATCGAGACAACGGCGAATGGAATGAGGAGGCGCTGATGGCGAGTGGCTGCTGCGGTAGGTGTGAAAAGAACAGGGCCGCTGAGGAAAGAGTCGGGGCGGAGCGGAACGAGGGCTGAAGAGGAGGGAGGTATGTCGGTGTCGGCAGCTACAAGAAGCTTAGCGGAGCACACAGGTAGGTCACACAACGAAACATCACACAGGGGAGAAAGCTCAAGTTCCGCACGGGCACAATCAATCACTGCACGGTGGGTCGAGAGGAAATCGCAGCCGAGGATGACATCGTGAGAGCAGGCGGTCAGCACAACAAACTCGATGGTATAGGCGACGTCGTTGATAGAAACGCGGACCGTGCAGGCTGCGATGGGGTAGATGCGCTGAGAGGTGGCCGTACGTAGTGAAAAGTCAGACAGCGGCGTTGTCACCTTACGAAGTTTGCGGCGAAGAGCATCACTAATTACTGACAATGCAGCACCCGTGTCGACGAGCGCGAGAACGGGGACGCCTTCAACAGACACCTCAATCACGTTAGCAGGAGAACACGGAGGACTGCGGCAGTCAGTTTTCCTCTGGGAGAGGGTCCGGGCGACGGAGCATCGGAGAAATGGAACGTCGACGAGGGGAAGGCGAGCGGCGAGTAGGGTACTGGGAGCGATGTGTAGAGGAGGCAGAAAACATTAGGCAAGGGCGGCCCGGAATCGTAGCGAAAATTGCGCATGAAATCGCCAGAACGAGGAGATCGCTGACGGCAAAAGCGTGCGACATGGCCCGGAAGACCGCAGGAAGAGCATATCGGTCGATTGTCCTCGGTACGCCATGGGTTCGTAGGGTTTCGGCGGGGTCGACGAACCGGGACCTGCGGCGGGGGTATAGACGGCGGTGGAGCATAAAAGGCCGGGCTGCTAGGGTAGGCGGCAGAGGTGGGCGAGCGCCGTGTACCGGTGACTGCTTCAGCATAGGTGAGCGGCGCTGCCACAGGAGGAGGAGGTGGGGCACTGGATGGCAGAACTGCAGCGACCTGCTCCTGAATAGCACGACGGATAGTGGGCGTGAGAGATGGCGGCAGGTCGTGCGGAGGGCAGACGGGGTCGGGAATGTGATGCAGCAGAGAAAGCTGGCGAGCGATCTCTTCGCGGATGAAGTCTTTAACCTGCTGCATGAACAGAACTGCTCAGCAGACGAGCCACCAAGGGCCAAGCCAGCAATACCCCCCGCAGGCGCGCCGGACTGCCGCGTAGATGCGCGTTGCTTGCGGAGTTCGTCGAAGCTTTGGCACAGCTGGATGACGGTAGCGACGGAGGTGGGGTTCTTCGCCAGCAGCATCTGGAAAGCGTCATCGGCTATGCCTTTAAGTATGTGGTTGACTTTATCCCCTTCGGACATGGAGGGGTTGACACGCTTGCACAGGTCAACGATGTCCTCGATGTAGCTTGTGAACGTCTCGGAAGGGAGCTGAGATCGAGCACGAAGACGTTGCTCAGCGCGAAGCTTCCGGACGGCGGGGCGGCCGAAAACGTCGGCGAAGCTCGTTTTAAAGGACGACCAGGTGGGGAGATCGGCCTCATGGTTGCGAAACCATAGGTTGGCAACGTCCGTTAGGTAGAAGAGGACGTTGCTAAGTTTCACGGAATCGTCCCACCGATTGTAAGTGCTGATGCGCTCATAGAAGGCCAGCCAATCGTCGACGTCTTGGTCATAGGTGCCACTAAAAGGAGAAGGGTCACGCTGGCGCTGCACCCCGTGACAGAGTACGGTGGCAGGGATGGGTTGCGATGGTTCACTCGGACCTTCCGGCATGGTGGCGGAGACGAGGAGCGCTCCACTTCGAAGTTCCAGGATGAGGACCGGGACGGGAACCGAGGCACCTCCACCAAGTGTCAATGCGTTTATTTGAAGCACAGGTCGGTTGGTCTTGGTTGACCGGCGACACGATGGGCACACTCACAGGCGTCGTTCGAAAAAAACCCAGCTGCACTTCGTCTGCTTCTTCGTTGTTGTTGTTGTTAGCCTATCAAAAGATGGCACATACCCACACTGGGGGATCGGCCAAGAATCGGGTGGCTATTCACCTGAACGCAGTTAACAAAAAGGAAAAGCACGTGAGAGCATAACACCGGTGAATTTTTCGTCATGAACAGAAAAGGGATGAGTGTTTTGATTTTAAAATTTTAAGAATAATAATACAGAGAGTGATTAAATATTAATGATTTAGTCAAAATGTAATAATTGATAGAAAAGAAAAGGTTGAAACACTTAGCAAGGCAGTCGGTGAGATTCTATCAGGAAATTTTGAACCGCGGTGCAAACAGATCTGTGGCTGAACCCAAATGTGGTGGCGCCAAATGATAGCAAGAGCGGGCTGCTCAAACTAAGGCCAAGATGCTGCAAGGGCTCCTCCAGCAACCTTTTTCTCAGTGAGTTGAATCGGCGACAATACTGCCAAAAATGTTCAATGGATTCTGGCTCACGCCAAAATGCACAAAGGGGAGAGAGCGCCAAACCCGACTTGTGTAAATAGAAATTTAGAGAGGGGATGCGGCAGCGTAGCCTCGTCAGTGATACTTCAAGCTGCCGAGAGCAACAAATTTTCCTGTTCCAATAATATTTAAGGTGCTCATAATCCGCCGATGTTAAAAGTGATGTGTTTTCCCGCTTGAACTCGTCCGCTTCTTCGCTGCGCTGCGCCTGTCGGTCCCATTACAATATATATATATATATATATATATATATATATATATATATATATATATATATATATATATATATATACTTATGAAGGGAGCGAACAGTCACCGAAACCAAGGTGCATAGGGGAATGTTTTTTTTGTGCTTATCAGTGGGATATTCTAGTATTTAGATTAATAAATCGTTTAAAGAAAATTTTATATAAAGCAGCAGAAAAAACAACCAAGCCGCCGGTGGGGTCCGAACCCACGACCTCCGAATATCTTGTCCGGTGCTCTTACCAACTGAGATACAGCGACGGCTGTCCAATCTGGTTGGTTGGTTGGTTTATGGGGGTTTAACGTCCCAAAGCGACTCAGGCTATAAGAGACGCCGTAGTGAAGGGCTCCGGAAATTTCGACCACCAGGGGTTCTTTAACGTGCACTGACAACGCACAGTACGCGGGCCTCTAGAATTTCGCCTCCATCGAAATTCGACCGCCGCGGCCGGGATCAAACCCGCGTCTTTCGGGCTGGCAGCCGAGCGCCGTAACCACTCAGCCACCGCGGCGACTTGTCCAATCTGGTGAACACTCTCAAGGTTCGCTTACACCCAATGAACATAAATACCCACGAGAGCAGCAGATTGGACAGCCGTCGCCGTAGCTCAGTTGGTAAGAGCACCGGACGCGATATTCGGAGGTCGTGGGTTCGAATCCCACCGGCATCATGGTTGTTTTTCTGTTCCTTTATAAGTAATTTTGTTTATGCGATTTATTAATCTAAATACTATAATATCCCACTGACAAGCACACAAAAAAAGACATTCCCCTATGCACCTTGGTTTCGGTGACTGTTCGCTCCCTTCATAAGTTTGTCAAACGGGCCCCTCATTTCCTCTAACTTATCTGCCAATACACACTGTTGAGGCTGATTTTATATCTTTGACAAATGACGGGCGTGTAAATAAGCCGTCTGTCCATGTAAAGAGAACACCTTTTTTGTGTTTAGTGCGAGCGCTCCGTCCCGTGGCACTACCCGCTCTTCCTCGTTTTATACTTATGAAAAACTCCACGCTTCCGCATTGATTCCACGGTAAGAAACATTCTGTGTAGTGTTTTCTGAATAATTTTCTCTCGCCTTCCTTCAAGAAAATGTCAGCTTTTATTCATTGCTGAGAGTGGCTTTTTGACTTCTGTCCTCGATCCTTTCCATCTTATCTGTTATAGGTAGTAATTGAAAAACATGCGTTTAGCATAAGGTGTTGCTACCGCAGCCCACGCAAATTAGGCAGGGTGCAGATACAAAAAAAAGTAGCTGTGTATATTTGATTCATCGTCCACATTCTAATGTTTTTCTGATTAATTATATAGGCATGAAGAAAGCGCAACGTATTTTTTTGTGGTGAAGGCATTAAAAGTGTATGTTTGGCTTAGATTGGGATATCTATCATGCGAACTATAGCTGTCTTGAGTAATGCATTACACAAGAAACAAATTCTTAATAGTTCATGTTTGTTTTGACGTTTTTATGACGAAATGCCATACTGCTATCGCTTCACTTTACCAAACAGAGAAATATTTGTCACTGGACAAACCATTTCATCGACAAGATAACAACTATTAAATTTTTATATCTTGGCAGAGAAAAAAGTAGTGTCATTTTGCTTGATTCTTTCCGGCATGAAGTAATTTTTTTATTCCATAACTTTAAATGCACTTCTAACACGAGGGCCCTCACAGCACAACAAAGCATGGTCTACAGAGTAAACCTCAATACAGAGGAGACCTCACTAACGCTGAGCGTCCTAAAACAATTCCAGCTAAAGGTGGTCAGCTAGACTATATGTAATGCTTCATCCTCGCTCTAATTTGGCTTTATGTAGCACAAATTAGACCAAGGATGAAGCATTATATTTTTCACTTACACTACTGTCGTTGTAAAAAGGTATGGCACAGTAAGGTTGAAACACACCTAATTGTTTATTCAGATCATCTATTAACAATGACAGACACCTACGTACCAGTTCTGTGTGCAAATATTTTGTTGTGACGGCAAAGGCATTCAGCGAGGCCAAGGGCCGAGGGCTTGGGACAGCCGTGCCGCTCACAAAATATCACGACAGCGCACCACAGTGTCGTCGTTCTAAAAATACTTCGTTGTTCTCCAAGCGTACGTAACCCCCCCCCCCCCCCCCGCTCCTCCTCGCGGCAAAAGCACAGTCCCGGTGCGTACTAGACGGCCAAAGCAGAGCTCAAGACGCAAGGCTTTAAGCGGGAGACAAACGATGTGGGTGCGGGGTGTAGCGGGCGGGGACTGTGGGTGCGGTGTTGTGATCTCATACGTCACCGCGGTAACAGTATGCACGACACGGTAAGAGCCCGTATAGCGGCGCAGAAGTTTTTCACACATGCCCACACAGCGGGACGAGACACAGAGCAAGACAAGGGAGCCCAGAAGGTAGGTGATGTCGCGATGGCGACAGTCATGACGGCGCCTCGGCGAGTCTTGGTACGCGTGCAACTTTTGGCGATCAACAATGTGGGGGCCGCGGGAAATGGCGTCCCGAGCATAAGTAGTTGTGGAGGCGGTAGAGGGCAGTACACTGTCAAAGGTCAGAGAGTATCGCGGCCAAACAAAAGAGAAAAAGGAGAGTAGCCCGCTGTATCGTGACAAGTGAAATTATATGCGGAGGTCACAAAGGGGAGGTTAATGTCCCAGTCACGGTGATGGCCAGAGACGTACGTAGAAATCATGTATTTCATGGTACTGTTCAAGCGTTCGGTCAGGCCGTTTATAGGTGGGTAGTTGGCCGTGGCGAAATTATGACGGACGGGTCATGAGCTGAGGAGTTCAGCGACCACCTGGGATAGAAAGCAGCGGTTGTGAACAGTGAGAAGGTGACAGGGGGCATCATGATGGAGGATGACGTCGTGCAGGAGGAAGTGAGCGACGTCGGTAGCGCAGCTGGTTGGGATCGCTCAGGGGATAGCTTAGCGCATCGAGTAGTCCGTCGCGGCGGCCATCCATTTTTCCCCATAGCAGACATCGGAAGAGAGCCGAACAGGTCGAGACCGACACGAGAAAATGGATCTATTAGGATGGCAATCGGCTGAAGGTGGCGAGGAGGGAGATCCGAGGGGTTCTTCCGGCGCTGGCAGAGCTCGCAAGTGGCTACATAGCGGCGGACAGAACGGTTAAGACCTGGCCTAAAGAAGAAGCGGCGCACGCTATCGTAGTGCGGGATACGCCAAGATGACTTGCCGCGGGAGTATCACGTAGTTGTTCTAGGACGTTGGAACGCAGGTCCTCAGGAACCACGAGCAAGAGCTCAGCACCGTCAGGCCGCATATTGCGCCAGTAGAGGATGTTTTCGTAGAGCACGAATGTGGCGAGGGAAGCATCACAGCGGTTGGCTGCGAGGCGTTCGATGAGAGAAAATGGCGAGTAATCTAAGAGTTGTTCTTGAGCAATGTTGCGGAAGTCTGATACGGACACAACGCTTACGTCAGTGTCACACTTGCTTAAGGAAGGAGGGCTGACAGGGTAAAGAAATGTGCGTATTGGTGCAAGCGACCAGAATTATGTAAGGCAGAAAATGTATATTCTTCAAGGCGGAGAGTCCAACATCCAAGCCGGCCAGCAGGGACTTTGAGTGAAGATAGCCAGCAGAAGGTGGGATGACGCGTTATAACAGAGAAGGTGTGGCCGAGCAAGTAAGGGCGGAATTTGGTAATAGCCCATACTAGGGCGAGGAATTCCAGCTCGGTTATAGAATAGTTACGTTCTAAATGGGAAACGAGGCTGCTAGAGCATGTAATCACGCGAATCTGATCGTGGTGGCACTGGGCAAGTATGGCCGCAATGCGACGGTGACTTGCGTCAGTCCATAGTTCCGTATGTGCTGAAAGATGGAAATAAGCCAAGACATTTGGTGCGGTTAGAGCACAGATAAGTGTATTGAACGCGGAAATTTGGTCGGGTCCCCAAGAGAACAGACAGGCCTTTTTGAAGAGCGTGTCAAGAGGGCGAGAAATGCTTGCAGTTCTTGATAAACCGGCGGAAGGATGAGCACAGCTCGATGAAGGTGCGCACATCACTAGGGGAACGCGAAGTAGGGAAGGAACTCACGGCGCGATCTTTATCAGTGTTGAATTGAACACCGGTAGAATCGACCAAGTCACCGAGGACCTTGAGCTGACTGCGGCTGAAGGTACATTTCTTCGAGTTCAGCTGATGACTGCGCGGCGGAAAACGGCAAGGGTCGTCTGAGCTCAGGTGGCTTTGGAATGCAGACAGAAAAAAACGATCACATCATCCCAGTAGCAGAGGCACGTCGTTCACTTGAAGCTAAGCAGGAGCGAGTCCATCATGCACTATCAAGGTTGCAGGCATTGCAGAGTTCGGAAGAGATGTCGTTAAGTTGATACAGGCCGTCCGTGCGGAAAAGGCGGTTTTCGCGCGGTCCCGTTCCTGGACACTTATCTGTCAGCATCCGGAACGGAGTTTAATGCAGGAAAAGTAGCTGCGCCGTGCAAGCAGTCGAGAGCGTGGAAAGTGCGAGGATGAGGGCAGACGTCTTTATTTGTTATGGTATTCAGATGGCGGCCATCGACACAGAACCTCCAGGTTTGATATTTATTTTGACAAGGAGGTCAGGTGACGCCCATGGACTACTCGTAAGCTGGATAATGTTCCGCGCTAACATTTTGTTCACCTCCGTCGGGATGACACGGTGCTCAGAGGCAGAGACCATATAGGGCCGTCTGTGAATAGGACGGGCTTCTTCGGTGTCAATCCGGCGGGCGACAACAGTGATTTGACCAAAGTGACGGTTACCAAAGTCGAAAATGTCGCTTTAGGAAGGCAGAGGTAATGAACGGCCTTGAAGTACTCAGGGCACAGATCGTCTGCAATCATCTTTGAAATAGGATCCTGACGGGAAGGCGGTAATGCAGGAGTGTTGGAAATGGCAGCCGGTGCGGCAGGAGCTAGGACAGAAGCAGTGCAATCGGTGAATGGGGACAGGTCAGCAAAGGAAATGCCGGCGGAAATAACTTAAGGAAACAGGCTGAAGTACCGGACAGGGAGGTAGGTGCAGCTCTGTGTGACATGGACAATCATGTAGGGAGAGATGGCGTTACTCTGCAGAATCACGGCGGTGATAGAGAAAGCAACGTACTCTACCTATTGAACGGGAGGAGAAGGCAACGTAGGAATGTAAATGGGAGCTTGAGGTGGCAGACAAGCAAACTTCCTGGAGTGATGGCGAGGGAACTGAGTGGTCAAAGCATAGAGGCAGATCCAATCTGTGAATGCCAGAGGAACTGTGGATAAGTTCTGAAATGGCAGTTAAAATTCAAGGGCACGGATCACGTCCAGAGGGCCGCTGGTCAGGATTGTAACTAGAGCTGTAACATGACGACAAGCAACGCTGATTCGTGCAGTGCACATTCCAGTCATGGCAGCAGTGCTGCCACCGGCGAGGCAAAAGGTGGGCGTGGCGCAAGGTGTTAAATCTTTCTTGAGGCGACGGCGCAGAGAAGAGCTCAGGACAGACATGTGGGCGCCGGTACCGATTAGTGCAGTGACCGGGACAACATACAAAAGAACATTCAAGCAATTACTGTCAGAAGCGAAGGTCAAAAGAGGATTTTCAGGCCGGTTCAATGATGCATCGTCACCTCAGGCGGCTGCATCACCAAGTTTTTCGGGATGCGGGAGTTGAACGAAGATTAGTTGCAGCGCGCGAAAGGAGAACGGGATTGGCGAGCTGGCGGAGCAGCGTCGTCACGGACGGGTTCTGGACGTGTTGAGCAACGACGCGGGGCGTAGTAGCTGCTGTAGTCGAAGGAAGCGAAGGAACGGGGTGGCGGAGACCAATGGCTGCGGCAGTGATGGGAGATGTGTCCGGCGCGAGAGCATGTAAAGTAGATAGGACGATCATCAGGGATGGGCCATTCATAGTGATGCGGTACTATTACCTAGGCGAGAAGCTGGTAGTAGAAGTGGCAGTCGCGATCACTGGACGATCCGGGCTAGAATTGATGTTGTACGTGATAAAAAGAGGCTGTACGGTAATGTTAGCAATCTCCTAATGAACGGCGGCCTAGATTAGGGCCAGGGAGTTTCAAGGTAAAGTTGAATGGCGCAAGGGAACGAACACAGGAAGACGCAGAGACAGAAAGAGCGCCTCTCTGTGTCTTCCTGTGTTCGTTCCCTTGCGCCATTCAACTTTATGATAAACCAACTAGCCCAACAGCACGTACTTCTGCAGTTTCAAGGTGGAGACAGCGAGAGTCATCGCATTCAGTTCGCGGCGCACGATGCGGGTCAAGTTAGCTGGGTCTGAAGGCTGCCGCAGTGTTGCAGATAATAACATGAGGAGCACCAGCGGTGTACGGCAGCCGGCCAAAACGGTGAGAAATGTGCCTGTCTTTGGCCTGCTCAAAGCGCCTGCCTACCTCCTGAACAGAAGCAACCTTAGAGCAGTCGCTGCATAGCAGGAATTTCAAGGCGTCGTTGTAAGTATCTTTTAGGATGTAGCCGACCCTATCTGCCTCGGACCTGTCTTTGTCGGCCTTACGACAAAAGGCCATGGTGTCCTGTATGTAAGCGATGTAAGGCTCAGAATACATCTCAGTGCCCTACGCGAGAGCCTTTTTGGAGGCGACTTGGGGGCTGCTAGGTTTGACAAAAAAGTCGCGGAGCTTCTGCCGAAAGACGTTCCACAATGTCAAGTCATCTTCGTGTGTTTTCAACTACACTTTCGCGGGGCCGGTAACATAAAATATCACATTTATGAGCATCAGCGTTGCATCCCACCTTGTATGTGTGCTGGCGCGTTCGTGAAGGGCGAGCCAGTCATCCACATCGATGTCATCGGTCCCAAAGAATGTGCCTGGTTCGGGGGAGTGTGCCAGGACGAAGGCCTGCATTGCTTGCGTTGTTGGCAGGGATGGGGTCGATTCAGTAGCCACGGTAATGGTGGAGAGGTGTTTGGGGCCCGGGATCGAATTTCGCAATCACCACCAAATGTTAACTGCTGGCAAATGTATTCAGCGCGACCAAGGGCCGTAGGTCTGAGACAGCCGTGCCACTCACAAAATATCACAAGAGCGCACCACAGCGTAATCGTCGTCCTCCATACACACGTAGCAACATAAAGCTTGTGATTTTTGTTTACAAAGCGTATCAGCTCTTAAAAATGTATTATATATTCTATGTACAGTTACTGAAACCTGCTAGACTTCAATTTCCCTCACGGAGCCAGAGTATAACGACAGGAATGTGCAATCTACCTAACCCCGACTTCAAAAACGTTCGAACCATGGCACTGATAACTGCGCTTATATGTTATTATACAACAGCGAATAATATCTTTTATTCGCGCCCATTACGAAACCTGAGCAAATGCTATATATTTTGTAGAATCTTATAGTGCTTAGTACGAAAAGAACAATGTTTCCTTAAACAATGCACAAGCAAAACGGAGCTCTGTGGAATTTAAGA
This sequence comes from Amblyomma americanum, assembly GCA_030143305.2. Taxonomy (NCBI): domain Eukaryota; kingdom Metazoa; phylum Arthropoda; class Arachnida; order Ixodida; family Ixodidae; genus Amblyomma; species Amblyomma americanum. The sequence goes on along the minus strand of JARKHS020005877.1, from coordinate 201,636 downwards.
ATTATTTGTCAGTAAAATAGATTTCCGATCGTTTTGAGCGTGTATCCTTCTGGAAACTCAGAAGGGCTCTGACCCCGTTGCCCACTCTTATATTTTGAATAACATGGTAAATACTATCCTGCCTCTAATTTTTATAGAAGAATGCGGTGGTTCTCATCATGCAAAAATAATAATGAAACTGCTGCTCCGCAACCTGCCATGCAACCTTTGAGTTCCTCAATGGTTTATCTTGATTTTTGTATGTTTTTTTCTTTTGTGTATCGCTAATCGACTTAATCATATGTATTTCCCAGTGAGTCTTTTTCAAGCCAAAAACAATGTGAAAATATCCGCTGTGGTGGAATGGCTGGCTAAAGATATAACTGCTTAAAATATGCAGGCGTGATAATTGAAACAAAATCTACATTTAATATATTTCGGTTTTCCTATTGCCTAAGGAGCGTTATAACATGTGCGTTAAAATTTTGACAATACCAGTGCTAATGTAGGTGCGCACGAATTATGGTGAAGCAACATTTTTTTACGGCAAACGCTCACAGTTTACTATTCATCCCCTCCCCCCCCCCCCCCCAATCTTCTACCACATGATAAGACAGTCGCAACATCCAAGTTGCGACTGTTTTGCAAGTGCTGTATTCTGTGAGGAAAGGTACATGCAGTACATTGAATTTTTTTTTACTTTTCCAGGGTGCACTTAAAAGGGACCTATGCCTGGACAGAATTTCTTGCTCCATCAATAACCTGGAATGTTTTTTCCCACAAACTTGATTAAAGATTTTTTTTGTTTTTGAGGCTACAAACTCTGTGTTCCTGGCCGCTGTGCTTAATAATGACTAAGGGCTCAACTGTAGTTCCTGACCATGCACATGAGAGAGCTTCGCGCGGAAATGAACCGAAAAAACAACTTTCATGCTATAAAACTCTCCTCTCAGAACCATAAATATTTCACCATCACTAACAGTTTATAGTCATGCACTGCCTATTTCCGAAACTTTCAGATTCCTAGGGGTCACTTTATATAAGCACTTGAAGTTTCATCTCAATGTTCAATCACTCATGTATAACGTTTCCTTCGGCATTCATATCGTAATCAAAACACGTGCATATTTTCAACCGCACATCATACGTTCATTATAATATGCATATGTCCACACTCACCTTAACTACTGTTTACCCTGCTGGGGAAATACATATTTCCCTCAAAATGAAAGACTTCAGCGCCTTCCGAATCAGGCCATCAGGCTCATGTCATTCAGTTCATTCCAAACACACTCTTTACCATTTTATCATAGCTTGCGCATACTTCCACTTCAACAGTTATTCACTGTGAAATTATTGATTATTATGTACAAGTTAATTAATCATCATGCTCATATTGATGGCTTTCCTGATCAGATTATAAATACTAATCCTACTAGGTTTCAACAGCGTCATAATCTTCTTTTGCCGAAACTGGGGACTAATAATTGAAAATTTACTACAATATTTTCTGGCATATCTTGTTGGAATACTTTACCATGTGAAGTTAAAGCGTCGTTTACTGTCTATAAATTTCATCTTTGCATTAAAGAGTACTTAATTAACACGTGATGTAGTTCACATGCCTAAACAGCAGTAATCTTTGCTTAAAGTTTCATTTTCTTTTCATTATGTTTCAAAGTTGTTACTGTGTATACATTTAGCTCTATTATGACTAAAAAACCGCAACAGACGCAGGGCAGAGGGAGAAGACTGTGTTGTCTGATCCCGCTGTCCTGCGTCTGTTGCGGTTTTTTAGTCATGATTTCCCACCAACTGGCCTACAACCTTACCCTATTAAACTTTTTGCGCCGTTTTTCACACATAACATTGTTTCCATCGCTTTTTTTCAGGTTGTATATTTATGCTAATTAATACACTGCCTTCCACTGTTGCAATTTTACCCCACTTGGTTTGCTCTAAGAGGTCCCCCCAACAGTAGTGTACTAAGGGACTTCCTTCTGTACTGATTTTATTGTATTCATTATTACTTTGTGACTTTTCAATAAACTTGAATCCTGAAACTTGATATATTCGCGTTTACACCATTTCCTTATCTTGTGAGCTATATTGTACGGGTCAGACAGGACGCTGTCTAAACGTGCACCTTCGCGGACATGCTAGGTCACTTGATGGCGGTTCGGGGACGACACATAAGACAACGCACTTTTAAGAGTCAAAAGTGCGCCCCACTGTACGAAGAAACGTGAATTCTGTGGAGACACAGATAAGACAGCCCGGGAGATTACGGAGGCATTTAGAATAAGAAAGTTAGCCGAGACCTGTGTGAGTGCGCCATCGCTGTTGTTACTTGATTTAGAGACGACTACCTTGAGAATGCACTATCCTTGTGATACGGTTTCAATCGTGCTGTTGTTTTACGCGCTATTTTTCTGGACGAGTGTTGTAATCATGATCTCGACTGCGCATGTCATGGGCTTTTTGTTGTTTTTGTTTTCTTTTCTTTTCCATACAATGCACATCACAATAAATTTTTGTAAGTTGATAGAAAGCACTTGTTCTGTGTTTCTATGTCTTCTTCTTCGTCCTTGGGGTGCCTGAATAACACGGATCCGTTCCAAATCGCCCCATTTTCCACCCTTTTACCGTCCTTCATTCGCAACGTCGGACAGGTAAGGCTACACAGTTTTTGTGCTTATAATCGCCTTTACGAGGGGCCGCCGCGGTGGCTCAGTGGTGATGGTGCTCGGCTGTTCACCCGAAATATGCGGCATCGATCCCGGCCGTGGCGGTCGCAATTCAAAAGCCGCGAAATGTTAGAATCCCGTGTACTGTACAATTTCAGTGGCCGTTGAAGAACCCCAGGTGGCCGAAATTGTCCGAAGCCCTACACTACGGCGTTTCTGATAGCCTGAGTTGCTTTGGGACGTTAAGCACCATAAAATCTGATCTTTTTATTAAGGAGAAAACTGCGCTGTTCCCCTTTAAAGACAATGTCACCAATGCTATAGATACGGCCAAAGGAGGACAAGAAACTGCTGGCGGTTTACCAGTGCTAAGCACGAAATGTTGTGTGAAAGCTGTTTTCTGCACACGCAAAGCCCAGCCACGTACCTCAAAGCGCGATTGTGTTGTCCGCTGACCCACTGAGGCTATTCGGCGAGTTTTCTTTCCTTTCGTGAATTTTGCGCACGGATGGAAGTTCATGAAGACGACGTACAATGCACAGCGTGAGATTGTGGCAGTTTTAACACGAGGCATGACCGGCAACGGCAATAGATCCTGTTCGCAGTATAGATCTTTTCACATTCGCCTTTTTGAGCGCAGCTATATTACCACTCGACGGTGGAAACAGCATTCTGATTGATGGACTTCATACAGGCATCTACTGCGCATGAGCAGTAAAGTCCAACACGCACGCGCGCTCAATCAAGCTATGCAGAATGAAAAGGTCTATACTTTAACTCACTCTGCGCAAATGTTGTAGAGAGTAGAGCCGTCAGTATTTTAAAGCGATAACCCTTAATGGCTGATCGGTGTCCGTCTGTCCGTCCGTGCGCGAAATCTGTCACACTATAGCTGTCAATCAAAAGACGTCAACTCGATAAGAAAAAAAATCCTTGTGGACGGTGGGATTCAGACTGCCATCCTTCCGTTCAACAGCCGAGCGTGCTAACGACTACGCTACTTCCTGCTAACGCATATGTAGTTCTTTTTAACTAGCGTAAGGGCGCTGGAGAATGTTGGCGGAGAGGCGTCGATTTAGACGGATGCGCCCCTAACGTTCCCCTGTGTCTCCATCATTTAAGATTGAAACACGATTGTGTACTTAATCAACATCTCAACCACACATCAGTGACTTAAGCAGCAACACCACGCTAACAGCTTTCGCTTCAGCGCACTTTAGATTAGCAAAGTGCGCCCCTTAATTTTTTTCGTAATATGGTCCACAAATTTATGGTGCTATAGCATGAGCAGATTACATCCCGCTTATCTGCTTTGATAAGCCAAGCATCGCTGAGGTTATTCGCTTAAAAGAAGACTTTCGCTCACTGTCAGGTGCTCGATTAATTGTTCTAAGAGTTGTGGTCTCAAGTTTCGTGCCTGGGAAACGACACCTGCTGAATATGCTGGTATGCAATGAACACGTGGGCTTCCAGTGCACCTTGGCGTCCCTGTGAGTGCTTATAAGCATAAGTTACATTACGGGAACGAGTGCGCGGCAACTTTTGAGTGCTGTGCTCAGACTTTTTGCCCCCATGGTCTCTCAATTTTTGGCAGGAGAACGCATATTACCTATTTCTTGCCACTAAAATATTTAGATTCTCGAGATTAATAAATATACAAGACATTATATCATGCGTTTTCACATAGTTTTCGCTACTTTTGTGTGCTAATAGTGGCTTGATTCAGTGAGGCGTGATAACTTTTAAGGTGAACGCAGCGAGCTTTGGAAAGAAAAATGATAGGGGTAACGAGAAAAAACCGGAAGCGGGCAGAGTGTGTGAGGCGACACACGCGAGTTAATTACATCATAGTGAAAATCAAGACGAAGAAATGGGCTTGGGCAGGGCATGTATTGCAAACGCAAGATAACCGCTGGTTCTTAAAGGTAACGGAGTGGCTTCTAAGAGAAGGCAAGCGTAGCAGGGGTGGCAGAAAGTTAGGTGGGCGGATGAGATTAGGAAGTTTGCGGGGATACGGTAGATGCAGCTGGCGAACGACAGGGGCAGTTGGAGAAACATGAGAGAGACCATTACCTTACAGTGGGCGTAGTCAGGCTCCTGATAATGATGAACGTTCTGCGGCGTATAAGCTTGGCTTAGTCCACCTGTATGTCCTACAGTTGGCTTCACATTTCATGCCTTTCCTGGCCACTACACGCCCAACAGCGGGCGCTTTACTGTAAGTGAGTAAGTTCATGTTTTACCAAGGCTCAATGCGTCTTATAATATTTCTGATCACCAGTGTTTGTGAAGATTATTGCTTGAGGCGAGTTTGGCTTTTATTTTCCCACTTGTTCACTTTTAGCCTTAATTCTTGAGTCAGTGTCGAGGAAACAGTTGCACAAAGATCTAATTTCTTATGCTCTACCTTCCGGCCATGTACCGCTCTGTTTCTTCAGGCTCACCGCGACATGGCCTAGTCAAGAGAGTACGTGGAATATCCCTCTCGCCATGTACTACAAAAATAATGCTGCGCGGCGGCCAGCCGAAAACTTAGATGTGATCACTGATGGCAAATACACGTCTTTATGGCCGCCAGCCTAGTGAGAGTGCTCGGTCCTGCGCCACTGCCAGCTTCGTCTTCTTCGTGACAACATAATTTTATAACATACGCATTAAAATATTACACTTAAAATATGGTTGCAGAAAATGGTTATTTTTGCTTCTAACGGTGAACTGTTCCCTTTGTGATGCTCCCGAAACGAATGTGCGTTGTTTCACAATTGCAAAAATGCCATGCTTTTCTGGGACAATATGCAACGCACATTGAAAAGACCATCTGACATCGTTTTCTGCATGATATCTTAAAGCACAGCGAATTGTACGATGAATCATTAGACATGTTCTTTTTAACTGCATTGCACACCCTGTGAAGAACATGCAAGATGTGCCGATGTTGTGAATCTGTTGTTTCTGGAAGTAACCACTACAGTACTATGATCGTACACTTAAAAAAAGTGTTTGCGCAGACCTGGTTCTAACCGAAGCGGCACACTCTCATAGTGAAGGTCTCTGCATTGCCTTTTTCTTGTGCTCTGCTCTTGTGCTAGGGTGGGTCCTTTTATGATGTATTTGTTATGTGCTACATGATGCCTATTTTCTCGTGCGAAGTTGCTTAGGTGTGTTCTGTTATGCATCATGTTGACTTGTCCCTATTTTGCTAATATTTGTACATATTTCATGTGCCTAAAACATAACACGATTGCAATAGCTAAAATTTGAAAAACAAAAAGCTCGGATAACACAGTGTTTTCGTGCAGCTGCCAGCGAAATTCATCTGTTCGTGCCGCGAGTTCTGAACCTATTCGCGGCAATATTATTTTATTTCTGCAGGCATTCGAGAGGCTTCAGATAAACCTGGCCTTTTAAGTATTGTTCGTGAAATAATGATTCCGCATTTTAGCTTCTCAACAAACCCTGCTGTCACCTCTTCGCGCACTTTAGCGAGCACTCCAAGGCACCCTTAGAGTGTGCGGGGGTAACGGTCTCGGTCTCCAAGGAGGTGCCTTCGACTCAGCGTGACAAGTTCAGCCGGACACCAGATACCAAGTGACAAAAGGGTTGGTAGTTTGGTTCCCAGCTTTCGCCGGTTGCTAGTCAGAGAATTGGTCGTAGCCAAAGGTTCACAAAACAAAACAATGTTTATACAGCTAAGAGATGATAAATAGAATTTCACAATCACTCGTACGAGCACATAATAAGAGCTTTAAAATACATTGCAATTCGTTCAAAGCAAGATTCGAGCGGCATTAGAATGCAACAAAAGCTATGCACCTAAGCGCACTAACACAAGAGCGACAAAAAGACCGCAGCGGTGGCCAAGTGGTTGAGCATCCGCCTCGTATGCGGGAGGTGCGGGGTTCGATCCCCAATGCCGCCGGGTACCCACCGGTGATACAATGGGTACAAGCTTTCCCCGGGTCTGGTGCTCGGCTTATTTAGGGTGAAATGCTTGGGAAATGGGTCTCTGACCCCACCTTGAGAAAATGAAAAAATACCTTGTGGCATGGCGCTCTTTGGCCATAGCTGCCCTTGCGCCATAAAAATCCATAATCATAATCACAAGAGAGACAAGCAAACAAAACACATTTGGTTCATCGGGCACTGCGACAGTCCGACGACCTGAAGAACACGACGGAGCCGTCCCGCAGGTTGGCGCACGCTGCCTCAATGGTCCGTGGCTGGTCGAGTGGTGTTCTCCCAGGAGTCAAACGGGCTCGCTTCTCAGATGCTTAAACGGCGACTCGGGCTGACAGACCGCGGTGAACGCCCTTCATTTATAGGCGCGCTCCGTTTCTGTTCTTCACGCCAAGAACGGCACGCACACGCACAATATCAACTGTACACCGTCCTCCTTCTCGAGTGGGGCGCGCGTACTCATTGGTCAAGCAGAGAAACCGGTTTTCAGAACATTCCGAACCTTCTCGATATGTGCCGCCGCTGGCGCTAGAGCGAAGGGGCATCACTTAGCACGGTGAAGGCTACTCCCTCTCCGTCGACAATGAGTAGAAATTACACATAAGTTCTCGAACAAACGACGTCGCGCGCACCTCTGTTTTTTTTTGGCGCCGTGCCGGCGAGCAAAGTGGAAAGGGCAGCTGCACACACAAGGCTACGTGGTCTCCGAGGCTACTTTTCCGCTGTTTTAGTTTTCTCTACGACGCGCGCGGGCGCTATTGCTTCCGCGCTGTGCTAGGTTTTTAGGATATGCGCCGAATTTTGTAACACCCGCTAATTACATCGTCTGTTTCAGCGGCGGCCGCCCGCGCTGCATGCTGATCTCATTCGCCCCCTGACTTTCCACTGATGCGCCCTACGTGAGCCATCTCATGGAATTCGCTACATTACTTTGAAAGACATCCAGTTATCATCGCTTAACATTATAAGACCTGCGTATTTTCATTTCCTCTTTATTTATTCGACATATATAATTAACGACGGCCGATTTTCTCACCGATACAATAATTTCAATTTTTCTCATCACTACACCTAGCATTTTCTTTTCGGTAGCTTCCTGTGCTGCGCCTAATTCAGCTTCCAGCCTTTTATTTGCACTGTAATGATCTGCCCTTCTATTCAGTATTGGCATGTAGAACTACTGTACACTTGTTTTTAAGATGCTGCTTACCTGGACTTCATAACCTAAGAGTGTCTGCTAAATCTAGCACAATATTATAGCACTAGCTATCTTGCACTACTCCTCCGCATTGCAAGATAGTGGTAATTTTACATCATTTCCTTGCAGAACGCAACATGGGTTATGTTTTCTTCATTTTAATTTCACACCCATAGTTCTGCTTTGCCTGCCGAGGCCCCAAATCTCGCTCGGCTATTAAGCCCCTCATTTGCTTAGGAAAGTAATGTGATCAGAAAATCAAAGGTTAAAACGGCACTTTTTATTAACGTTTACCCTTACGTCTGCGTTAAAATTTTTGAGTTGCTTCGCTATCCGCGCAATAGACAATATATGCGATATCTTGTCGCCGTTCTTGAAACAATTTATAATTGCAGTTTTAATTCTTTTACTGTGGACGACAACATTGCCGGTGAAACAGAGATAGGCATTTCCCAGCATTTCCGCAGATGTCTGTTTTAGACACTAGCTTCGGAATGCTGGCGCTTCGGTTCAATCAATTGGTTTCTTTTAATCTAAGTGTTCTATATTTTGTGCTTCGTGATTAGTTTCGCATTTTTCTGCCAACTTACTTTATGGCATAAGCAGGCTCAATTGTCGAGTAACCTTTTCAAAACTAACATGGTGATTTGGTGCAGTGAAGGTTATGGATGCTCTGCTTTTATGCCCCATTAGCTCAGAAGATATACTTTTATGAACGGGCATTGGTTGAAACAGTTTATAGTTTTGAAATCCTTCTGAACGCTTTCTTCTCAATAAAGATAAAATTAGAGTCCTTGAAAGATTTCGGTGAACTCGAGGTCACGAGGAACTACGATATGAAGTTAGTTGGACCTCACCTGCCGCTTCCCATATTTAAATCGCTTGCAAGGCTTTCTTCACTTTGTGTTTTAATTAGGGGGATACGGATTTCATCTCAGTCAGGAACCTTACTTATTTATTATCATTATTCCGGCTCCTGCAGAGGTGTGTGAATTTCGGGGTCTTTTTTACCTACCTGAAGCAAAGTGGTAACGCCATTCCTCTCAATTTTTTTGTAAGTGGTGCTTCTAATTTTTGCGCGCACTGAAATTTCTTATTTACGTCATGTATGCTTACTACATATTCATGCATGCACTATTATATGCACTTATTTCATAGCTATGTCAATTGCGATCAGGCCAAAGCTTAGTTTTGCCAGTTCCACCACTTACTGCCCTCGTGTACACAAAAGTACGCTCTCTATAATCATCTTAATTATTCTGCCCCTTATATGTACTTTGTTAGTCGCCCCCTCCTCTCTGTGTCGCCGATCGGCCATGAGAGTGAATAAATTAAATGAAATGTTCAGGGGGAGGGGTTGAGGGCTTTCATGATTCCGCACAGGTTCATATCTTGTCTCGTAAAGTATCTCGCCATTATCCTTTCTAGCTGCCCTACCTGCTACTTCTATTCCGGAGTACGCAATTATATATGTGAGGCTACGGCTAATTGGTTTTATACTAGGGTCATTCACGAAGTTTGAAGAACATACCTGTTCTAGGTAGAGGTTCGGAATCTCTGTGACATCCCTTTTATACTAAATCTGTTATTCATTTCTTTATTATTGGCTTCCACTGCTCGCTATGCAAATCTAGCCCAATTCCAGACCTCAGCATGTCAAGTCGCTACATTTCACCACACTAGTGCCTCAAAATTGTCGACAATGCCTAAGTATTAGGTTTAACCGGTTGTTTCAGAAAGCACTTTCAAAAATAGGCTTTCGAGCTTAAAATCCGGCATTTCGGCATAGTATTACCAGTGGTGACGGACGGAAGAAAGCCGGTGCATCGTGTTAAGTTGTAATCTGGTTAAATACATTCCAGTAATTAGCATTTCGACCAGTAGAGTTAGACACTTATTTGTAATACGAGATTTGTAGCCGGTTGTTAGCAATAGCCATATAAGTTTATAGAACTTCGACAACGCGATTACCCTTGGCGCTGTGGCTCGACCAATAATGACTTTTTCAAATAGTTGTGTACTGGAGGGGTTGCTTTACCTGAATGTTTTCGAAACCGCATGTATTTTTGCACAATGCCCCTATATTTGGTAGATCTACAGCGGCGAGGGTAATCACGTTTTTGAAATTCTAAAACTCATATGTTTATTTTTAAGGACCGGCTACAAATCTCTAATTGCAACCAGTTGCCTATCTGTGATAGTTAAAAAGTTAGTCATCAGAAATCAGTTAAGCAGCTTATTAGGACCATTCACCGCCTCTCGGGGATCCGCTAATAACGGTTAAAATATGCCGCAAAAGCGAGATTTTTACCTCAACATCCTATCCTTGAGTATTTTTAAAAGTCTCTGAAACACCTGGTATTATTTTAGTATCTATGTTTAGGTATGTTTAGGTTCTTCAGACTTCGCTACCATGCTTCCCGTTCGCTGAAGGTGGGCGTTTATGATGCGTATTTATGTTCGTTCTGCGAACTCCTGTCGTATGTCTTCACTCGCCTATCTTAAACCCTCGCATTAGGGGCTACTCTCCTGTGACTTCACTGCTTCTTCCTTCTTTTGGCAATGAAGTCTTCTATGTGTAGACCCTTCTGCATTTCAGTTTAGTGAGTCGGGATCCTTGGGATGGCTTGGGCAAAGTATGTAGGCCTGTAAAATCATCAACTTGTGTTTCTTATGAAGCATTATTCTGTTGACTGTCACTCTTTCGCTAATGATGTAATGAGCGTCCATTTCTTCCGCTATATTCCTATTGACCAGTGCCTACATCACGTCTGTCTGTAAACCGAAATAAACCATAGTACGTTTCCACCCAATACCGTATGCGCCTAGCTGCGTCTTCTCGTAGTTAGTTCTGTGGCATTCGATAAAATACCATACTTATAATTCCTCGAAGAGCACTGTTAGGCTAGCCTCACCTAAAAATCTTCGAGGGTTACGCGTTCTTTCTTTCACTATCCAATCGCGGCCCCTGCGGATACAGAGATGATCGTATATTTTTAATGGTAGCAGAAATTCCACCCTGGAACGTGAACACTTGGGGCGGCGCGAAGGGAAAGAAGCGCGATAGACCAACCTGCCTATCACGTCACGCAGCTGCGGTTCTGTTAAGCCGTTGCGCCCTGCGATAGACCCGTCTGCGACACGTGACCTTTTCGCCTTCGCGCTGCGCCTCAACGGTGCAGCATGTGCGTGTAGTTGCAATTTAAAAAAAAAAGGTGAACCTTAGGATATAGGAATTTTTAGTTGCCTAAGTTGCGTAGAGGTGCAACCTCCGCTTTGGGTCAGTTACTTCGAGGACCTGACGGCCGTGGCAGTAATTTCGTGCGACATCACCGCTCACTCCATGATCTAGGCCGCATTGTTTAATATTTGGAACGCAAGACCGCATTACCTCCCAATGTGTTCAAACACAAATTGTCGTTGTTATTCTTACAGAAGGAAGTACTTTTTAAAAAATAATTGCGCACCTTGCAAGACCGCCTGTATTTTTTGTTGTGATCAGAAGCCTTCGCGAAGACATCATGTAGAATTCACATCACCGGCCGGCCCCTGGACCTCTAGGGCTCACATGCATGCTCCGTCAAGCTGAATACATGAAAAAATGGCCACAGTCATCCACTGATGCTTCCCCGTACGTGAAAACGTGCCGCGGCCTCCAGTGTGACCGCTGTACTATTGAACCTCATACCGGCACAGCGCTTCCAACAGACTTAAACAGATCTCTTTGCAACCTATTCGTCGTCAACTTCGAAGAACAAGCGAATAATTGTGACAACTGAATGCGAGACCCGTGGCACTGCTGCAAAAGTCGCAAAACTTTCCATGAAGCGAAACCTGCTGCACCTGGCCGCGTTCTACCGTCCGTATCATGGTTACAGAGCAAGCATTTACGAGGCGTTTACCCGAGCCGTTCTGAGTTACAGCCACAGACGTTTTGGTGAACATTGCATACCATCCCCAGATCAATGACCTTAAGGTGCGGTAGAGCAAAATGTCGCGGACATGTTTCCATGCACATCGACGCCGAGCACAGGCAATGGGAAACGATTTTCGTCGGTATGGGTTTCGCCTACAACACTGCCATCCAGAAGACAACCCGGTCCCCCACATTTCATCTCATATAAGACTGGGGGCCATGATAACAATCGACGCAACTTTGCGCGACATTACAGCGAATGACAACATCGACGTCGCGGCCGACCAGCGCAGAAGCCCTATGTCTTGCGTGTCCATGGATTAAGGACCAACAGAGTGGCGACGCCTGACGGGAAAATTGACGCCGACCAGGAAGCCAAGTCCTTAAGGAAACCAGAAACCTTCCATAAGTCAGGAAACCGAGTTTTCTTTTGGCACCCAGTTGCCACCGTGGACTCAGGAAAATGTTTTACAACACTTGTTCGGTATTTATAAACTCATTCGGCGACTAGGTGAACTGGACTATGATGTTGTTTCTGAAGGAGCAAAGCATTCCAGCGACGCCGCGCCCGACCTGAAAGAACGCATCTCGTGTGCCTATAGTCACCTTGTCTGAGTTAATGTAGGCAGTATATGTACTTTCACGGTTCATTTGTGCCCACCTTTTCTTCAATAGAAAAGCAACATGTGTACGCTTCCTGAAGAGGTGGGTAATTACTCGAAATAAAGTTTGTTCGTTTTGAAAGCCGCCGTCCCGCGGCTCCATCTCGCATGATCGCAACCAAGTGAAATGAGTTATGCATTGTGACAGATTAGTTTCTTTACCGCCTTGTATCGAAAATTCTTTGTAACTTTCATTTCCATTTGTGAAGAGCAGCAGGGATTCTGTTCTTCGACGACCAGAGAGCACGTTTATTGCTGTCACCGCCGCACGGTTGTTTATTCCTTCGTGGCCGCAACTCATGCCAATAATGAGTTCCTTTTGGAAGTCTTTCATTCTATTTCTAATTGTTGGACTGCTGTAACCACCATATCACAAATGTTTGGATTTTTAATTCAGTCTATGTTTTGGAAGCAGCTTCGTTTAGCGCTTTATCCACTGATAATGTCTACGCAACTTGAAATTGAGTTTTCTTTTGCTTTGAACTGCTTTCGTTTTCAAGTCTCAGGAAAACTTTGGATATGCTTCGATTTTAGGAATGTAAAAAAAGCTGGGGGTTCTTACCTCCGCCAGGCAAGTAAGTTCCCACGACTATGCATTTTTCACCAGCAAAGAGTACTTGTTGCTCGTAAGTGGTACGGGAGGTGCCAAACCAGATTCTTGCAGCTGCGTATAAAACACAAAAATAGGCTTCACTTTTTTTCAAATAAAAATTTATGGGATGACGCATAACATCCGGCGCGGTGTCATGAGCGTCGGATATGTAGAACAAACCGCGATATGTAGTGCGATGCACCAGATACTCAATGAGAGCCTTGCTATAGACGGTTACTCTATTGTTAGGAAATTTTCAAATTATGCGACCCAGTTTCTTCCATACATGTTGTTTTCACGAGCAAATACCCAAATTACTGGATATCGAATTATCTTTAAACTGATGCCTCACAGGCAATGTTTCCTTTAGAGAGGCCTCTAGCCTACCCAGAGGCTGGTGTCAATAAAGTGCCGAAAACTTACAGGGACTAAAGTTGTGACGTAGAGCCTATTCATATGTACTGATAAAAATTACAAAACCAATCGGCGAGCTCTTATATGACTCGCATTGAGTAACGTAAAACGCATACTTCAATTACCAATTAATAGTCAAAGTGTGTGAATTAATTCCCAACCAGTCGCGTAGCAGCGACTGTCATCAGTGCACACCACAGTCATAAAGATCTTCCCAATAACAGAAATCGATCAGGGCGGTTACCTAAGATTTATGCTAAGGATATAGTTGTAAATGGTTGATGTAATTTAAAAAAAAAGAATAATGATACGTGGAAGAAACACAGTGATCCAGCAATATTTGGTTATTGAGAAAGGCTGCTCACTACGGCGCTGCAGAGCTTGCGGAAAAAAGAGAGAAAAGAAGCTGTGTTTGTGAACTTAGCGTAGGCAGGGATTGAAATTGATAATAATAGGCAAGCTCTTCAGTACTTCTGGTTTGGACAGTCAGGACACAGCATGTTGTTTTAACCGCCAGTGCTTAGATATAAATTTTGTAGCTGGATGCTACAGCATGAGCAAACTGAAGCTTGGGGAGTTGGTTATCCGTCGAGTAATACAGCGAGATTTAAACAGAAGGCGAATGAGGACCGCGCTCGTCCTTGTCTTCCTTCGTCCCTGTTTCAAATTGGGCTTTATTACTCAATGCTAGAGCATTTTATTCTTCCTCTGTAAATTGAGTGCTCACTACTTCACTAAACTGGAACATTATATCATATGCTACTCTGATTAACGCAAACTGATAGGTCATATCAAGAGAATGGCTGTGATCGTGTTTGGTAAGTGGAAGTTGCTTCCGATTTATTCTGTCTGTTGGCTGCTTTCCTTATACTAAGAAAAATTCGGAGGAGACTTCAGCTCCGTCCTTTGGATATGACGTGACAGAGTTAATAGCCTCCTTGGGCGCCTTGGGTGCTCTTGGCAAATAATTTAGCGGACACGAACACTGTCGGCCAAGACACACAAATTCTCTTTAACCAAGTCGAGCGAACGTGCCTCCGTAGCGCAGAGGCTGTGTGTCTGACTCGGAATCCAAGAGGCACGGTTTTGATTACTGTCTCCTCCTAGATTTGTCTTACGCGCATTAAATTCCTTTATATTCTTGCATGCCATGCTGTATTTCAGTCATGATGGGACATTATCCTCAGAGTTTATGTGGTGTTTGATTTGCTTTTCAAGTCAACCGCATCACGTGTGACGTCACTTTCGTTTCAACCAATCCGCATTTTTTTTCGTATGCCGCGCTGGTTTCCCCGCTGAACGGAAAACCTTTATGCTATTCGTTATTATGGCATTTTTCGGCTTTTAGAGTAAGGCATAATTACGTTATGGCCTGCAATACATCCTCGAGCCAACGCATGTGCTCCTTGAAAGACGGGGCAAAACTGGTGACGTCGCCCAGGTATGCCAGACAAGTTTGTCACTTCAAATCAGCAAGAACGATATCCATAAGGCTTTGGAAAGTCGCGGGTGCCGAACAAAGACCAAATGACATCAACCGAAACTCGTGCAACCCGTCCGAAGTGATGAATGCTGTCTTTTTGAGGTTTTTCTCGTCTACTCAATTTGTCAATAACAAGACTTCAGGTCCATGGAGAAGAAATATCTGGTGTTGCATGAGCGATCCATGGCGTGGTAAATTATGGGCAGCGGGTACACGTCCTTTTTAGATATGGTGTTTAGCCGACGGCAGTCAACGCAGAATTGTTGCGTGCCGCTCTTAAAAAGTACTACCGGAGCCGCCCACGGGCTCCTGGAAGCCCGAATAACGTCGTTTGCGAGCATTTCTTTCAGTTTGGTGCTGATAGCCTCACGTACTCTAGTAAACACTCGATAAGGTGACTGCCGGTGTGGTGGAACATTTTCACCTGTAATAATACGATGTGTCGCACGATGCTTCCGCCCGACGCGTGGTGACGATGGGAATGCACCCCGGAAGCGATTGAGCAGTTTCCGCACTTTGTCTCGCTACTCGAGCAGCAGGGTTGGATTGATGTCGTACTTAACCCCAACAAGTCCATCGGGTTCAGTTGTCGAAGCAGTTGCTAAAGTGTGCACACGCCAATTGCCACTAAGAGCGTCAGTATATGCCACATTCGTCCCTTGTTAAGGTGCTAGTTTAAGTTGCCGAAATTTGACAGAAGAACGTTGACCTAGCTACTTGAGAGGTTGACAACCACCCTAGCAACGGAAATTCCTCTCTCCAGAAGCCACGAATGCTTGCTTTTCACGACACCCTCAATTTGTCGTATGTTCTTTGAGCTGGCGGTTACCATACACCGGAACGTGGGAGCATGGTCACATGCTCGTCTAGAATGTGCAGCGCCACTGGGAGAACACTGTCGACAGATATGGCCTTCTCGGTATAGAGCTTGACGGACCGCGATTGCAGATCAATAACGGCACCGTTTTCGATCAGAAAGTCCACGCCGACTATGATATCCCGGGAGCACTCGGCATGCAGGTCGAACGTTGCCATTAATGTTTGGACTAGCAGGGATACCCTCGACGCACACGTTACCTTTGGCGTGATCAAAGGTCACCCTGCAGCACGCATCGTTGGGCCATCCCAAGCGGTTATGAGCTTTTTTGGTGCCACGGCCAATTGTCCTCTCAGCATAGAATAATCGGTACTGGTGTCCACCAGTGCGGTTACATCAGCGCCGTCAACCGAAACCTCTAAGTCGGCGGTTGCTAGAGTCTTACTTTGGGTATGTCGAGGTATTCGGTCTCGGCTGCGGTGCGTCCAAGGAGTCCGGCATCGAGGAAAGGCGTCGTGGCCACGGAGGGGTGCGTCAGGTCATCAGCCTGTTTTGAGGCACTTTGGCTGACGAGTTGTCGGTACGGCTACGTAACTCGTCGGTGTGTGAACTGCCTTGCAGCGATGGCGGATCTTGCACATTTTGTCGTTAGGCAGCCGCACCTCCAGAAGTTCTCGTCCTGGGGAACTGCAGCGACGCTGAGATGATGACCAAGAAAAGCGTCGCTGCACTGAGTCAGCTTGCGAGATGGAATCCGTGATCTCCTGCGGTCGTTTTACACACATCGAGCCGGGACAGCCGATGGGGAATCCTCGAAAGCCCATCTTCTTGTATGGGCATTGGCGCCAAACACGTCTAGCCTCACGGCAGTGGTAGCACAGCGGTTGATTGTCTGGCGCTCTCCAGACATCCGTTCTGCGTCATCCTAGGCGCTATGAAAAGCTCGGCTAAAGAGGTCGACTTAGTGTAGCGGCGGAGCCAGGTGCGTCGTAACGTGAATTCGGCTGGGATGGAATGAAACGACGCGTGACGGCGGCGTAGCTGAGATTGGGGTGCTGTGGCTGCACAGGTCCTAGGAGAGGTAGTGGTGTGCTCGTACCGAAAGCTTGTAGCACCTCCTCGCGAACAACGTCGGCAAGTGTGCCAGCCTGAGACTCTACCCTAGCCGGAAAGAGCTTCGCCAATTCTTCTCGCACGATGGGTCGACTATCTTACGTAGAGATTCTGCCGAATTCATTGTGGCTCCCTTCACAGTGGCCGTCAGCATCGATGCTGCTGGGCGGGCGAACTTCCGGGGCCTCGAGTCAAGAGACTTTTTGATGGAGCTCGACTCCTTTACAAAGTCAGCTACAGTCAGGAGGACTTCGAACCAGGCCGACGAACGGCTGCTCTTTAAACCCTTTTATCAGGAAGCTCGCCTTCCTCTTCTCTGACAAGCTGGGGTCCGCATGTCGGAAGATTCCTAATTTCCTCGACATACACAATCACACTCTCGTTGGGGAGTTGATGTCGGGCCTGGAAAAGCAGGTCAGCTTTCTCCTTGCTTAACGTGCTATACTTGCAGGCTTGGGAAAACTCGGTTTCGAACGTATCCCACGTTCGACGACAAGATTCGCTGCTTATAAACCCGGTACGCGCGTAGTCTTTGAGCTCGAAATAAACATGAATCGTCTTTGAGTCAGCACCCCAACCTTTGAAGATTCCACTTGGCCGTACTGGTTCAGCCAGTCTTTGGCGTCCTCGTCGGTTTGGCGCTGGAAATGGGGTGGCTCTCGCTGGTGGTGGATAGAGATGTCAAGTGCCGAAAAAAACACTGAAATTTTGCGGAAAAAACAAGTTTTTCATTTTGTTTCAATCAAAGTGAACATGAAAAAAAAACAAAATTTCCGCACGGATTTTTTCCCGCGACCCGACACCGTGGGGCTTTACCGAAACCAGAACTTGCGGCGAAAACGAGTCGCCCGAGTTCTAGTATTGCTAGAGGGCCGCGACCAAACTGGCGGAGGATCGCCATCGCCATTTTCAAATGGCGTGTCGTGTTTCGCCACGCTCCGAGGTACCCGAAACGTTATAACTTCAACTATTGGTCTCTACCTTCTGTACTTCGCTGTGGCCTGGCTGTATATTGCAATCTTCGCTATGCATGGCTCATCCACGATCGCAAGTGTGGAAACATTTCAACGTATGCGACTCGCTTACTGCAGGCAAAAAGTTGCAAGCGTTTGGAAAATCCTTTGACACGTCACATTGCTTCCCTGACGCTACATGTCTCAGTAAACATCTCTTGATCCCGGCAAAAAGTGCCCTCAAGAGGTGAAGGAGGTTTATGACGTCGCAGCCCAAAACAATGTATCTGGAAATTCCTCGGCGGTCTCGTCAAGTGAGTACCAGGGCTCCAGTGTTTTACTGGAACCTTCTTCGATGAAAAATTCCGCTAGCGTCTCTTCTTTTGTCGACAGAATCACGCCTCAAATGCAACAGAAATTCATGAAACCTTGTCCAGGGCTGTGTATACAACAATGAACACGCCGTTCTCTCTATCAGAAAATGAGCACTGGCTCGCTACTTTGAAGATGCTTCGACCTTCATACACGCCATCTAGCCGGTACCTTTTGAGCGGCCCCCTGCTTGATGCTGAGTATGAACGAGTAAAAAACTCACGTAGAAGAGGCTCTGACCAACTCGACGTGCCTTATACCGTGCTTACAGATGGGTGGACCAATATTCGCGCCGAGTAAATTGCTAATTTCGTCATCACCACACCGCAGCCTGTGCTTAAAAAATCGGTTGAAACAGGCACGAATTGGCACGTCGCGACCTACGTCAGCAGTGGGATTTGTAATGTCATTGAGTCTCTGCAACTCCACAAAGTAATTGCCTGGTTACTGATAATGCGAGCAATAAGCAGGCAACCTGCAAAAATGTTTACAAATTTTCGCACATTGCAACCTTTGGTTGCTCAACACATGGAGTGGATCTGCTCCTCAAATACCTCATGCACCTAAATGTATTGCAAGAGGTCCATAAAACGTCCAGAAAAATAACCAAATATATGAAAACTAAAAAAAAAAACATTCACGTAGTTGCTGCTGCACTCCAACAAAAGTAGGAATCAAGGTGCGGGAAAAGCAATTTCACCACACTCAAACATCCAAGCAAGACAAGATGGGTTAGCTTCACCCTGTCAATACAAAGCCTTATCAACAACAAGGAGGCACTGCAAGGGACTGTAATCATGGGAGAACTCGGGGTGAACAAATGAATACGTCAGGCAGTCTCGGACGAGTATGTGTTTTGGATGCAATTGCGAAGCATGCTTAGACCTGGTGACACCAGTCTCCTCGGCGATTACTACACTTGAATTCAATAAGGCCTTGTTGTCGGATGTCTACGAAGTCTTCTTCCAGTTGGTGTGTCCCTGCTAACGTGGTTGCACAGCGCTCTTCAGAAAAACCTCGCCGTCCACATAAATACGTGCCCTACTTGAAGAGAACTGCATTCTCACCTTCTGAAGAAGCTCCGGACGTTCTCCCACCGTCAGACGCCTCCTGGAAACCATGCATGAGTGCAGCTGAGCTGGGCACTGACGCTAGGCTTAGTGCCTCCGCTGCCACGCTGGCGGAGGTAGCTCTGCCGGCGTCTTTCGTGACATCACCTGCTACGCAGTCGACACCTGATCCGCGGCGCCAGGTCCAGCTTTGTGCTCCCGGTTCATCGGCAGATGCACCCTTCCTGCCTTCCCGAAATGCCGGACTGTTCGTGAGTGATCTGCCACCAGGGCACATGGCCATGAACTCTACACCACCGGATGGGCCTCAAACCGCACGGCAGGATGAACAGGGCATTCCAATGGACTTATCGGCACTTCCACCCGTGCAAAAGTACCCTCGCGCCACTCACAAGCGTCCCTCAAACTACAGCCACCCGATTCCACCTTCGGAAAGTGATGGCTCCCAAGGTAAGCGCACTTGTCTTACGATCGAGAACTCGGTGGAGCCTACACTCGGATCGTCTTCCAACAAAGTGACCATTAAATCACTGGCCAACAAAAGCCTCACGGATACACCGAACAATATTTTACAAGCTAACATGGACGCGTGCCTCGGAACCAAATGTTTTCGGGGCTTCACAGCCAGGACAAAGTCCAACGTTTTTGTAGTGTGGCTTCCGACTCTGCCGTAGAACGGCTGCAAACGCTCACCAGTATTTCACTGACAAGCGAAATCTCAGTGCCAGTACAAATGTATTTAGTTGAAGGCTCCGGCTTGCAGCGCTGCGTCGTCTACAACGTCGATATCACTGAGGATCAAACTACCCTCCAGCATGAGCTGTACTGTCCCACGCACCGTGTCATCCAGGCCCGACGCATGGGGAAGGAGCGCTCTTGCATAGTCACCTTGCAAGGCCCTCTGTCACTACAAGCCCGTCAGTACTATTATGGCTGTATTTTACGGCCTCGCCCATATACACCGAGTGCGGTATATTGCTATAGCTGTTTCCGTACTGGACATATGCGCAAATCCTGCCCCTTCACTGCTGCCGGTGAAAGTACATCGGAAGGGAAAGTGGCTTATCGATGCGGCCTTTGTAAATCCGACCACCCCGAGATAACATCTCCAAGCTGTCCGACACAACAAAAGGCAACACAAAAGGTTCGTCGTCGAATGACTAAGCATTGGCCAATACAAGACAGTATAACTTCATTGCCAACATCCAATCGGTTCGCAGCTCTCCAGTGGGATGACGACGAGTGGCCGGAGCTCCCTAAGCACACCTCGCATAATCCTTCAGCTCAGCAGCCTTCTAACGATACTGTGCGAAAAGAACGCATCCGAAAACAGCCAGCAAAGCAGCGCAGTGTGCCTAAACTACCGCAGGACAACATGGCCGCAGTCGACGAACAAATCGCATGTCTTTTAGCGCAGGTCACCAAGCACCGGAAACACTGTGAACTCCTCGCTCGACGTAGACGGGCAGCGGAATCATCCGCCGCATCTATCAATGGCGCAGCAACATCGCCTTCCTGCCGCCCACCAGTGTCATTTCCTGCCGCCTCTTCCCAGATTACCGCAATTCCACTGGACAACTTTGCGACTTCTTTGCTCCGGTTTATGGTCAACCAGTTGTACAACCTGACGTTCGTGATTCTACAGCGCTAGCGCTAGTAACTAGAAATGGCAAGTACAATTTGTGCGCGTGTGCTGCAGTGGAACTGCAGAGGCATTTCTACGAAGGTGGGAGAGCTCGAGACCCGATTACAAATTCACAAGCTCCAGGTGTGGGCCATGCTGCTGCAGGAAACAAACGCCTTGCCATCGATTCCAGGCTTCAGTGCCTACATGTCTCCTTTAAAGATAGACCTTCGTGTGCAAACTGCTGCTCCTCATGGAAAGGCGGTGGTGTATGTGGACTCACGCTTTCCGCATGTACGCCTTGCTCTCGAAAACTGATGCACGTCGTATCAAGAGGTAGTGGCAGTGGCTGCGAAACTAAAGAAGGGAACCGTTGTGGTCGTTTCATTTTACTTTAGACCAGCCGGTGATGCTTCCTCCTATATAAATTTTGGCTGGTTAATAAGTGTCCGTCGGCAGTATCCCGGGTGTACAATTTTAGTCGAAGGTGACTTTAACGCCCCTCACCAGGATTGGGGGTACCATACTTCAAGCTCTCGTGGCAGGCGTGTGCGGGACGGGACGCCTTCACGGAAGCCCAATTCGTGCTTCTCAACCATCTTGGGACAGCAACACGGCCAGTGCGTCAAACTCGCAGTGCCTCCTATGCTCCTGACTTTACGTGGTGGTCGGGTCCCGGTACTCCCTCCTGGCACATGGAGCCAGACTGCTGGGGAAGCGATCATCACCCTATCATCATCTGTCTTCACATCTCAGATATCCGACATTTACGATACAAATGCTCTGTGATCAACTGGCACAGTTTCCGCTCCTGTATGGACAATCTCTCCTCAGAATTTTCGCCAATCCTTGTTGAGCGCATACAAACAGCGCTCAACAGTGCTACAACTACTACCTGCACTGATATTGATCGACAGACACCAGACCTCGGCCTTCTTAACTTGTGGGCGGCACGCCGTCAAGCCGAACTGGCTGCTACGAGAGAGCCTACTTCGTCGCAGGCACGTATGAGATTGCACTACCTTACAGCTAAGGCACGCAAATATGAACGCGACCTCTCTCGGCGGCAGTGGCATGCGTGGTGTGAACAATTTTCTGCAAAATCCTGGAATGCTTCTCTCTGGCGAACATTCCGTACAATGGAACGCGGTCGCCGTTTCACTGACGCAGCGGCAACCGCATGCTTCGCGGCTTACTTGTCGCCAGATGATTTCGCCAATGAGGCAGCGCAAAATTGTTCCCGAACTACGATGCTGTGCCTTCTTCATCCGCTAATTTATATATGGCAGGCATCCCAGCGCATGTATATCAGATGCCGTCTGATGTCGACGTAGATGGAATTGCGCGTCCACTCTCTATGCCTGAGTTGCTGGCTGCAATAGATGATCCGAAACGGAAAACAGCGCCCGGCCCGGACAATATTCTGTACGAGGTGTACAAGAACCTGAGTAGCGCTGCACTCCCTCAATTACTTGACACCATTAACAAAGTATGGTTGGATGGCGTAGTGCCCGAGAGCTGGAAATCCGCTGTCGTGATTCCTATCCCGAAACAAGGAAAGCCTCCGACGGACCTTGCCAACTTGCGACCTATCTCCTTAACTCCTGCGCTGTGCAAGCTTGCGGAGAAAATGCTAGCCACACGATTGTCATGGTGGCTAGAGCAGCACAGTTTTTATCACTCAACACAAATCGGCTTTCGACCATATATTGGTACAGAGGACGGGTTGGCTGTCATAGCATCTGCTGTTTTGTCATCTACCCGCAGCAGCAATGTGCGTAATGTTTAAGCAATTGACTTTGAAAAGCCATATGACAACATCAGTCATGCAGCCATTTTGAACTCTATTGACATGCTTCATCTCTCTCTGAGAGTGCGTAGTTTTGTCCAATCATTTTTGGAAGGCAGAAAATTTGCAATACGCCTCAGCGGCGAAGCGGTCGGATCATTTGTTCCTCTCTGCGGCGTGTCCCAGGGATCAGTATTGTCGCCGACATTATTTAATATCGCTTTCATCCCGCTGGCTTGGCGCTTACATGACATCAATGACATAAAATTTCTTCAGAACGCTGACGACATCACGGTGTGGAGTACTCACCAAGATCTCCATATTCAGGAGGCTGCCCTTCAATCTGCCTTAGATGTTCCCTGTAATTACGCATCATCCATCGAACTTCAGCTCTCAGTGCATAAAACAACATACACCTCAGTCGCCAACCGCTGGGGAAGCCGTAAACTTGCTGCAAGTCCAATACGTCTTTGTCTATCAGGCACCCCACTACTGGAAAATCCGAGTGTAAAAATCCTTGGCTTAATGATTCATAAAATCAGGACCAGCGACTGCATAGCTTTCTCAGGCAAAAATGCAAGCAATTCAGACTTAGGGTTTGATTAGCAGAATTGCCCCTAAAACTGGTGGCGCAGGCTTGTTCGTTGAACGGCAATTGGTGAGGGCAGTTCTGCAGCCACATATTGTTTATCAAGCCCAGTTTCAACATCTTACAAGAGCCCAATGGGATCGCCTTGAAGCCGTGAACCGAGAGGCTATGAGGACCATTACGTGACTTCCACGCATCACACCGGACATAGCTTTACAAGAATGTGCGCAGCTCAATACCATTGATGAGCTGGTGCAGCAGCGACGTGAAGCGCGCAGCCTTAAGGCCAGTCTATCGCACTCGACGCATGCACTGAGGACTTATGCAACGTCACACTCCATTCTTCTGCCGCCAACGGCAGTTTTTCCCCCATGGAAGTTTGTACAGCTCAAAGACAACAAACCAACAGATAATCGCCGGCCAACATCTGCTCATTCGGCATCGTTGCTTCGCAAGAAATTTGAAGAACAAGATGCTTGCCTGCCTGAAGGATCCATTGTTGTCTACGTAGACGCAAGCACACAAGACTGCAAAGCAACAACAGCTATCTACTGTCCGTGCAGACCTGCCCTGAATCAAACCTCTTGGTTTCAGCTTACGGAACCTCCTTCGTCCTTTTGTGCTGAGCTCGTCGCAGTTCAAGAAGCACTCTGTTCTGTGACCGACATAACTATGCTCCCTGCGGCTCGCGTTGTCTTCCGCACTGACGCCCTTCAAGTTGTCCGGTTGCTACCACGTGTTAGCCGCTGTCCCACGATATGTCAGGACATCCACCGGCTCGCGGCGCACATCCCGCAGCCAGTACGTGTTGAGTGGGTCCCACGGGATCTGCTGACCTATTAAAGCCAGGCAGATTTAGCGACCCGCCTTGCGAATACAAACTCATCCTCGCCTCGGCTCCTTCATTCGGACAATTTTACCCTCCTTTCATCAAGAAAGGAACTTCTCCGGCACCGCACACGTGCTCTCATCCCTCCGTGTGCGGTAAGCCTCCCCCGCGCTCTTACCCGTGCAGAGGAGGGTGCGCTTATGAGGATCCGCGTCGGCGTTGCCCTCACACCAGCCATCACTCGGAAGTGGCCTCAGTACCGAGAATTGTTTCCTCGGCCATGGTGTTCTATATGTAATCACGAGGACATTGAGGCCGACTTTCATCACTTACTGTCGGACTGCCCAGCTCTCAAGCCTACAAGGATCCGGCACCTGATGGTAGCAGGTCTTTTAACAAGCAACCCTGTTTCATAGATTGCCTGGACGCAGGGACCGTACCATCGCTCTCTACTGGACTTCATCATATCAGCTAACCTTTTTCCATTCATTATCTCCTTACTACATCATTCGTCACACCTTCACCCATCATTGCTGCCCGGGGGCAATAAAATTCGCTTTTAAAAAAAGTCTTCCAGTTTATTAAAACGCAAGTCGTGGCGTGGCTGGGAACTAGCGCATTGACGCAGGAAGAATAGGCTCAAGTAATGCACGTGATCAGTGAGCGTGAGGATTTCTGTGTGCGAATCATGGATTCACATCGCTGCCAACCTCCTAGACCCAAGGTATATGGTGGCAAAAGCCTAGGTGACGCGCAGGTTGCAGTTACGTTCGACTGGATTTCCGCCCAGGCAGTGCATCTATCGCTGGACGTCGGGAACCTACTCTCTAACGTCGCAGAATACAGAGCCTGCAAGAGAATTCGGCCAAGAAAAGGAGTTTGGGATTCTGCTAAACATTTCGATCTATCTACATGGTGGCAAGGACTCTGCTCCATTCAGCCCTTGAACCCCCTCGCCTGTCGCATACTCCACATTCCCCAATCCTCTGCGGCATGTGAACGGAACTGGTCTGATTTGGGAATGTGCGCACTAAATTGCTCTGCAGCCTCACAGGGAAGTGAGTGCAAAAACTTTTATACGTGCGTACTAATCTAAATGACAGGAAGGATATGTCCGCTGCACAGCGAAGCATAGACCTGTCTGGCGGAAATTAGTCGGACACTTACTCAGATTGGTATGTCTGTGACGGTCGGTCAGAACGTCCTGATGTGAAATTGTGAAGCTCGGTTGGGACATTTGGCGTGCAATAATATAAGAATTACATTCATTTCAATGTTCAAGAAATAAATATGTTGTTCATTGTACAACTATTTGCGTAACGGTTTTTTTCGTTTTCTCGTATTTTTCTGAAAGAAACATGAAGAACAAGTTTTTTCCAGCGCCTCAAAATTTCTTGAAATTTCCCATCTCTAGAGGTAAAGCAGGACAGGCGGCTCGAGGACTCGCTGGCCCTTCGTGGTGAATTAAAAGCAAGGAGCAATCCAAATTTGGGAGTTATGCCTTGCAATGCGCGACTTCCCTGGTGGACTGGCAAGTCTTCCTTTGGCACTTGTCCAGGAATTGAACTACGGCTTGAAGGGGGCGTACGGTACATTAACGACTTACCCAGAACGTCCACCAGATGTCCTGTTGGTGTTAAGCGGCCGTTGGTGTTAAGGGTCGACAGCGGCGTAGTCTTAGACGTGCGCCTCCACTACACTTCATTCTTTTCCAGATTTGCGCGTTCGTCTGCAAGAGCACTGGGGGCAATATTAATTCGACTGTGGCGTTAATCGATGAAGACAACTACGTGCGATGCACAGCGCCACAGTGTGTTGGTGTTTAACACGAAGCCTGACTGTCCGTGGCGATAGAGTAGTGCCCTCGTGCACAGGTCAGCTGATCTGTTCGCACCGCCGCGAATTCGAAAGCTATTCGTGGCAATATTTATTTCATTCACAATAATTATGCTGAAAATGTTAATTCAGGGTCAGGCTTAACAGGGGAAATGGCCTGTGCAGATATAGATGTTATGTAGGACTTTCGATTTAAAAATTATCTCCTAACAAGTCGTAACAGTGAACAGTGTAAAGAGTCTTAACAGTCGGAAGTGTGAACTTGGGGTGGAGAGCATGTGCCCCTGAAGTTGTGCACTGCTTATTATACATGTTTGCCGATGGCTTGAGATTCAATATATGCGCTGCGTTGTACATCTCGTCCAAATTTACAGCTACACCTCTTGAACAAGTCTATATAGAACGACTGTTTGTTTAGGATTTTTTCCGCAAGACGACTAAAAAGCAGAGAAAAGGCAAGTGGTATAATACCTGGAAGCTGTCGCTTCTGATTGTACGTCATTTTTAAAGGTCCTTTGTTCTACGTTCGCATGAACATTTCTGTAAAGCTCGCTGTCCCAGGATCCACTGAAGTTCAACACTGGGGCTATTTTCTTGTCGGTATGCTTTAAGTTCAACGCCGTTGAACGCCCATTACTGGTGCAGACTTGGCCGCAAGAAGCGTTCCGTAATCTAACTGCAGATTTTAAATCATCAAATATGCTCCCCTGATAAGACTCTTCACTGATATTGCAAATCACCTCCTATATTTTCACTAGCACAGAGTGGTCGGCGTAATTTTGTGATGAAAAAGAAGGGATTAATTTTCTTCCAACTGGACACAACAGGAGCGCCTGTTGATGCGGTTGTACGTCAGTACAAGCGCGGCTTTTATTCTTTCCAGAATCAGAGAACTTACGCCAGGGAAAGGCGTTTTAGTTCAGCGGCTGGTACAGTCCGTTTAAATAACACCGGGAATATTCAATATTTCCGAATGTTTAACCGGGAACCACGACGATTTGATATGAAGTTGTGGAGGACGAAGCCTGGTGCTCTAAGGCATTTATGAGAGATGCCAGCACTTGAAGAAATCACTGCCGCGACTATCTTTGGGAAGCAATGGCAGTGAGCGCTGGTGATTTTGGGTCAGCAGTCGTAAGCGCACTCGAGCGGTAGACCTGATAGGGCAATACCAGGAAGGCGCGAACGTTCTCAGTTGTATCTTGCGGAGAGGGGTACCGAGAAGATATTAGGTTTTACATTGCCACCTGGGCTTGGACGTTTCCCGATATAAATAATACCGTGTGCTGCAGCAAATGTAACCTACAGAAATTTTCTGGCTTAGCAGGAGTGAGCGCAGACACCGACCGTATTTTATTTCTTGAGTGTAAAGAAACACTGGCAAAAATTATCGTACTTGCTTTAACATAATGAGAGACCTTACTCGTAGCAGACCCCCACCAATATTTGTACCCTTATATCTGTGGTAAGTTAAACTGTAGATATTATTTTACGCGACAGATTACACAGCGCGTTCGGTCGAAAAGCCGTCGGCGTCATAGTAGTAGTGCTCACCGCTCGTGGGAAATATTCAGGGACTGCGAAAAAATCCATGCACGCTGAATGAATAAACAAACCGAGGTCTAGGCTGGGAATCTATCGCGGGCTTTTTGCGTACGGGACGGGGGCGCTTCCATACCGCAATGACGTTAGAACATGAATAAAGGCGCGTCGAGGGAATTCATAGTTTCTTTAGAAACGTATCTTCGAGTTCCAAGAGCAATGTTCCAAGAGCGATGTGCACTCAGGCGTACATGAGTAATTATGAGCATGTAAATTACACATGCCGGAATTAACCGAGTACCATGCCTTTGCAGTAAATTTCCTCCGTGCTTGGCGTGCAGTCGTAGTGCCGTCTTGTGGCACCCACAGAAATCCCCCTTAGCCATGCACTGCGCTGGCCTGACGGATGGCGCGCGCGTAGGCTAGCTTTCTGCGTCGGAAAAGTTTCGTTCGTTTCTGAACAGGTGTGATGTAACCACAGCCGTATTCTAGTGCTAGTGCGGATCAGCGCCTGTGTTTTTTTCAGAGGCCTCCTAGAGGCTCCGAGCGATTTGTGCAATGGGCAAAGAGATGGTGTGTCGTGGACTCCCTAGCAGCTCTGAAACGCGCTCTCGCGTTCCACTCTTAGAGGCGAAGCTTAAGCGTCCTCCAGTTTTTTTATTCAGACAACGTCTCTCGAGTACACGAAAAAAGGCAGACGTGGTCAGCTAGATAATACGAAATCAAACCGTCATTGAATTTTAGCTCATAGGTTCAAATAAATTTTACGAGTGAAGATCACAGCAGCACAATTTTCGATCGTTACATGTAGTTCTTAGCTACGTAAGGGTCTTGGTATAGATTGTCCTGCTTGTTGCAATATTACACGTGTTTTCGACAGAGGTGCTCTGCATTGCCCGAGCGCCGACGACCACGCTCACAATCTTCGGAGAGCAGCGGGCGTGGGAGATTCCGCGCTACTGTTACCTCGGCTCCCTTGATATCTGGTTGGACAGAGGCAGTGCAGCTTGAAGTGCTCTCCCGAAGCGACATGCGTGCTGTGCTCTTCATTTCAGCGTCTTTTTTGTAGCCATCCCAGGAAATTAGACCTGCAATCCTTTTCTTTCTTTACTTCTTGACTACTGTGGAGGCTATACTTATATATAACGAGGATATGTGGCGCAACAAACCGAGACGGAAGTGTCGCCGCCACGTGACCACGTCTGCACGTTGTCTAGAAATTTACACACTACTAGTATCAAGACAACCTTGACTTTCATTCCGCTAAGAAGGGCTCCTAGCGAGCACTAAGCGGAGCAGATCACGGTTAGTTTTGCCAACCCTTGGCATGTTTAGTCTCCAGCCATTGAGGCATGTGACAATGTACAGGTAAAGCCGGCTCCTCAAGGCGGCCAGGAATGGAATCACAGAGGACGTTCTCAAAAAACCTCTGATGTCGAAAAGCGCTGCTCCTACGAGGCGAGTCGGACGCGTAAATTTTATTTTATCACGGTATACAGAAGGCAACCACGCTCTCATCCAAGAACATTTTTGCTACAACCCGTTCATTATGCTTTAGAAAAAGCACCACAATCTTTATTCCTATTTCTGTTACACCACTGAAAAGCACTCAAAAGGCGAACACGCGGAAAAGACAGACACGTCGTGTGCTCTGACATGGTGTGTCCGCCTTTATGGAACGATTTTTGAAGCGCGTTTAAAATCGCCTATTGCACAACAAACTAGCCCAAGCCCTACGGATGTTGAAAACCTATTTAAATGTCTACTGCATGATTCACTTCGTAACTTCGCTAACGTTGCCAAAGAAAGCCGAGAATTCTTTTGTGTTCTAAACTGCAAGCGATGCGTTAAAGCAGCTTGTCAATATATTACGAGAGTAGCACATTCTGGCAGCTTTAACGCTAGTCGAAAAAAAAGACAAGCTACAAAATCTCATACATGCAGCTGGCTATTCCGGCATCATATATCAGTATTTCGAGTAAATTATTTAGGTGCTAATCGGGCAAAGCTGGCGCATCTATATAAGAATAATGTGTGAGTAAATTTTGTTCTGCCCAGTATCACACTGCGACAATTTTCAGCAACATCTGCATCCCAAGAGAAATTAGCCAATGGCCGATGGCTGATAACACGGCCGCCTCCACTTCGCAGCCGATGTGATCGTCCGCCTTAGCTCGGGCTAGTTTTGGGCAACGGCAGGCCAACTGATGTTTTGCCCTATTGCTGGCGAAAGGCGAATAACCGACCGGTTTCAAACGCCTGTAAATAGCTGGCCCGCCGACGCGTTGGCCGGAAAATCACAGGCCGACATCGGGCCATCGCTGGCCACCAGCCACTTTGGGAAATTGAGACAAATATGCCTAATTAGCGCGCAGCCGATGGTAAAAATTCCACAAGTCTTGATCGCACGTGTAACAGCCGGCAGTACGTTCTTCAAATATACGAAAGTATGACCTTCGTGACTCACGCTGTCGCACAGCCTTGGTGACTGCTGAAGTCTACTTTCGTTACGTTTGAATTATGTTCGCAACAAAGGTTCCAAAGAGGACTAATAAGTATTTTTCCCAAGAGATTGCACAGAGGACTAGGTTTCTCTAATAGAAGGTATTTGCGACGCAGTCCGCTCATTTGCATTTCTCGTTTGTGTCATCAAAGAATCTCATTTAAGTGAAAATTATATGGCTTAACGCGAAAGAGCCACTGGCCACAAGAGCACGATCTTAGATTTGGAGTACATAAGGCCACGAAATTGCTTGGTTTTGTAGATGTTGTGGGGTTGAATTGGGGAGATATAAATACGTTCTCCCCACTCAATCGCGGCTGACACGGTTCAAAGCCGCTCGGACCCCATCCCGTAATCGCGTACGCTACCGAACGCACTCCAACCACGGCGGGCCTTGTTCTGAGGGAACAAAGGAACGACATATTAGCTGACACAAAAAGGCATTTATTGCTACAGCAACGATAACATTAGCTAGCAACAAGATATGCTAATGAATCGAGGTCGTCCGACTCACCAGCGAGGTTCCGAGCGGTTCGCCCGCGCTAGGGCAAGGGATACTCCGTGGCCTGGACGTGTACGGGAGCCAGTCTCCCCGCCGCTTCCTCGCCCCGCCCGCGGAAAAGCGGAGCCGCAAGCTACACGAAGGCTCGCACCGACGATCCCAGCCGAAGCATCATGCCCTCTCCCGCGCACGGGCTGCAAGCAGTCTCGCGCGCAGCGATGCTGGCGCCCTCTCTTGCCGGTTGATGTAACTGACAGGGGAATGCGTTCCTCCATGAGGTGAGGATGCAGCTGCACGGTCCATAGCGGGGAAGCAAACACAGGTGGCTGCAGGGCAGGTCCCCACATTCCCTCAACCTCAAATAGACTCACGCGCCTGAAAGTACATGCTATGGAGGTGTCTCCTGGTCTTCATATCCTTGAGGCACGTCTTGCAGCGGAGGGGCGCCGACAGCGTCCACGCAGACTTCCGCGGTGTTCCGAAGGCGGCGTGAAGGCCTCCGCGGGGACGACTCGCATGGCCCGCGGACTACCGTGTCCGCATGCCCCCGAATAGAAGGATGGAGGGAAAACTGCAGGCCCGGATCCTGCAGTAGTCGCCAGGGCAGCAGCAGCCGGAGGTGACTGCTGACTGGTCTCGCCACAGCTGCCCCGGATGGATGCGGCGAAGAGGATACAGGCCGCTCCGTCGCAACAGGTGGCAGCGAGACGATGTGCACCGGACAGCAAGCCTGGGTGGCTCCACCGAATCTGCAAAATTGCCGAAACGCTCTCGGCGTGCCTTTAACGTAGGTCACGTAGGACTACCACAGACCACGACCGTGACCACAAGAAAGACCCGAAACGGGTTATATGCGCGCAGCCGCGAGGTGCCATCAGCTTTGTGGGGGTGGTCCTACCCCGCTCACTGCACAAAGCAGCTTCTGAGCGGTCGGCGCCCACCGTGTCGGTGTCACAAAATTCGGCGCAAGTTCGGAACAATCCGGCGCTGCGCCTAAACAATCGCGCCCCCGCGCAGTAAAGTAAAACAAAAAAAAACAGCGGGGAAGAACCCCCGGGAGCGCACGGTGCTTTTCACTCAGCTCGCCGATGGGGCGCCAAAGTAAACACAGACACGCGCGGCCTCTATTCTTCTCGAATGTTGGAGAAGTTCCTGCTTGTTGTCGACGGAAAGGGGGGAACCTTTCGAGCCAAAGGATACCCTCCCCTCCCTTCGCTCCGGCACCGATGACTCAGCGTGCCGCGAATGACGTAGCTGGTTCTAGAAGGTGGTTTCCGCGCTCGACCAATGAGGTCGCGCGCTCGGCGCATGAAAGAGAAGGAGTTGGTGCGGTTAAATCTGCGTGTATGTGCGCGCCTGCCTTGGCGCGAAGAACAAACAGGCGTGGTCCGCGCCTATAAATGAGGGGCTACAACCGTTGTCGGTTAGCCCGAGCCGCCGTTTAAGCTTCCGAGAAGCGCGCCCGCTCGACTCACGGTGGAACACCGCTCGAGCAGCCAAGGACGGACCAGCGAGGCAACGTGCGTCACTCTGCGGATCGGCCCCGTTGTGCTCCTCAAGTCGTTGGACTGTCGCAGTGCCCGGTGAACAAATTGTGTTTTGTTTATTTGTCTCTCCCTGTGTTAGTGCACTTTAGGTGCAAAGATTTTGTTGAATTGTTATCTCTCTCAAGTGTTACCTGGCACGTGTTGTATGGTATTGGTGAATCACTTTGTATGTGCTCGTAAGAGTGATAGTGCAATCCTTTGTATCGTCTCTTCGCTGTATAAACATTGTTTTGTTTTGTGAACATTTGTCTCCGACCCATTCTCTGGCTTGCGACCGGCGAAAGCTGGGCACCAAACGACCAACCCCTTGTTACTTGGTAGCTGCTCTTCGGCTGAGTTTGCCACGCCGAGTCGAGGGCATCTCCTCTGTGACCGAGGCCGCTACCCACACACGCCCTAAGGGTGTCTGGGAGCGCAGGAAAAAGTGCGCGAAGTGGTGACAATCGGACGGTGTCGGAGCGCCCGGTGCCGAGCTGCAATATCAGCGAGCTCGTAGCGGCACCCGTGGCCCCAGGCCACTCGGATCCCACAGCCGCTATTCCCAGAGTCGAAAAAGAGACAGTAGAGAAAATATATACAGAAACTCCGACCACCCACGCGGCTTCCGTACTCACTCGCTTCGTGCTCGGCAACTCCGCGGGCGCTAGGCCTCGCGCTCTCTCGATGCGGACCAAGTGATTCTCGCGAAGAAACTCCAGGGAAGAATGTGCTGAGCATGTCGATAAGTTCAAACATGCTGCAGCGCAATACACCTCGCACTCAAGAAAGCATGCCGCAGGTGCTAGCGATCAAAATTTACTCTAGGCCTAGCACTTGTCAAGTCCGCATAAAGAGCGTTCCTCGAACAGAACCGACAGTCGTCCAATGTTCCAATGTTGGGCGCCAGATGTGGGGATGAATTGAGGAGATATAAATACGTTCTCCCCACTCAATCGCGGCTAACCCCACCTGTAGCATTCAACACCTCAACCTCAACGGTTGAAGGCCACCCGGACCACACCCCGTGATCGCGTACGCTACCAAACGCACGCCAACCACAGCGGGCCTTGCTCTGAGGCACGGTGAAAGAACAAGCTTCTTCCACCGTGCTCTGAGGGAACAAAGGAACGACACATTGGCTGACAAAAACAGGCATTTATTGCTACAGCAACAATAACGCCAGCTAGCAACAAGATATGCTAATGAATCGAGGTCGTCCGACTCACCAGCAAGGTTCTGAGCGAATGTTCGCCCCCGGTAGGATAAGGGATACTCCGCGGTCTGGACGGGAAAGAGTACGGGAGCCAGTCCGCTCGCGCCGACGATCCCCGCCGAAGCCTCGTGCCCTCTGCCGGGCGCGGGCTCCAAGCAGTCTCTCGCGCAGCGACGCTGGCGCCCTTTTTTGCCAGTTAATGTAACTGAGAGGGGAATGCGTTCCTCCTCGAGCTGAGGCTGCTGCTGCACGGAGCCTGGCGGGAAAACAAGCACAGGCGGCTGCAGGGCAGGTCCCCACAATGTGTGCTTAACATTTTGGCTCTACATGAGTTTTTCTGGCTTGTATAGGGTTTCTATCATCTGCTTCACCTGCGTGTCGCATCTGCTTGTCGGTACGCTTTGGTCTTCTTGACAGTGTGATCATATTACTATTCAGGTTTCAACAGTAAATATGTTGACACTGGGCCAAACGACTGCTTCATTGTGATAAGCTACAGACCGTTTTTTCGTGTCTAAATTCCTTAAAATGCAATTAGGCTTTTCGTGTATTTTTCGTGTATTTCGTGCAGCTGCCATTAGAGTGTATTCTCAAACATACAAAAGGTAATTTATCGTTAGGCTGTCGTAGGGCTGAGCATTAGCCGGCGTCGGCAAGCGGTGATCGGCTCGTGCAAGGCCAATGTCAATCCTCATCCAAGGCCCGAGCTGGTTCGCTGTGCTAAGGGCCATAGACAGCCTGGCCGGCTGCCGGAGACGGGCCATCGACGGGACATGTGTGCTTTTTTATTCAGTTAGTAAGACTTTGGTAAAACATTACGGCATAGAGGCAGTGCTTTCCATGAGGGAACTGCGTATGCTTTGCTGCATTCCAGAGTTTAGCTTTTTGTACTATTGTTCAGCACGCCAAAAAATTGCTCGAAGACTCATGAACTGTGCATCGATGAAAACACAAGGCATTATATTCGCTTCGAATCTGCATTATATATACAGGGCATACAAAGTCTCGTCAATTACCTGGGGCAAAGCACTACCATTGACATTATACAGCTAAAATAATTAAACGTCTTGCCTTCTGGTAGATCTTGCGGCTCGAGGCGAATGAATGGCTGTGAATGCTCCGGAGTGCTAACAGTCATGTTGAATGTTATTCTGCGAAAAAATAACCCCTAAAAATCAGTATTGGGAGAAAATACACATAGAGATAAAGAGAGGGGGGAAGGCAGGGATGTTTACCAGAAAGGCTTCGGGTTGGCTACCCTGCACTGGCGAAGGGAATGAGGGGATTAAAAAGAGAAGAGAGAAGGAACGGGAAACAGAGCTACAGTCACATGTTCAGCAGGTAAACATGTTAGCAGCCTGTGGAACACAAAAACTATGGCAGCTTCACTCTATTCTTGAATGCTCTGCCAGCAACGTTTTTAATATTAATGCTAAAAGTGTGTGCTTAACGGATATATAAAGTATGCCCAGATGTGGAAGTGAGGTCAGTGTACTAGTTTAGACTATGCCAGATGTGGAAGTGAGGTCAGTGTACTAGTTTAGACTAACAACCTGTTTACAAACAAAGCGGGGGATTAACGGTAGGTGCTTCCAACCGGAGGCGGAAAGAAGGCTGAAAGCCCATTGGAATGCCAGGGAGCATAAGTTTTTAAAGCACTTTCTGATTTCACATTGAAGCTATGATTTTTCCCTGAGTGAAGAAGCACGAAATTCATCGTAGAATAGGTTCTGCAAGTATGAAGTGCCATTTTTATAGCTATGTGTATTTAAAACGCCTATGGATGAGAATGCCTCCTGGCTGTAGGTACGGACCGGGAGCGCGGCCCATAGATGCGCATGTTCTGAAAACTTAAAGAAGTATCGTTCTCCTTTCAGAGAGCACCGATTTAGGCC
The DNA here is from genome assembly GCA_030143305.2 of Amblyomma americanum. Lineage (NCBI taxonomy): Eukaryota > Metazoa > Arthropoda > Arachnida > Ixodida > Ixodidae > Amblyomma > Amblyomma americanum. The sequence goes on along the minus strand of JARKHS020005877.1, from coordinate 166,575 downwards.
TCTGGATGTCCCCCAAAAGGCGATCTGTCTGCTGTGTGTTTCCTCGAGTTGCGCAAGCTTCTCGTGCAGTCCGACATGCTGCCCCGTGGGCTACATATCCTCGCATAGACTTCTATTCAAATTAGACACCCTAGACTGGTGTATATTCAAAGCAGTCTTACAACAGCACGAAAAACATACCACGCACAGCAGCAGACAACTAAAACGGCGGTTACACTCATAAGTGGTGCTGTCGGACGCTGGAACCGGGGTCGGCCGGTGTGTCGTCAGCGGCGCTGTTTCCTGCAGTGTGTGGTTCTCTTTCGTGCACTTCCAACAACATTTGAGAACTGATTTTTCCGATAATGCCATCCAGGCTACCTAGTTTGAGCTGCTGCATTATTGAGCAAATGTAGCACACGCGGCAGCATGCCAAACGACAAGAGAAGCTTGGGTGATTCGGGGAAACACAGGTGGATAGAGCGTCGTTTGGGTTATGTGCGGCTTCACAATATGTATTTATCGTGGTGTTTTACAATGATTGCTTCGAAATGACGTAGCGTATTTCGTCGCACTCTACGTCAAAACACTCACCAACAGTTAACAAACAGGCACCTTCACGAGTACTCAGTGAAACGAGAAAAATATTTGTGAACGTTTTGCTATATTTGTGCTTCAATGAGCCGGACTCTAACTGCGCAGGCTCAGCCGGGAGTCACCCCCACGTGTGCATAACGCGACGCCTCATACTTCCATAACTTGTTCTTCGATGAACTTGTTTGTTCTTTGGAAAAGGGCGCCATCATAGGTGTACTGTGAAGTCAAAACACTACTTTGAAAACATTTGCTTCTATGTACACCTATGGGCGATCAGCCCATTTTTCAACCCCCAAGTTTTCCTGCACTCAATCCAGCCGGCGAGAGTAGACTCACCGTATCTTGCTTACGTCACAGATTGGTGGTGGTTTATATATTTGTACTCTGGAGGATTATCTTTTTATAAATCGTGTAAGTTCGAAATATTTTGTATATTTCAGGCACAGATCGGTACAAAAAGCTGAGCAGCATCAACCGTAAGATTTCAACAGGAATATTTGTCATTACAGCAGGAGCGCGATGGATGAGTAGAGAGACAGTTTGTTGCCGTGCGCAAGAAGAAATTTTAGGATGCAGGGTCACAACCATAGAAAATGTGGAATAAAGCTGTCAGCAAATGGTGGGCTGAAACAAAACGGGATCCTGCTGCTAACTTCACTGCCTAAATGTTTGACTAACAGAAATGTGCCTAAAAACTTTGGAATTCCAATGATTTGATGTTGTATAAGGGAGCCTGAAAGCAATAAATCTTACCCATTAAATAAGAAATGCGATGAGTTTGAAACAAAATTTTGCGTCTCTTCTATACGGGGAAAGAATTGAGTCCCTTGGGGCCCATTGATAAATTAGTCTCTATATTCTAGTTCAATGCGACACCTCTAGAGCTACAGAGAGATGTAACACATGACGCGAAGAGTTCCAATAGAATATCATTATTTTGACTTTTATGTGTACCGCAATAAGATAAAAAGAATGAGATTTCATTCAAGGGGCCACTTTGGAAACATTTAGATTTTCAGACACTGTTAATGCTACCAAACATGGCTGTAGGTACCATAGTTAAGGCCTATAACTAAGCACTCTAGTATCTGTCGCCAGTTTTTTTATATGAATGATAAGAGTTCAACAACAAACACTGACCAAAACCCTTGAAGAGAAAATGGAGGACATCAAATGATCTTGCATAATTAATAAGACATTACAGTATCGAAGAATCGAGGATTTAAGATTTTATATTTGTCATAGATATTGTATAAAAAAACTCAAAGGCCGTCTTGCAGTGCAATCCCGCTGTTATCATTACCCCGCAACTAGACCACATCTAGCTGAAGTATAGCTGATTTCTATTACGTGCATAGTACTTTTTATTTCTTTAGGAAGTGTTTATGTTTTACAATAGCCAACAATCTTTCGAGTGCCTCTTTCGCTGCAAAAAAAAATGTCCCATTTCATCGCTGACCACATGCTTTTACGACTAGCTTTCGTTCACAAGGACAGCAGTGTTTTGAATATCTCTATCAGAGTGCGAACCAAGGTTCACTAAAAGTTTCGCCGACGGCGCGTGGACGAGTGTGACCTAACAGATTCAGGCGTGTAAACATCAACGCTACCATGTTCTAATAATGTTTATTCCAGCCTGATGATTGAGGTTTAATTAAATTTTTCGTAATTCAGTTTTGCCAATGTGCAATCGTCATCGCGCTCGGTGAACATGGCGGCCAGTATCAGGATATATAAAAATGGGTGCATGTATTGGCCGGAAAATTCTCGGTACAAATCTTTTACGGCCTTTCAAACAAACCCGTTGCAGAATTGAGCTCCTTATACAAGGATCTTAACATTCTGACGAAAAAAATGTGCGCTTTGAATTCAGTGTTCGTTTTTTTTTTGAGGCTGTAGAGATTTTTCTATAATGGATCGGTAATTTTTGTCACAAAACATGTTTTCCGCTGCCGGTAATCCTCGGTGGCTGCGGTGGTCGGCTAATGAGCCTAGCGTGGGGGCTCTATTTTAGATTAAGCAGGCGCATTCTTATAGCCCAGAAAACGAGAAGTAAAGTCTATTAGCCTCGTTAGCTTGAAGTCTCGCAATAGTTGTAAATTAAATTTAGACTTCCCCTTGGTATTGCTTCACTGTACGCACTCCTGCTCTCATGCTTAAAATTTTGCTTCAATTCTTTCAGGAATCGAGGAGTGTGACCAGCGCGTTTTGTATAAGGCTAACTAAACTTTATTCGCGCATTGAAGATTTCCGTCATTTATGAGAAATCGCACCTGCAATGTAGTCCCGGACATTTCTCCATCCTCTAAAGGACAGAGCTCAAAGTGACACCTAAGCCGCAACTGACACAGTGCACTTTATTTTACTTACCTGAATCCCACGCCTACAGATGCACAATTTAAGATAGCGCCCACATCATGCCATGATGCGCATCAGACTAAGATCGTTTGGCCAATAGCATATAGCACGAATAAAGTGCTCGACCCTTTGCTTTAGTTCAGGAGTTGACGGTGCTTACTTCTCGAGAATTCAGTCCCGGAAGTTTCGCCGAGGAACATGAAGCGTTGCGTTGATGTGCTCAACCTTTAGTGCCACCACATGCTCTAAGAGTTGAAATCAAGTGCTAAATACCAGTTTTATATGCAGCTGTAACACGGCTTAAGCAAGGTAGCCCTGACGCGCACACCTGTCAAAATGTGCTTCGACATCAAAAAATGGTGTCCTTCTAAATTTTCGGGAGAATGATAATTGCTTAGACTCTCTAGGAATTCTTTACCGATGCATAAATGGCCCCAGGCACGTTCGAAGGACATGGTAAAGGCTAATTTGGCTTTCTTTTACGCAACACGGGACGTCCCACTAACACTTCTTCGTAACTGTACTATTAGACCAGCGCGAAAAAATGACAGTGTGGTTGCAAGTGTCTGACCAGAATAAGTGGCGGCTATGAGTAGTGCGTTTTTTCGACCACGTACCACCGTCAACATGCTTAACACGAATGCTCGAGCACGTGCCTCCCATTGACAGTAGCGCTGCTCGGCGTCAGAGACAATATCAAGGTGGAAGCAGTGCACGAGCTGCCTCCAACAGCCGCAAATACACCATGCAGCATGGCCTCTGACTGAGCGCCTAGCGCTCAGGGGCTGCAATATTTGTGCAGCACGGGTAATCGAGCGTTCTTGTTCAGCGTGCTCACGGTGGTACTTATTGGAAAAATAATGGGTTGTATATTTAATCAAACAACCAGCCATCAAACGACGCCGCGACTGCGCTGAAACGTTTTCACTTAAAAAGGATTTTACGGGGTTCATCCTCAACACTTACATGCACAAAAATTGAAAGTCCACCCGATGAATACACCGAGGAGAATGCCAGACCCGTGCGGCCTCAACCACCTCACCTTAGATGCTATCATAGTCGCGGATGGGCTTGATGTAGTTGCGACATAAAGCGCGTGGTGATCTTGGAGCTGCTTATCTTAGCAAAGACGAATTATCGTAGCGGCATACCTCATTACGAGGTGCACACTCAGCACGGACTGTGGCTTGTTCGCGAGGAATTTGGCTGCGCATCTGCCGCTACGCACTCACAGAAAGTGTGCGTGCAATTGAAGGCACCTTCATTTTTGGAAATGTTGCTCTTAGTGTAGCGGCGTCGCGCCTTCGCTGGATGAAGGTTTAAGACACACTCACTTTTACGCACAATGCCCAGCACGCGCTCAGCGAAGTACCTAAATAAGCCGGGTTCTCGCACTCCGGATTTGTAGGGCTGCTCTCAAAACTGCTCTAAGTAGAAGAGCATGCTCTACCCCGCTGCTTCCTATCTGCTGTCACTCTTCCCTTCTTTTCAGTCCTTTATTTTGTGGAGGTTTATATCTAAGCACAGCCCTTGTCCACCCTCTATTTCAATCAATGGGCCATGGAGCACAATTACGGGCTTCAAGACGCTAAGATGGGTCGCAGCGAAAGTGCAGGCTGATTAGTATGCATAACACCCAGATGCTTGCGAGAGCAGGATGTACTACCGCCTGTAGAATGTTACGGTTTAAGTCTGCTATTAAAGTCATCCCAAGGGTTAGTTCGTTCGCATATATTAGGACAGTTTGATCCTTACGCAAGGATGAGTAACTTGTGAGCTTCCGACTTAAAGGAGAAAGAATTCTTCTTTGGGTTACACACGGGGGGCGGGGGGTGGGAGTTGGAACCCTGTACCTGTATCCGCAATATTATACCTGTGCACGCTGCGGCTTCCTATGTACTAAAGGATACTTTTCCACTAAATCAATAAGTGCAGACAAAAATAGCACCGCAGTTTTTACTTGTAATGTATAGCAAATGTGTCGGGGATATTTGGCAGCTCATCAACAACGTAATCCATGAAAAGACGAAAGGGGTACGAAGCAGCGTAAGCAGAACAACCTCCAACAAAATATTATCCAAAATTTCGAGCAATACATATTTCATAGAATGAACTGTTTCCCTGAGCAATGATTGTTTGGAAGCACCTAGCAGTTACCAAGGCTTTGCGTTCTCGGTGTCTTTGAGCCGTCTGCATGCTGTATTCTGCAGCAAAAAAATCAGCAACTGCATGCACGTGTCATCGCACCAAACCGCTGCATACAAGCCGCCCTCTGTCTTGGCCTTCAGCGAAGGTAAAGTTGCACAGCTGAATTCTAATCGGAAGCTCTAATCGTGACGGTACTGCCGAATGTACATCCCCTAGGCCATGAGTGTATGCAATCATTCAGAGCTTGCTACGGCTGGCCAAGTTTGTTCAATGACACTTAACTAGCAGCGGCAAACGAGTGCAGCGTGCAGGGCCGTCATGCTTGGCGGAGGGATCTTGGTAATCATTTCACCATGCCGCTGACGTTTAGCACTGTGCCTACCCTGACGGTAAGCGCCTCCTGTTTTTTGTTCCTTCGTTCCGAGTTCGCAGTTACGTGTTGCCGCCGTATCTTTTATATTTATCTGATTTCCTAATTTTATTATTACTGAGTTTTGTGCCGATAGTGCTACACTTAGAAAGGCAATGATAGATGATGTGCGTTAATAATGTTTATTTCATTATTTGAGTGTCCTTTTGAGGGTATCTGAATGGTCTTTCTAAAGGTAACTAATTGGCACGGCCACGTTTTATCATTTAATTGAAACACGTGCTACGAAGTTCTGCATTGCCTGGCGTTTACCATGTTCGAAGACCAAAAATATTAATTAATGGATGGTACCCTCTCCACACAGTAATTATTCCGCATGCTGAGTATTTTTGCTACCCAGAGAACGGTTTGGAACTATCGGAGGCCTGTTAAAGGGACTATGCAATAAATAATTGAGATTCCGTACAACAGACGAGAGATAGGCAATCACTCGTCACCCCAGTGCAAGAATTTTTGAACTAGCATCAATAACAGCGAAGATATAGACGATTAAAAATTACACTCCTCCTCTCCCTCCTCAACTCGCACACGAGGAGCACCAGAAAAAATAATGAAAACAGTTCTAGGACTGCGCCCCGCCTTTGAATACGTCAGCAGATGACGTTCGCTTTGCAACTTCCGGTTGTCGCTCCTAGCCCCCCAGCAGCAGCGTCGGCTGCGTTGCGGCATCTCTCCGGTCTCTTCTCCTTCCTGGATCGCGGCGCGCGTCGGGTTTCTTTGCTTGTCATCTGTGGTAATCAGAAGTAATAAACCCGGACCACGAGATGCGACTGCTCGCTTTTACGGCCGCGATGGGCATCGAGCCCTATGCGTGCGCACGAAGAGCCGTGCGAGTGGCTCTGGAACTGCCGACAGAAGAAGGCGGCAGAGGAAAATTGAAACCATATCTGCTGAGGCAATGCCTTGGCTCGCTTGCCCGAGTGGGTCGCGCGACGGCACGAGCAGACGATTTTAACGGCTACCGGAAGTGTGCCCGTGACGTCGTGGCTGCCGTGGCTCCAGCGAATGAGAGCGTGTGGTGGTCTGGCGACGTCATGGTACAGTGACGTCTTTGTTTCACAATTTTAGTTCCGAAATCGCTCACTACGAGTACACCAATCGGCCCGCGAATTTTTAAAAACACGGTTTTTAAAAGTTCATAATAAATTGCCGGCTCATTTCCGAAGACTCATACTTTGTGTGAATGCTTCTCAGCATCATTTCTAAGCATTAAAAACATTTTCAAGTGACTTTTTATTCGTTGCATAGTCTCTTTAAAGGGTGGGAACACTGCGGAACCTCCAGACGTTGCCGCATCTGGCCTTGACAGAGACCCCTTGATAGGTTTGAAGAAGGCCTAAGATCTAAAGCAAGCGCATATTTCGTCTCGACGCAAAATATCGCTATCCCTCGCTGGTGATCATTTAATCAAGCAACACGAACAGGCCTTCTAAACATGTGCTGAAGAGAACTTTTAGGTTTTAGAAGAGTTGAATATGATTATAAGCAAAACCGATGGTTACAAAATTTTAAGATAGCCTTACTAGTCCCAGTGCAATAAAAGGCAGCGGAGCCAGAAAAGTGGCGCCAGAGTCCATATGAGGTTTTTTAAACACAAGAAATGATTATATCCGATTAAGATGCAGTAGGGTGGATTCAGTTGGTTTACGGAGGATTGGGAGTAAGTTCTTTTCGATTGCTGTGGATTAAGACCTGATTGCTGTGGATTAAGACCTGATTAGTTGAGCTAGGTTCTAGTAAGGATGCGTGTGGTGAATTAAGAATGGATAACGTAAATAGGTTGCAGTAGGATAGATTAAGTTAGATTACGGTGGGGAGTGGATTAGATTTTTTTAAGTAAACGCAGGGCAAACTAAAGAAGATTACTGCAAGTTGCGGTGAATTAAGTGTGCATTACATGAAATTAACTCGCACCAAAGTGGATCACAAAAGATTACGGTAGATTGTGATGGATAAAGAGAGAATTTTATTAGATTAATTCGCAATTTGGTGGTGCAAGTGTGGTTAAGGTGTAAGTTGGTAGATTATACCTGCAGGTTTTTATGTAGTTCAGTGAATTAAGAATTGAAAATGAGGATTAGGTTCGTTTAGGTTTGACTATGGGCTGATGACATTGCATTAAGTTGCAGTAGTGTGGATTATATACGAATACGGTGGATTGTGAGTGATTGCGATTAGATTTTGGTCAATTCCAGTGGAGTTAGCGCGAAATACCTTGAAAGAGAAAGACAGCAGTGCACAGCAATGCGTCATCCCGCCAGTAACGAAAGATGAGGTAAAGAAAGCCTTAAAGCAATGAAAAGGGGAAAAGCAGCTGGGGAGGATCAGGTAACAGCAGATCTGTTGAAGGATGGAGGGGACATCGTGCTAGAGAAACTAGCCACCCTGTATACGCAATGCCTTATGACCTCGACTGTACCAGAAGCTTGGAAGAATGCAAACATTATCTTAATTCATAAGAAGGGAGACGCCAAGGACTTGAAAAATTACAGGCCGATCAGCTTACTATCCGTTGCCTACAAAGTACTTACTAAGGTAATCGCTAATAGAGTCAGGGCAACGTTAGACTTTAATCAACCAAATGATCAGGCAGGCTTTCGTTAAAGGATATTCCACAATAGATCATATTCACGCTATCAATCAGGTGATAGAGAAATGCGCAGAATATAACCAACCTCTTTATATAGCTTTCATTGATTACGAGAAAGCATTCGACTCAGTGGAAACCTCAGCAGTCATACAGGCATTGCGTAATCAGGGGGTAGAAGAGCCTTATGTCAAAATACTGGAAGATATATATAGCAACTGCACAGCTACTATAGTCCTCCATAAAGTCAGCAATAAAATTCCAATAAGAAAGGGCGTCAGGCAAGGAGACACGATCTCGCCAATGCTGTTCACCGCATGTTTGCAGGAGGTATTTCGAGGCCTGAATTGGGAACAGTTGGGAATAAGAATAAATGGAGAATACCTAAATAATCTGCGATTTGCTGATGACATTGCCTTGCTGAGTCACTCAGGAGGTGAACTGCAAATCATGATCAACGAGTTAGACAGGCAGAGCAGATCGATGGGTCTAAAAATTAACATGCAGAAAACCAAGATAATGTTCAACAGCCTAGCAAGGGAACAACAGTTCACAATTGGCAGCGAGAGCCTAGAAATTGTGCCGGAATACGTCTACTTAGGGCAGGTAGTGACAGCTGATCCTGATCATGAGAGGGAGATAACTAGAAGGATAAGAATGGGGTGGAGCGCATATGGCAAATTCTCGCAGATCATGAGTGGCAGTTTACCAATTTCCCTCAAGAGGAAAGTGTACAACAGTATGATCTTACCGGTACTCACCTACGGGGCAGAAACGTGGAGGCTAACGAAAAGAGTTCAGCTTAAGTTAAGGACAACGCAGCGAGCCATGGAAAGAAAAATGATAGGTGTAACGTTAAGAGATCGGAAGCGGGCAGAGTGGGTGAGGGAACAAACACGGGTTAATGACATCCTAGTCGAAATCAAGAGAAAGAAATGGGCTTGGGCAGGGCATGTAATGCGAAGGCAGGATAACCGCTGGTCTTTAAGGGTAACGGAGTGGGTTCCAAGAGAAAGTAAGCGTAGCAGGGGGCGGCAGAACGTTAGGTGGGCGGATGAGATTAAGAAGTTTGCAGGCAAAGGGTGGATGCAGCTGGCAAAGGATAGGGTTAATTGGAGAGACATGGGAGAGGCCTTTGCCCTGCAGTGGGTGTAGTAAGGCTGATGATGATGATGATGATGATGACCTTGAACTAAATTTTGATTAGTGTAGACTGTGTGGATTTGAAGTTGATTTAACATCATCATCAGCTTGACTACACCCCTGCAGGGCAAAGGCCTCTTCCATTTCTCTCCTATTAATCTTGTCCTTTGCAAGCTGCGGCTACCGTATCGCCGCAAACTTCTAAATCTCATCCGCCCACCTAGCCTTCTGCCGCCTTCTGCTATGCTTGCCTTCTCTTGAAATCCACTCCGTTATCCTTAAGGACAAGAGGTTATCTTGCTCTCGCAATACATGCCCGGCCCAAGCCCATATCTTAATCTTGACTTCGACTAGGATATCATTAACACGTGTTTGTTCCCTCACCCACTCTGCCCGGTTCCAGTCTCTTAATGTCACAGCTATCATTCTTCTTTCCATGGTTCGCTGTGCTGTCCTTAACTTGACCTGAACCCTTTTTGTTAGCCTCCACGTTTATGTCCCATAGGTGAGCACCGGTAAGATGAGGGATATTGGTAAACTGGCATTCATGATCTGAGAGAACATGCCATATGCATTGCATGCACCCCGTTCTTATTCTTCTAGTTGCTTCCCTTTAATGAAATTGATCACCGGCCACTAGTTGCACTAAGTAGACGTACACCCTTACCACTTCCAGCTCATCGCTATGAATTGTGAGCTGCTGTTCCCTTGCGAGACTGTTGAACAGTACTTTGGTTTTCTGCATAGTAATTTTAAGAGCTAGCTTTATGCTCTGCATGTATAACTCATTGTTCATGCTTTGCAGTTCTTCTCTTGAGTGACTTAGCCGGGAAATGTCATCAGCGAATTGCAAAGTACTCAGGTATTCTCCATTAACTGTTATCCCCAACTGTTCGCAATTCAGAGCTCGGAATATTTTCTGTAAGCAGGCGGTGAATAGCATAGACTAGATCGTGTCTCCCTGCCTGACGCCCTTCCTTATTGTAATTTTTTTTCTGACTTTATGGAGGTCTATAGCAGCTGTGCAGTTGCTGTAGACATCTTGCACTATTGCCACAAAAAACGCTTTTGCACCTTGATTCCGCAATGCCTGTATGACTGCTGAGAATTCTTATGAGTGAAATACTTTCTCGTCATTGATGAACGCGATATATAGGGTCAACTTTATTCTTCGCATTTGCCTATCATCTAATTGATCGTACGAATGCGGTCGCTTGTAGACTGTGCTTTATAAAAGCCTGCCAGATCATTTGTTTGATTACGTGGGATTACGTGGGTTGATTACGCCGGTTTATTTGGTTCATTACGTTGAGCTTTAAGTGGATTACGGGGAGTTAATTCGGATTAGGGACAGTAAGGTGAATGAAGTGTTAATACAGTTGATTTGTGGGTTGAAAGAAGGAAATACTAAAGTCTGCACAGGAGGTAAGTTGTCTTAAATGCGCTAATTTTTTCCGAGCGCTCTGAAGCCATGCGGAAAGAGAGGACTCGGTCTGGATTTCATCCTGTCCTCGCTGAAAGAAAACATCATCTCATTGATTTAGTAAATAACGAATATGCTTGCTACAAGAGGATGCTTCATCCATAAAGGACGCCAAACAGCTACTGAGGCCGCATGTTAGGCCGTTAGATACCAGAGTAATCAATTATACAATATCGCTGTATCTACAGTCTACAATATCGCTGTATGCATGAAATCTTCACCACAGTTTTTTATTAATTCAACACCTAAACTGGAAGGTTTAAGTTCAATAATAGTGTCGTTGTCTCCCAAATATACAAAGTGCATAGAAATTACAAAACTATGAAAAGCAGACCGCAAACAGTAAAATATTTGGTGTCCCACCATATCTTCACCCAAATTTTTGCAACGGGATTTGCTCATTTACAATATGAGACGTTGCAAACACTATAGGGCTAATTTCGGAGAAATCAATCTCCTAGTTATTGTGAAATTGTTCAGTTAATCACAGAGTGATATATAAAATATGGAACTGCATATTCCTCTCTATAATTTACTTAAAAGAATTCGCCGAATCCACGCGAACGGTGTGCTCCCCACGCGGAGTTCCAGCAGCGAGTGTTCGGCAAAGAGGTTAGTGTCGATAAGTCTAGCCTGGTTATTTTCGAAGCGGCCGAGTTCATTGCTTCAGATGTAGGAATAGTCCATAAATAAAGTTGACAGATGCGCTGGAGGCTTGACGCTACGATGTGTGCAAGCAGAATAATGCTCTTTTAGGGTGATGCTTATCTAGTTGATGATTTTCTACTCGATGTATTTCACTTTGATTCTTTTCTATTTTGATGAAATCCTAAGTGTTGATTGTAGCGCCAAATGATTTCGGCATGCTTTCGTTACCTGGTGTGACTCGCCAATGACTTTTATGCTTTAATATATTTTGTATCAATGAAATCTTGCCATTGAACGCAGCGTTAGATTGGCCGATGGCGCACGCCGAATTTTGGCGCCGCTTTTAATCTCTCCACACTAGCCGCTCACTTTGGAGCTATGCTGCGTCGCCCTCTTCATACCTCCCGATGAAGATTCTCTCTGCGGCCTCTCGTCGGGGACGGTTCCCGCGTTTGCTATCAACGTAAGCTCCACTGGCAGCTGTGCTTACGGTGCTCGGTATGTCTTTTGGAATCTTCAATGGCATGAAAGTTTGACAAATGCCAACAATAGCGCTATTAAATTTTAAGCACATACTTCGATTGCCCAGATTTTAGTAATATTTGTATATATTGTAATATATATTGTAACGGGTTCTGTTTATACATGCTTTCTCGGCAGACGGTGAGTAGGAAGCCGCCAGGTTGTTTTGAATACTGTTCGCTTCCGAAGGATCTATCGTTCGAAAACAGCTGCGGGCCAGACAGGTGGCGTATTTAAAAATATATACCAACAGATATCTAAGAATCCGGATGCCTTGGTGCTCCTCTGATCACCGAGCGAGGCACGTGGGATAGCCCCACAGTTAAAATGTTGGGGCACATATGTACAACAAGCCGATGCTCAAAGCCTTCTATAAACATCGGAGTCGAGATAGGAGTGATTGCACGGAAAATTGACCCATAATAACACAGTAGTTATGGTCTTGCCGCTCTATACAAACGCGCAGCAGCCCCACTGCACGTTGTGGAAGAACTGGTGAGCGTCACTGATGCGAAACTGGTGCCATGATAATGTCGTCAGCTTTTAGAGCCTTATAATCACTTGAAAATGTGGACTTCCAAATACCACATGCTATTTTCTTCGGTGTACCTGCACATCCTAACGGATCTGAGTGCTTAGTCCTAAAACATGGGGCTGGTAGGCACGGGGAAAGTACAATCGCATATTATCATTGAACTTAAATATCTAGTGTGCATTCAGCCTTTATATTGACAATCGGCGCTTACTATCCCATCTAGGTTAGTTGTTTCTAATGTTCACAATTTCTCAGTTTTTGATTTTCTTAAAGCGAGAAATCTTAACCTTAAAGTAGCACCATTGCTGCCACGGCTTTTGTTAAAATAGCCGTGGTAGCAGTGGTGAGATATGCGCTCAACATTTTGACCTATAATGGCCTGCATTAGTAACATTCCTGGCATCTCCTCCAACCGGCCACTCGCTGCTTTCAAGAAGACGGTTGCCTACATACACCTAGCCCTATTCCAAACTGATGGACAGAAAAAGGGAGGCTTTTGAGACATAATAAGAAACAGATGGAATGCTGGGCTGAGGAATGCAACTTGAAAAAGCTACGGTGAAAAAATTGCTTAGAAACCACCAAGAGCATTAACAACATTTTGCCTCTTATAGAGGGTCACCACGCTGACTGGTTTCAATTGTCATTGCATTGCTCGAGAGCTGTCGAGAACTGCCCAGTGTGAAGAAACAATGCCCGCTGTCTTGTGGGAGTACCAGAAAATATTGAATCTCTGCCAAGAATTTTGTGTGTCGATATGTAATTTACTTGCCTTCGATGGCTTCAGAAAAAAAAAACGAAGTAATTTTTCTGTTTGCTTTCACCGACGTGTAATGTAGCGTGTAACAAAGTAGCTTAAAGACAAGAAATTTAATTCCACCATTACCGCGAAGAGCTCTAAAACTTCAATCCTGATATTGTCCTCACGATTCGCTCAGGTACATAACTGATGCTGATGTTGAGCGCAAGCAGACTCAAGATTCTTTATTAGAAAGGCGGCAGGAAACAATCTGCATACGCACTTGTGTGGAACCCAGGGCTGTCGTTCTCTGAAAAAAGAACAAACACCAGAAGTTCAGTCTTTTATTGCTGTACATGTACACTAAACATTTGTATCTATTTCTTTTCCCTGGTAAAAAAAGAACACAGGCCGTATATGTTGATTGGGGAATTATAAGCATAGAAGTAAAAAAAAACCAAGAAATTGTCCTGCCTTATGCAAGCTTTGCTCGAATAAATGCGTACTTTTAAAGCACACCTATGTTTCAGAGAATAGAAAAATTTCCACTCTCAGGGCGTTTTTTTCCCCTTAATACGCTGTCTGAAAGAAGAATGTGTCCTCACGCAGATTTCTTGATATGGTAGAAAAATTGATACGCGCAACCGCCAGCTTAAGTTTGAAAATTGCTGCCAAGGTAATAGCGCGGATTGGTGCTTTCCTTTTATGCATTTGTCATTGCGGACAATATGGGCAACAATCCACGTTGGATGTTTTCTGGTGAAGTAAAGTAATGCTTCTATGTTTGCCTCTACCGTACAGTCATGAATTCTACTTTCGGTAGCCATTTATAGTGGAAAATATTCCAAATACGTAGACTGGGGCACTCAGGTAAACGCGTCATTTTACCTGTAATTTGCCGCACTTTTGTAATTATGACTCCATTCAGTTGCAGCGAATTACAAAGGAATAGTTAGCGCGGGTGCAGCGCGCCCGTTGATTAGCACCGTCAAAAACGACGAAGTGTATTAACAGAGCCCGACCACTGCTTCCGCAAAAGAGCTGACCTACAAGCACGGTAGAGCAGAGCTTACTACACATTTAGTCCGCAAGCTTCACATTTATGCAATTAAACGTGGACAACTAAGCTGCTGCTCCTAACTTCCCACTTCTAGTTCGCGCAGAGAAATGTTTAGTGCCTACGAGTTAGAAGCGAACTGTAGGCACTTCATGCCAATATTGCAGTTCAGAGACGTATTACAGAACATCAAAACATGACAGCCCGTCGCCTATATATTTTCATCTCGTGCAGTTCATCTGAACAGAGTAGCATTCAAATGAGTGAACACCAGCTAAGCCTCATTTATTCACAGTGCGGAACTCAGCACAAGGGTCTAATTCGGTTGCCATCCTTCAAATAACTGCTATGAACGCGCTCTACGAGAACAATAAAATAACACTGCAAGAACGCGAGCGGACACCTTCAGGTCTTGCGCGATAAAAATATTATAATACTCCTCCTGCTGTGTTCATTGAAAACCTTATGGCCAACGGTGCGTATGCTGGAATATCTGGCATGCGCAAAATGATACCAATCACAGTTATAAACACCGCCTCCTGCGAAAGAGATATCAGGTGCGTTCAATTTACGTACAAGCGCACCCTCATCTGATTAAGCAGAGAAAGCGCGAGGTGCAGCATGAAGTCAGGTGGCACTTAAGTTTAAAGCATTCAAAGGATACAAGGAAACTTTTTAAAACTGCTACAAATTTTTATAAAAGAAAATAGAGAGTACACTTAACCTCTGTCTTTAAGGGGCAGCAAAACATTGCTTGAACTGATGCCGGCTATACTTCAGATAGGATCTTTATGTCACACAGATGCTGACTCAAAACGAGTTCCAGGAATCGATGCATAGGAACGGGAGTTACACAAAGAAATGTAAAAATTCAAGAAAACAACATGCTTTCCTGATTTCGATTTTCGAGGCGCTTCCCATTCACACTTCACTCTTCCAATGACTACACTGGCCGCACCATTCAGAACAGCCTATCTGAGCACGTCGCGGAAGTTTGCACACCATAGTTCTCTAATCACTGTAACTTGTTCTTGCCAAGGCTGGTAGCATCACTTTCATGGTTACAAGAACCGCGTGAACGCCCAGCTGACCCAGCGATGCTTCATCGTCACGTCGACGGCGCAGAATCGAACACTGATGAGTGACATCTCCTGATTTATGGATCCCAACTCGGGTGCGAGATACTGCGACGGAGTGAACGGCCTGCGCAAGATACTGGATACTAGATATCTGGTACGTTTGTATGTATACTTATAGGTATTCACACGTATTTACGCGATACGAGGTACATATTTACACGATTGGAAGTCGACTTGAATATCACATTTCTGGAAAAAAAATGCTGATGACCTAGCTCTGTTAGGCCAGGATATACGTAGCGAAAGCCAGGTGTCTTCTGGATTGGGAGGGTTAACATATGAAACCCATGCATTCACTAGATGCGCCTTTATTCATGATTAAGCGTTGAGCCGTCGTGTCGCAGAGGTAGCGTCGCCGCATCAAACGCCAAAGGTCCTGTTTCGATTGCCAGCCTCGACGCAGGTTGTTTTTTTTATTCAGTTAAGGTGCGGGGGTTTCAGTGCCTCTCATAGATGCCGTCATCGAATACGTTCGTCAGCGGTTAAGCGCCTAGGAGCGGGTAAGAGAAAGGGCGGGTGAGGGCCGATCAGCGGCGAGGCGCGCGGTGTGACGTCATGCCAGATGGAGCGGCGAGCGCGCGGTGTCCACCCAGCTGCGGCGGTTGCTAAGCAACGGCTCAATGGGCCTCCTCAGAGCACTGCCACAGCGAAATCGCCAGTTCGTGGCCAGTAAAGCTTTTGCCGTAAAAATTGGACGGCGTTTACACTTGGCTTGTAATAATAGAACGCGACAGCACTATCCTGCGGCGTCCGCTTATCTCCAGCCGCTATCGGCTGCCGCCCGCGGGTGCGCCCGTGGGCATATTCCGAAGCGAAATGGTATTAGCGACTGCACTACTCGTTCACACTTGCGCCATCGGCCTCACTAGCGCTGCCGTCGTGACTCGTCGTGACTGCTCCTGCGGTCCCACATCTCGTCTTTATAACATCGTCGTGCAGCGAAATCCCGCACTTCGCAAACAGCCACATCACGACATCGCGTGGAGCAGCTGAAAATTTAGCCTCGCTGCAGCAGCCAGACTTTCATCGCCCGTTGCGAACGTCGAGCTTGCGGCCCGGCGCACAGTTGTTCGTTTCTTCGGCGTAAAGAATGACTGCCACCTTGAATGCAGCCGTGAACGAGCTCTGGTCGTTTACCGGACACGGAGCACAAACGACGAAGTACTACATTAAAACTTGTGAAACGCGGTCGGCTGTAGTCAGATACGTCAGAGCCAAAGAGTAAATACGGGTGAGCGGCGTCGGCTGTTCCCACGGCTAACGACACTCCCCGCCGCCGTTGCGGTTTCGAGTGACGGTGCCGCCGCGATTGGGACAGCGGCCATTCTATCAACTATCGACGCTCGCGTGAGCGCCGAGTGTTGGGTTGAAAGTAAACAAAAAAAATTAGCTGTAGTTTAAACTTTGGTTAACCCTGGTAAGAAGGCAAAGCTTCCTTTGCATGAATACGTTCACAAATGCCACAAAAACTGCTGAACGAATTGTCTGTAAGCTGTAGAACGAATGCCCGAAGCCCGATGGGGCAGTTGCACCTGCCACGGTGGGCAGATTGTGATGACCCCAATATGTCACATGACCTTCCAAGTGACACCACGTGACACCTGCCACGTGAGTGCAGTGACGCTGCCCTCTTGAAAACCTTGAGTAGTGAAGCTTTCGCTTCAACACTTGCACGATAACTATTAAAAGTAGAACGCGAATGCGTTATCGGGCCGCTGCCGCAGGTTATTTGCAGCCGCAATCTGCAGTCATGTGTGGTGAGTGGGCTCGTGCCGGTTTGTTGCTTATCGACAGCCACCATCGGCCGCTGTGCGCTGGGTGGGGATGCGGGTTCTGTGCCTTGACATAGCAGCTGCTCAAAGCCAGGACCAAGAGCGATGCGACGCAGCCGCGTAGTAAAAATGCAACCACGCTGTATGATGCCTGATATCTCGTTTGTCTCGCCTTTATTCATTGTGCGATGCTTTGGAATCGATTTAAGTCGACCCTCTACTTTGGATTTTAAAAATTTGAAAAATAGGTCGACTTATTATCGTGTTAATACATCAACATAATACTACTGCTCACTACGTGCCATGGCCCGCCACCAGGAACGCGCTGAGTGGTTTCGGCGAGCAAGGCGCGCGCGCTGTTGAAGGATACGTGGTGCCATCTAGCGCCACCGCCAGATCATCCTCCATAAGCTGAAGATGTGCACTGCTAAATGTGAAACGAATGGCTTTTCTCTTTGCATACTTCATTCGGACCGAAACGAAAGCTTGTACAGTACAATAGCTCGATCGAATCGATTCCGCAAAGCCGTTTTCAGATACATGGATAGTAGCCATAAGTGCTCTGTTCTAGGTGGTAGTATGTGTACAGAGAGGCGCAAAGTGCTTCGATAAAAAAAATAGCCATAGCCTCTGGTGGTGTATTTTAGTTTTACTTGCTTCAAAGCGCTTTTATCAAAGGCAAGCAATTTGGGTTTTTAATGTGATGGGAAACGCAATAACTTTAGAAAACGCATCTCTATTTATTAACACAGCTTGCAGTATATTTACTGTTTGTCCAATCATCAAGCTCCTGCCCAGCGATGTCATATCCACTGCTTAAAAACCCCTACTGTACGGTGGCACCGCCAGCGCCAGGAATTTGTTTTTGCGAGCTAATTAAAATAAAAAAACCAGAGTATACGTGGTACGACCGATGCTAATACCATCACTGTAACTCATTCTATGCCACTAACTCCTTAACTCACTAACTCACTAACTCATTCATCGACAACCTTTAGTTAGATTGTCCTAAAATAGAAAGGTATCATCGGCTAGGTAGAAAGCAGGAAGGGCGCCCCCGTCCTGTCATCGTTAAGCTACTTGACTTTCGGGAAAAAACTCAAGCGTTAAAAAATGCTCATAGGCTCAAAAATTCAGGCATTAGTTTATCCGAGGATTTCTCTGCTCACGTTCGATTGATCCGGAAAAAAATATGGGATGCAACGCAATCTTATCGTGACAGTGGCTCGAAGGTTCATTTGCGTTATGAGCACGTATTTATTGATAGCGTGCGGTACAACTGGGATGATGTTGAGAAAAGTTTGGTCAAAGATTCGAAATTAACGCCCCGGACACTGCTGCTGCTAATGCTACTGCTGCCAAGCCACCCGCAGATTCTGACTGACGGGACACCGCCGCCAACCTTCGTGTTCTGAACATCAATGCCAGAAGTTTAGTAAACAAGCTTCCATATTTTATCTCTTTAATCCTATCTCATTCGCCTGATGTCATTGCGGTCACCGAAACGTAGCTACATGATGGTATAATTGACTCTGAAATAACTCCTCCAGGTTTCGTTGTAATTAGGCATGGGAAAGGAGGTGGTGTCGCTCTCTTCATTAAGCCTAGTCTGAAATTTGTTGAAATTTCGGTCCCTGTCGAAATAGTCAACTTGGTGCAAACTCTACGTAGGTAACAAATCATTTGTTATCGGTGCGGTGTATCGACCACCAGGCACTTCCGTAGACCACGTACATTCTTTAAGTAACTTCTTGCATTCTCATCATATCAACAATCCAAATATAATTATCCTAAGAGACTTCAATCTTCCCGAAATTCAATGGCTTGTATTATCCATTACTGGTCAAGACATTGCAATCAGTAATGAACTTGTCAATTTTTCTGTGTCATTTGGATTAAAACAGATAGTTGATAAGCCCACGAGGTCTTCGGCAATACTGGATCTGGTGTTTTTAAGCTCTTCTCTTTTCGCGATGAATTTTACATGCGAAGTCGCCGAGGGGATATCCGATCATAACGCTGTTCTTGTTTCGATCCCATGTTCTATTCCTTGCTCAAAACTAACTTATTCAACATTTCCGGATTTCAGTAGAGCAGACGACGTGCCTATCCTGGATTTATTAAGTGACGCATTTGAACAGTTTCAGCACCTCAGCATATCATGTGACGTGAATTCTTTAGTAACATTTTTCGAGAACATTGTGAAGGTCTGTATTCAGCGTTTTGTTCCAATAAAAACTAAAAAGCAAAATCACAGTATGCCCTGGATAACAAGAGACATACTGCATCTTTCTCGCCGTGTTGCCAGACTACGCGTTTCCAAGCGCAATGGTAACCCTGAACTTTTGCAACAGTTCAGCGACGATAAAGAAGAACTCCGTGCCAAAGTTCACTCGGGAAAAGATTTTTACTACAGAAATTCCTTGCCGCAATTAATGAAACACAATCCCCGCAAATTTTGGGCATCCATATTGCCACAGAGCACAAGTCCCAATACCTTCATTATTGATGGTAAGCCGGTCTGTGACTCATTAGCTATAGCTACTTGTTTCAACACATATTTTCAGTCGGTATTTACAACAGATAACCTTGAAATGATTACTTTTCCTAGCAACTCTCAATGTTCTGTCGATGATATTTCAATAAGCGTCGAAGGTGTTCTGAACATAAATGTGAAAAAAATAGTGGTCCTGATGATATCCCTAATGTATTTCTGCATCGTTACTCTCTTTGGACCAGCCGCTATTTGACTACCATCTTCCAGAAATCGCTATCATCCGCAACCGTCCCCGTAGCCTGGAAGCTTGCAAAAGTTATTCCCCTGTTTTAAGCTGGCAGCACCCAAATCTTGTCCAACTATCGCCCCATTTCGTTAACTTCACACTCATGCAAATTACTAGAACATATCATGCATAAGCACATTACGGAATTTCTTGAAGCTAACAGTATCTTGTGCAAATTTCAGCATGGGTTTCGGCGCGGGCTCAGTACCATTTCACAACTTGTAGAATTCACGCACAACATTGCTAGTTCCCTCGACACGGGCTCACAAATCGACGCTTTATTTATCGACCTTTCTAAAGCTTTCGACACCGTTCTCCACAGGAAACTTCTTTGTACACTTATGCAATACTCAAAAACCCGTTGCTGGTAGACTGGATATCAAGCTTTCTTTCTAATCGTACACAGTATGTTTCTTTCAACTCCTGTTCATCTGAAACTGTTAATGTATCATCCGGTGTACCACGAGGATCCGTGCTCGGACCACTGTTGTTCTTATTAAACATTAATGATTTGCCAGAAAATATTATTTCTAAAATTCGGTTGTATGCAGATGATTGTGTGATATACAGTTCAATTAACACCCCTGAGGATCACGCGCAACTAAATCAGTCATTCGTGTCATTCTGCTCATGGTGTGAAACATGGCAAATGCAAATAAACTTTCGTAAATCTGTATACATGTCATTCTGTAATCGCACAATACCATCTTCTTACACCTACTCATTCCAAGCTAACTCTCTGAATCAAGTGTCCGAGTACAAATATTTAGGTCTTCTTTTTTCTTCTAACTTGCCCTGGTCAAAGCATATTAACACAATATCCAATAATGCAATGCGGAGGCTCGGTTATCTAAAACGTACACTTAGTGTTGCCCCCCAAGAAACTAAACTGGTAACATACAAAGCTTTAATTCGTCCACTTTGGAGTATGGATCAATATTCTGGAATCCTTATAAACAGTCCAATATCAGTAAGCTGGAATCCGTCCAAAGGAAAGCAGTACGGTTTTTTTGCCGACGGTATGACAGAAATTTTTCACCTTCATCCACTCTTCCTGCCATAGGCCTTTCCCTCTTTTGTACCCGCCGCGACAATGAGTGTTTAAAATATTTTCATGGTATTGTTAATTCATCCCGCTTTGCTTCACTGTCTGAGTATTTGCGTTTTTCAGCATCTTCATCTACAAGGAGCTACCACCCATTGAATGTAACACCCATTCACGCGCGCACTGATGTGTTCAAATTTAGTTTTTTTCCTCGTGTTATCGAACGATGGAATTCTTTACCCGGTGATATACGCTCCCTGGAACCAAACCTATTTTTCAATGTTGTTTCAAATCTGTGATTAGTCTGTTGCAATTCTGTTCTGTATTTTAATGGTGTTCACTTCTGAATATGTTGTCCCTCTCTGCCTTTTTTTTCTCCTCTTCCTCCCACTCCTGCAATAGCCCCATTGGGGCTGCAGTATATGTAAATAAAAACAATGCACTAAATATATGTTTTCGGTCCGTTTAAATGTAAGACGTAAGATTGTGATGGATTAGAATTTCTATTCTGAGCAGTTTGCTTCCTATGAACGCATTTTCATTTTTTTCAATTGCTTCAGTATAATAATTTATCAGTTACAGACTGTACATTTTTATGAACAGGCTTCAGTAAGCATTAGCTTTTCATTCTGAGCATTTTTATACCTTTCAACTCTCTTTTTCTATTTTTCACTTCCTTAATTATTCAATCAAATAAGTGAAATCATTTCATTAAATCGTCATCGCCTATCACACAATAATCATCCACTAGGAACACAAATTAGCATGACACGATTTGTTTTTTACGCAGCCCCTGTATATAGGTCGCCGGATCGAATCTCAGCCGCGAGCTATGCTCTAACTTAACTATTAAGTTTATGCTGTACGAAACACTGAATCGTAAGACACCATCCGAAGCATTGTGTAGCAACCGGTTGGCAAGATGGGTCATTCCACGCGAAACTTCCCAGACGTTTCGCTCGACCATCTCCAATTTGTAAAGAAAATACATAGAAACTTATGCGATTGTGCGTAATCAAATGCTCAATATTTTTCTTGAAAAAAGTTATTCCCAAGGTGGTAACATTTGAGCATTTAAAAAAGGGGAGAAACAAAGCACTGCTCAATGATTCGCAAAAAGTTGGAATTTTTAGAAAACATTTCACATAGCTTTTCATTGACTTTTGCACAGATTCTGGCCTTCGGTGCAATTTAGAGCATGCAGCTTTATAAAGCATAAGTATTGTTTTAAAAATAAACAACTCTGAACATGTTCTATTTTGTCGTTTTTTTGTTTTAGATGTCAACTTCTCAGAAATTCGGAAATAGTCGTTTTGTTTCTCTAGATATCTAGTAGCTATAAAACATGTTAGAGGTGATGAAATGCGTACATAATAATAATTGGTTTTTGGGGAAAGGAAATGGCACAGTATCTGTCTCATATATCGTTGGACACCTGAACCGCGCCGTAAGGGAAGGAATAAGGGAGGGGGTGAAAGAAGAATGGAAGAAGAGGTGCTGTAGTGGAGGGCTCCGGAATAATTTCGACCACCTGGGGATCTTTAACGTGCACTGACATCGCACAGCACACGGGCGCCTTAGCGTTTTGCCTCCATAAAAACGCAGCCGCCGCAGTCGGGTTCGAACCCGAGAACTCCGGATCAGTAGTCGAGCGCCCTAACCACTGAGCCACCGCGGCGGGTCTGAAATGCATACATCAAAGTAAAAAAAAAAATACTAAACTTGCAAAAAGTGCAGCTTGAGATAAAAAACAGCCGTTAATTTCCCCCTCGCCTGGTTCAAGTAAAATGCCGACCATAATGAGTTACGTAGAACAGAATGTTTGAAGTTGAGCTCTCGCGCCGCAAGTTGCGTCATCTCTTAACGCCTCTTCACCGCGAAACACTGCAGCTAGCATGGCACAATACTTATGGCCAGGTAACGACTGAAGTTTGCCATCGTTCTCTGTCGTGCATTTTTAGGTCTGGAGCTAAAGAAGATATTGCATGAAATTCGGCAGATGTTATGCAATAAACGAGATTGTTTTCGTTTCCGAAGTTCGAACAAACCCGCTTAGGTACGGGGCAGCCGAGAGAAGAAAAGCAAGGGTATTCAGCGTGCTGTCTCGCATGGACCACGAGGAGGGATGACCAGCTGGCATGGCAGGTGTATCAGAAGTGCTTTATATCCGAATAAGATCGCGCACGTGAAGGAGCGAAGTGCACAGCTGCGGCAAGTAACGCGAGATGCGCTGGCGGTGAACGCGGTACGCCCACGCGTAGGTGCGTCTCTCGCATGTGGGTGCTTCACCAGCACGGTAGCTCGTCTACAGTGGTCGCTGGAGTATCAATGCAAAAATTGCACAGATTAAGTCAAATACAACCAAGACATGACATCGGAAAGAACCGGGAATGAGTCTCTAACGGCCACAAGGGTCAGGTACTGCGTGGTGTTGCTGCGTTGTGGATTGTTTAACACCAGATAGTTCTGGTCATTTACAGATCGGCGTCTCACAAGCTCTTATGCTGGTGCTTGCGTCTGTCATGGCTCTGGCAAGAATGACTGACTGCGACAGAACCACACCAAACAACTAGCTCACTGCCGCCACGGCAGCGTTAAGAAAATCTTTTCCCGCGAATACACCTGTTAGACTACTCAACGTTCCCATGCTTGCCTGAAGTGAAAACCTCACTTGAAAACAAGAGCTCTACATTTCAGCTGGCCGCATTGTCGGCAGTGTCGTGCTCTGCAGTTAAGAGGCATTAAAAGACGACGGAACTGGCGCCACGAGAGGTCAGCATCTAAAATTATTTTATCAGTTTAAACAAAAAATACCTAGACAAACGTTTCAGACCTGAAAGGCAATAAAATATTCTATGTAACCCGCTATTCTTTGAATTTTTAATTGAAACACCTCAAAGAGAAATTAACGGCTGTTTGTAGCTCAATACGCACTTTTCCAAATTTAGTCTGCCGCGGTGGCTCAATGGCTAGGGCGCTCGGCTACTGATTCGGAGTTCCCGGGTTCGAACCCGACCGCGGCGGCTGCGTTTTTATGGAGGAAAAACGCTAAGGCGTCCGTATGCTGTGCGATGTCAGTGCACGTTAATGATCCCCAGGTGGTCGAAATTATTCCGGAGCCCTCCACTACGGCACCTTTTTCTTCCTTTCCTCTTTCACTCCCTCCTTTATTCCTTCCCTTACGGCGCGGTTCAGGTGTCCAACGATATATGAGACAGATACTGCGCCATTTCCTTTCCCGCAAAACCAATTTTTATTATTATCATTATCAATTTAGCATTTTTTTACTTAGATGTAGGCACTTTCATCGCGTGTAACATTAGTTATAGGTACTAATCATCTAGAGAAACAAATGGGTTATTTCCGAATTTCCACGAGCAAGTTTATATGCAAAACAGAAAACGACAAAAATAATACATTTTCATACATTTTCCGATTTTAAGAGATTATTTGTGCCATATAAAGCTGCAAGCTGCGAATTATATCGAATGCCCGAATCTCTGTAAATGTCAATGAAAAAATTAAGAATTGTCTTCTAAAAATTTGAATTTTATTAATTATTGAGCAGCACCTGGTTTCTCGCGTTGTCTAAATATTCAAACTGGCCTCACTCCACGCATAAACTTTACCAGCAAAAATATTTGAGGCTTTGATTATGCACATTAGGATAAGCCGCCATGAAATTTTTTCAAGAAATTGGAGATGGCCCAGCGCAGCGCCTAGGACGTTTGGCGGTGGATGATCCTGATGCGATTTTTTTTTACGCAGCACCGCCATTATTTCCGAAATGCGGTGCCTACAACGCCGACGGCTTTTCGACCGAACGAGCTGTTTACGCTGCGAGGTCAGAATCATGTCAGGCACGCTGAACTACGGTTGGAGATCGGTTTGGTCTAAATCGTGCGAGGGGAAAATTTGGCGATGGGTTAATGTTTGGCTCAGGAATCGATGCGAAGCACGAATTTGTGCTTACGACGATGAGCGGACAGTGCCGCCGGATGGACCAGACGGCAGATTATCAAGGCGACACTTTGAAATGCACAGCGCGAGAGTCTGGTGCAGTTTAACACGAGGCGTGTTCTGCCGTGACTGTGGATGTGGTAGGTGGAAGGAGAAGAGGTCGATCCGAACTGCTACGTTTCATATGCTGTCTGCTGGAAACAGCGCATCGGCCGTTGGACAGGGTCCTTCAACTTCTTAAATCATCATGGACAGCCTCATAGACTGTGTTGCCTCGTCTTCCGTGCGGTCACCTAGTGCTCAACAGTGTATTTTTGCATGGTGACTTAAATGGCCTTCCAAACTGAAATCCTGACTTCAGGGATGCCTTCTACCGTGTCATGAACTTTCGTAACATCATTTGCGTTGGGCAATATGAAATGGTGACAACCAAGAATACCGTTTCAAAAATGAAGCTCGTGGACTTGGTAAAAAGGCTGAAATGTATGGTATTTGATCCGGAAACAAGTATTAATTTGAAACGTCTTTGGCTCCCACGCGAAATGGATCATCGGCGGATAGTTGAAGCTTTGGAACCGCACGGCACTGTTCAGTCAGCGGAGCGTGAATGTAGCATTGCCGTACGCATCGATGCAAAAAGTGTTGTCATTCTGGTCACAAAGTGCATACCTGCATCATGACATATATTGATAGAATTTTTTCTGGGCTGCTGCTCCAGAGAAAACGTTGTCGTGCGAGATATTTCGGGTGTTGTGCATGCTTGCGGAGAGCTCAACACCCTGATACCACTTGAAGCAGCCTCCTTTAATAATTCACAGGATATCAAGCCGCCAGCAAGTGAACCTCCCGACAAGAAGCCTCCGGATTCTTGAGCATGGGGGACTCTTGAGCCAGCTAGAGCATGGTGCATCGGATCTTGAGATAACTAAACAGCCTCGTTCTATCGCAGAAGTATCTCAACACCTGCCACCGAAGGCTGCCCATCAGCCAGCGGATGTGTCCAGACTGCTGTCTCGGTGTGTCGACGAGGTGTAGCGCTCTTCGTCTGGAGTTAACTATCGGCGTCTGCAAAGAGCTGCCGGCCGACCTTCGAGCTGCGAGCAATGTGGTGCTCTAGACCTCATGGGGGAAGCCTCAGCCATCTCAGGGTCTGCATGGAGAGTAGCGTACCTCTGAAGTGTTTCGCGAACCGGTTTCAGCGTAGGCCCGAGCAACGTAACGGAGGTAAATGGCAAAAGAAAATTGGCTTCTAAGAAGAACGCAATGACTGTCCAAAAAGCCGGCAATTCGCCGGCGGCTGTCTTCGCCTGGGCGGGTGGAGTTGAATAATTTGTACACAAAAAAATTGGCGGGGGGTCAAGGCTTTTGAGGTCACTGCACTTAACGTTAGAGGCTTGCGGAATTGACCGCGGCAGTACCAGTTGCGGCTATAGCGTGAAGTACATGCGATTCAGGAAACTAAGCTGGCTACCGATGAGGGTACAGAAAGTTCTCTTGAGATGTTTCTTCCGCGATACGATATTATCGTCAGCGTTTCTAAAGACTTGTCTTGAGTGTGGATACTGCTTTTTTTGAGCAATGCCCTAAATAGAACACATGTATTGCATTGACGATAAGGAGTGGCTCAAAAGATGTGCCATCGCTATTGCGAGTAAGCAGCGGCGAATTATTTGTTTGTATGCACCTGTAAACCAGCAAGATAGAAGAGTGTTTCTCTTGTGACTCGGAAACCTGCTGCACACGGATCGCGAAATTTTACTGCTGGGAGATTTTGAATGTGTATGGAACAATGAGGATCGATCAGTATATCACGGACGTTATGACCCCAGTTCTGCTGTTATAACTGACCTAGCTTGTGAACAAAAACTTTTTTGACATGGGGCTACCCAAAAGCGATAGTGTACAGTTCATGCAGTTTCAATCCTCTTCGTGTGCTCTCCTTGACAGGATCTACGTTTCTACTAGCATATTACGTGCTGTGCATAAACATTGGGTGAGGCTGATATTTTTTAGTGTTTGGTCAGATAGCAAGGTGTACTCGGCGTCTTCTCCAACAGCGGTGGGAGCTATGGAAGCGAAATAACTCTCCCCTCTCAGATGGAATTTTTGCCAGCGCGCTGTAGCTGCTTGCTTCAATGATATGTAGGCGCGTGCAGATCTTTCAGTCTTTCAAAAGTGGCACCTTTTTATGCAGGAGATTAACAATCTTGGTGTTGAAGCATCATCATAGTTCACATTCTTGAAGTGCCTACTCCTTCGTGAAATGACGCGCACCCTGAACGAATTGCAAGAGTCGGAAATAATTGCTTCGGGATCCTATCTTGATGATGTCAGCAATATTAAAGCGCAGTTACAAGAATTTAGAGGACAAAAATATTCGTATGTTTTCATTAGCTCACGAACACGGAGGTAGGTTAATGAACAACCATCTCGAAACCACCATGCGAAATTTTGATCTCCTTTTCGAGAGGTAGACACTGCAATAGGCCTTGCGTTAAGCTGATAACAACCAATAAAAACCTGAGCCGATGATGCTAAAACTAATGCGTAGGGATCTATGATTCGAAATTTGCGCGTTTGCTTTCGTTGTAGCTGTGGTTCCTTTCTTGGTAGCTGATGTATTTAGAAGCACTACTTTGATTAGATATATATGACTTCTTTGATGAGTGTAGGTTGGCTTCACTGTTAACATCATTAATTTAGGTTTATAAGCGGTCTTGAGTGCAGTCTAAACTTCACACTTCGTTCTTTTCTGTGAAGCCCAGGGAGCAACCGCAGCGCTGGCCTAGTGGTCTGAGCATCCGCCTCGAATGCGTGAGGTCCCGGGTGCGATCACCAGTGCCGCCGGTAATTCACCGGTAATACATTTGGAACAAGCTTTCCCCCTGGTGCGGTGCTCCTTTCAGTCAGGGTGAAATGCCTGGAAAATGCATCTTTGACCCCACCTTGAGCAGAAGAATAACACCTTGTGTCATGGCGCTCTTTGCCTACAGATGCCCTTGCACCATAAAAATCTATTATCATCATGAGCCTAACAGATAGCGCAATATACATTTCTTCGTCATTCTAAAACTTGTTAAACAAGACTGATATACAACATATTTTTTTATATATGTATTAAGATTCAAGTAGGGCCGTGAAAACTAGCATCCCAGTTTTCAGGTTTTCGATGTATCGTACGTCAGCACGCCTCATGCCGGAGGAAGAAGACCGGCAAATATATTCCGCATCATCGTAGGCTACAGCCGCTGGCAAAAGGAAATATTTTAGCTGAACTCAAAGCAGACGCATTAAGCTCGAGTTTAATGCGGTGTAAAATTTCCCCGAGCCCCTTCATTATTAGGATACTGTGCCCTTTTGTGTATGTTGAGAAGCAGTTATGGGTAGCTCCATCTGTGGAGCCATCAGCTAAAGTTTTCTGCTTCGCCTATTCTGCGGGTAAGCAGCTGGTGTGGTTTTATTTAAACTTTCGGGATGTGATCCCATGCAGGCCAAGCATGAACTGGATTTATGTCTACCTGATGGAAGGAAATAGTTTGAGCTGACATTTTCTCGTTGAGAGTAAATAACTGAAAATGTATAACTTACTGACTAGGTGGTGCGTAATACTCGACTCTCCTTAAGCAGCCAACGCCCTCATTTCCCACAAAGTAGCATTTCATGCAATAATACGGTAGGCGGCCCCCGGTAGACGAAATTCGGTACAGAACAAGCGTGCTATTGCTTGTGAGCATCTGCAAGTAAACAGCGATAGAAACCAGCGGTATGATCGGCATTGCGCACCAAGCACAAAACTACAGCAACTTTTGTTAACAACCAGCCGCCAAAAAATGTTACTGCGGCGAATCCAGTTGAAAAATCTTTAAAAGAACATTGTTTTCTTCGGTTTAAAAAATCGCCTGGCTTAGCTAAGGTTAAGCCTAGGATGCGAAGCATAATAGATTTGTGAAAGGGATTCGGTATCGCCTGCCCGTAAGTCAGGCTAGTCTCTTCGTTGTTTAGCAATCTCCTGGAGGAGTGGGAGTAGCCTTGGTGGTCGCGGCCGCGCGGCGACCGCGCGAGTTGAGCCCCGTTTCTCCACAGCTGGCGTGACGTCAGACCACGTGCTCGGCTGCAGCGCCCCTAGCGGGAGGAGCGGGAGTTAGCCTTGGTGGTCGCGGCCGCGCGGCGGCCGCGCGAGTTCAGCCCCGTCTCTCCTCAGCTGGCGTGACGTCAGACCATGGATGGATGGATGGATGGATGGATACGGCTGAACCCTTCACATCGGGCGGTGGCTCAAACCACCTAGCCATGTCTTGTGAAATTTTACTCCTGTCTTGCTTTTAGCCACCAATCAGATAACCTTCGCTTGGTTACTTCTAACCTCTTAAAATCCACTTTCCCTTCACTATCCCTAAACCCCAATGCCTTGGGTAAGTCAGCCCCGCTGCCTTCCACTGTAGGGTGAAGCCCTTTACAGAAAAGTATCAAGTCTTCAGCCGTTTCCTCCTCCTCTCCGCACGCAATGCACAAAGTGTCTATCTCCTGGTACCTGACTCTATACTTCTTAGTCCGCAAAACTCCAGTCGTGGCCTCAAACAACAAAGAACTTCCCCTACAATTATCATAGATATTTTCTTTGACAATTTCCTGTTTAAAGGTCCGGTATGTTTCTAGTGCCGATTTCTTCAGCACCATGGATGGATGGATGGATGGATGGATGGATACGGCTGAACCCTTTACATCGGGCGGTGGCTCAAGCCACCTAGCCATGTCTTGTGAAATTTTACTCCTGTCTTGCTTTTAGCCACCAATCAGATAACCTTCGCTTGGTTACTTCTAACCTCTTAAAATCCACTTTCCCTTCACTATCCCTAAACCCCAATGCCTTGGGTAAGTCAGCCCCGCTGCCTTCCACTGTAGGGTGAAGCCCTTTACAGAAAAGTATCAAGTGTTCAGCCGTTTCCTCCTCCTCTCCGCACGCAATACACAAAGTGTCTATCTCCTGGTACCTGACTCTATACTTCGTAGTCCGCAAAACTCCAGTCCTGGCCTCAAACAACAAAGAACTTCCCCTACAATTATCATAGATATTTTCTTTGACAATTTCCTGTTTAAAGGTCCGGTATGTTTCTAGTGCCGATTTCGTCAGCATCCCTGTTTTCCACAAAGCTCTCTCTGTTCCTTTAACCTTTCTCTTAACCGATAATTGCTGATTTGCCCCCTTACTGCTGTCCAGATATTTGCTTGTCAATTTTCTAGTTCGCTTTCTCCATTTCGTGTCAACATTCTTTATATACAGGTATCTGAAAACTTTCCTAGCCCACCGCTTTTCCTCCATCCTTCTCAATAGTTCCTCAAATGCTATCTTACTGCTAGCCTCTCTGCTCTCGAAAGACGCCCATCCCATATCACCCTGTACCCCCTGATTTGGTGTATTGCCATGTGCTCCCAAAGCTAACCTCCCTACTCCCCGTTGCCTAATTTCCAGCCTTGCTTGAACATCTGGCCTCATACACAGGACCGCATTCCCGAAGGTCAGGCTAGGGACCATCACCCCTTTCCAGATCCCCCTTACCACCTCATACCTATTGTAATTCCACAGTGCCCTATTTTTCATTACAGCTGCATTCCTACTAGCTTTATTCATTACATATTTTTCATGCTCTGTCAGATACTCAACACTGTTATTTATCCACACCCCAAGATACTTGTACTCATTCACTACCTTTAGCACGAACTCCTGTATTCTATGCTCGCCGCCCTCTTCATTAAATGTCATGACTGCAGATTTTTCCTTACTATACTTGAAGCCTAATCTATCTCCCTCTGTACTGCATATGTCCAACAACTTCTGCAGGTCTTCCTTGTTGTCAGCCATTATCACTATATCGTCCGCATATATTAGTCCCGGTAATGTCTGTTTAATCAATTCCCCTTGCTTGAAAAAAGATAGGTTGAAACCTAGTCCGCTCCCCTCTAGCTTGGCCTCCAAACCTTGCAGGTACAACATGAACAACAAAGGGGACAGAGGACATCCTTGTCTAAGCCCCCGCTGTATCTCTACAGGCCCTGATACATTTTTTTCCCATTTTATGAGCACTCTGTTACCTCTATATATATCTTTTAAAAGATTAATTACTCCATTTTCCACATCCAATGTGCCCAATATGTCCCACAAATGCTCCTGAGTAACGTTGTCATAGGCTCCCTTAATATCCAGAAATGCTAGCAATAAGGGCCTATGTTCCTTTTCCGCAATTTCTATACACTGTGTCAATGAAAATAGATTGTCCTCCAACCTCCTTTGTTTCCGGAACCCATTCTGTAGTTCCCCTAGCACCCCCTCGTTCACCACCCAAGCCTGCAGTCTATCCTTTATAATTTTCATCACCACCCTGTAAACCACAGACGTCACTGTTATGGGGCGATAGGTACTTACGTCTGCTTTGTACCCCTTTCCCTTATATATCATGTTCATTCTACTTAATCGCCATTCATCGGGGACTTTCTCATCCACTATCATTTTGTTCACTACCTGTATTAATGTTTGTTCGGATTTTGGTCCTAACTTCTTTATCAACATAATCGGGATACCATCTGGTCCTGTTGATGTGCCACTAGGAACCTTCTTCTCTGCCCTTTCCCACTCTCCTTGCTCAAGTAAAGCTATTGCTGTAACCGGTCTATCCTCCTTCGATAAATTATGTACCACGTGCTTTGCTGAAAATTTTTCCGTCATCCTTGTTCCTATGTGTTTTATTGCTTCATCCCCTTCTAGTCGAATACCCTCATCTGTAACAATAAACCTTTGTTCTAGCCTAGTTTTATTACTCATTGCATTTAGAAGTTTCCAGAATTTTTGGGCTGCTTTTCTATCCTTTTTATTTACTTTTGACATCCATTGGGCACCCTTTCTTTAATTTTCTCATTAATCAAATAGGATGCGTCCCTTCTACACTTTATGAAGGTATCCCATTTTCTGTCTACTTCGGGTTTTGGTTCCCCCCTCTTCTTGGAATATCTGTGTTCCCTGGATGCTTCCTTGCGCTTTTCTATTGCCCTTTTGACCTCCTCATCCCACCAACTCTTGGGTTTGCATCTTTTCCCTTTTAGCTTTACTCGCACCTTAGCTAGCTCTAGCTCCAGTAATCGAGTTAATTTAGTATAAGTCCATTCTGTTTCACTATCCTCAAAAATTACTTTCTCGATTTGTTTGGCTGCTACTTCCAATTGCTTTTCTGAGTAAAAATTTCCCCCTGATTGTTTATCTTGATTCAGTCCTACATTGCTTTTTCTTCTGAAGCTCAACTTGATACGCTTGTGGTCACTACCTAGACTTCTGGAACCATCTTCATCTATGCTCATTACCCCTAATCTGTTATACATCCTCTGTGACATTAGTGCATAATCTATCGTCGAGTGCAGACTCCCCGCCTCCCATGTTATGAGCCCTTCACACTTCTCGGTGCTGTTGCATACAACTAAATCATGCCTGTCACACATGTCCTGCAGCATGCTTCCTGTCGAATCCGTGTACCCATCCAGGTCTTCTATGTGTGCATTCATGTCGCCTAATATAATTATCTCGCCCTGTCCTCCTAGCTCATCAATGTCGCTTGCAATACATTCTAACATTTTCCTGTTTTCCTCTTTGGCATTAACCCCTGTCCACAGGTATACAAAGCCAAGGAGTGTTTGCTTG
Organism: Amblyomma americanum; assembly: GCA_030143305.2. Classification (NCBI taxonomy): domain Eukaryota; kingdom Metazoa; phylum Arthropoda; class Arachnida; order Ixodida; family Ixodidae; genus Amblyomma; species Amblyomma americanum. The sequence goes on along the minus strand of JARKHS020005877.1, from coordinate 133,966 downwards.
CCTGCCACTGTTCCTTTTAGCCATAAATGTTCCCTGCATCCCAGTCTAACCCTTTAAAAATTCATACTTTTATGAATGAATGCCCCAATTCCACCTCCCTTTCTGCTGCCCTCTGTTCTATTGCAATATTCCCATGCGTAGTCTGGGTTACAGGGTGGTTGCTCCATGTCTCTAAGATGTGTTTCCGCTAAACCATATACCATTAATTCCACCTGTCTTAACTGTTCTTCTATTTCCTCCCATTTCAGTCTATTCCTGCCACCTTGCATGTTAATGAAACCTATATCTGAATTAACTTGGCCCGGGCGCTTGCGTCTCTTTCTTCCCCTATGGTTCCATTGTCCGTTTGATCTTAATTCTTCCTTCTCTACACTGGTTCCTTCAGAGCTCTGGGTCCCCCCAAAAAAGCTGTTGCCTGGCGACCTATCCTACTACCCACCTTCTTGCCAGTGGCACCACCGTAGTGGATGCCATCCTGTGCAAAAGGGTGGGGCCTAACCTCGTACACTTCCCTGTTGACCTCCATCACCTCGTATCTTAGTCGTCGACTCAATAGCCTAATTACCCGATTAGTCTCCACGACCCTCCTTTCCATTTCGCGAGCCTGCCTCTGGACCTCTGGGATTGTGCATATGGTCACATGCACACTCTCAGAGGCCTCTCTAAGCCTACGCATCCCCACCTCCAACTGCGTCTCAAGATTCTGGCTCCTCCCCTGCAGTACATCATTGAGACCAGCATGGATGACCACAAGGTGTTCGCCATCCATGCTACCCACCAAAACCTCCCGGGCTCTGGCCATTGCATCCACCATGCACTTTCCCGACTGAGCCTCCACCTGCACCCGCCTGTCTGCCTTCACTGCCGTCAGAACGCCTCCCTCAACCCTCGCTACATTCGAGTCCCCGACCACCAGAACTCTCCTGTGCCCCAAACGTTCGCTTCCTAATTCCATCTGTTGGCCTCCGGATCGCTCTAGCTGACTCTCCTGCCGCTGTACGTTATTGTCGCGAGTTTCCATGCCCGCTTTAACCTTTTTCATTTCGTTCGCATTTTTCTCACTCAATGCTCGCTGCACTACAGCACTGTACGATCGACGAGCCTCGTCCCCCACCTGACACTTCTCCGAACTGGGGTGCCCAGCCGGCCGCGACCTGAGCGCTTCAACCTGTTTTTCTAGCTGGGTCCGCTTTTCCCGCTCTTCTTTATTCTCGCCACCATTCGCTTCAACAGGGCGGCATTATTCTCCTCCTTTTTAATCAAATCGGCGACCTGAGCTTCCAGCTTAATCCGATCCTCTCGTTCGACCTGCCGGTCCGCATTAGGTGCATTAAACCCAGCTTCCCATTCCCTTTTAACGCATGAACGGCGTCCCCAAACCGCTTGCACATCTTACACACGAAGCTAGCCTCACCCGCCTCGGCTAAGCTCCCGAACCCTGTCTCATCTAAGTAACACCAACGGTCGTACTCCTGGCACTGTACTAACTCCCCGTCCTTGTCCTCCTTAACTTTCCTAGCTTGCCGACCCATCGTCCGGCCGACTACGCCTTGTGAAAGCCCGCCAAAATTCCTATGCGTAAAACCCCGCCAAGAATATTACACAAAACTTCGGCACTACGCAATGTAAAAGCCCGCCAAAATTCCTAGAGAACGACACGTGCTCGGCTGCAGCGCCCCTAGCGGGAGGAGCGGGAGTTAGCCTTGGTGGTCGCGGCCGCGCGGCGACCGCGCAAATTGAGCCCCGTCTCTCCTCAGCTGTCGTGACGTCAGACCACGTGCTCGGCTGCAGCGCCCCTAGCGGGAGGAGCGGGAGTTAGCCTTGGTGGTCGCGGCCGCGCGGCGACCGCGCGGTTGAGCCCCGTCTCTCCTCAGCTGGCGTGACGTCAGACCACGTGCTCGGCTGCAGCGCCCCTAGCGGGAGGAGCGGGAGTTAGCCTTGGTGGTCGCGGCCGCGCCAGGCTGGGCTATGGTTGAGCTAAGTAGTGTCCCTATTATGCTTCGCATAAAAACCCGAAATCTAGAAACAATGGTGACTGCTATCCAGCGGATACATTTGCGGTTGGGTTGAGGCCAGTTAAACTGCAAATTTTATAAATATAAACAATCTGGCGGCTCTCCTGCACGTCGACATTTTTTAACCTTTATACACGGCAGGCTCCGAAATGGGCACACCAGTTCGCTAGGGAAGTGGGAGGTGACTAATAGAAGGGGGTGTGTGGTCGATCAACTTTTATTCATTAAATAGTGTTATCCTTGATGTGTAGGGTTCTGGACCAAACGAGATTCAGAGAGTAAATGCACTAAACGATGGGCCGCCTCGGAGGCTGAGTAGTTCAAAAGCTTGGATATTGTCTTCCTAGGATACAGCGCTTTGTGCGTCCTGTAATAGATACTTTCGCGATGAAGGCACTTGACCCTAAATTGTAGGTTAGACTGCAGAGACGTAGGATATTAGCATGTAATGATCAGCCTCATAGGTGGAGGAGGAGAGGGAGGAGGAAGAAAAGCAGGCAGGTTAACCGGAACAATAACGAGTTTGCTACCCTGCACGGGGGAAAGAGTTGAGGGGATAAAAAGATGAATGAGAAAAGTGAGTAGCAGGAAATTGGAGTCGCTGTGCGATGTCACAGCGTTCAGTACACTCGCAGCCTATCGTGCAGGCCAGAAGTCATCAAGAAGCAGAGCAGTGTCTTGGAGGCCTTCACCGCCGACGGTCGCCACGGCCAGTGGCCGAGAATCTTCGTTTCCGTCAGTGGGCGCGGATCTAGAGGCTCCAGTGCACAGCACAGAGACTGCCTTTCGGCGCTGTAGGCAGAGCATTCACAGAGAAGTTGAGCGATAGTCTCATCACATCCGCAGATGGTACATGCAGGGCTGTTAGCCATACCGATTAAAAAAGTGAAATGCTTGGCGAAAGCTACACCAAGCCACATGCGACACAGCAAAGTTGCCTCGCGTCCTGTAGACGGGATGCAAGCCGGAGCTTCAGATCTGGCTCCAAGGATTTGAAACGTGCATTGTAAAATTGGCCTGAACGCCACGCGACAAGCGTACTGTCCCGCGTTAGTGGTCGAAGTCTACCCGCTGCGTCGGCTCTGGAGATGGGGATGGACACACAATCGCCATCATGGTGACCAGTTCGCGCGGCTTCGTCCGCGCGGTGGTTCCTTGCGATGCCGCTGTGTCCTGGCAGCCACTTGTAAACAATATCGTGCCCTTTATTGATGGCTATGTGATGGAACTCTCGGATTTCCGCGACCTATTGTTCGTGGGACCCATGACGAAGAACAGATTTTAAAGCTTGGAGGCCTGCCTTTGAATCCGTGAAAACAGACCATTTCTGGGGTGTTTCTCCAGTAATATGCACAATAGCGACACGAATAGCAGTAAAATCTGCACCAGTCGATGAATTCCGGTGTAATGTTTTCACTTTCTTCACTATGGTCCTTACGGGGATGACTACGGAGCCCGAGGAACTGGGAGGGGTCACAGAGCTATCGGTGTATACGTGCAGTCGGTGTCCGTGTTTCTCATGTTAATATTCTGGAGTGGTCTGTTTTATTGCTGTCGACGATAAATGAGCCTTCTATTTGATGCCCGGAATGGAAAGCAGCACACGAGGTTGTTGCAGACTCCATAATGGAGTAGACGGTCTAGAGGCTGGTGTAAATTGGGTGGGTAGAAAGTCGCGATGGGCATCAATAATTTTCGCAAACGATGTACTCGCACGGTTAGCAGGAATACTGGCCAGATGGTGTGCGGGAATCCGAGAGAGGTGACGAATATGTGCTCTCAAGGCTTCGGTTGTGACATAGGCAGTCAATGGAATCTGCTGAGCGATGAGTACTGTTGCGGCAGTAGACACGCACTTTTGCAGTCCTAGGCACGACCAGAGAGCTTGATGAACACTTTGTAGACACAGTATGTTAGTTTTCCTCAAGACTCATAGTGCAGGAATACTGTACCGAAGGAATCCCATGAATAATGCGGTGTACATCTGGAGCATCGATCGCACTGATGCTTCCCAAGACTTTCCTCCGAGAAAGGAGAGAACGCGACCGATCAATGTCAGCCGCCTTTTCATGTACTTGACATGAGGGCTCCAAGTTAGATTGTGATCGATGATTACTCGAAGGAAGCGATGGCTTATTTTGTAGGGTATTGTTGAGCCATTGATGCGTACGTGGTAATGGGACATGCTCTGTCATGTAAAAGTAACAAGGGAACATTTTTAAGTAGAAATCTCCAGGCCTTGCAGACGGAGTTAGGGCGTAAGAAAGCTTGCCACTTTTGAAGCCCTGCTCGAACTTGTGGTCGGTAACTCCTGAGGCCCGGATACAAATATCGTCCGCATGGAATGAGATTTGCGCCGACTGTGGTAGTATATAGATAAGGCCAAAAAGCGCAAGATTGAGAAGCGTTGGGCTAAGTACTCCACCCTGTGGGACCCCACGGCAAGGAAAATGTGAGAAGTTTGTCGGCCCTCAATCTCCATAAATTGTAATCTGTTGGATAGATAACTGCATATCCAGCAGAAAATGCGACCACCACATTCTGCGGCTTCTATAGAGTTCAAAATAGCTTGATGAGTGACGTTATTATACGCCCCTTTAACATCTAGAATCAACGGCACGGTCAAGCGCTTCAGATGCTTCTAATATTGAACTGATGACACCAGGTCAATCACGCTATCAATAGACGAACGTCCACGCTGAAACCCGGGAATTACACCGGAGAGTGATTGCGCGCCAGATTCCACTCAAGTTGCGTAAGTACCACCCTTTCCATAAGTGTTCCCACGTAACAAGCCAAATCAACTGGACGGTACGATGCTAGGTCAAGCGGCGATTTTCCGTGTTTAAGGACTGGAGCTAGACGACTTGAATTCCACACGTCCGGAACTGTACCCGGGCACCATGAAAAGTTTAAGTGGTCTAAAAGAGCACGTCGAGTCTTCTGACCAAGGTTTGCAAGCGCAGAGTATGTTACTCCATCGGGCCCCGGCGATGAAGACCGTCTGCAACCGGCCAAGGCGGCATCTAGATCTTCATGAAGAAAAGAAGGTCCATTCGCGAATCCCTAGGTCTAGGGACTTCGCAGCAGTCGAGAGGACAGGACGGGTTCCTGGGGCGTGCTATTCTTGCGCAATAGTTTTCACCAATCTCCGCTTCGCTACGTCCTTTGGAGTAGTCAGAGGCAAAGATATTTACCAAAACTGTGCAGCAGCGCTCTCTTTTGAAAAAATGCTGGAAAGGAATTCGTAAACGGGCTGATCACCAGGTTTTGATCAATGCGTGGATGGCACCACAAATGCCTTAATTAGCGAAACCGCAGAAATGACAAGGTAACTTCTCCAAACCCCCTACAACACCTAAAATCTTAGTGAGCTGAAGTAAGGAACCTATGGTTGTTACCAGACGAGCAATTACTGCGTGCTGAGTAGCGCTGTAGATTCTGAAAGAGACCCGTGATATTCCTTGCAATTCCTTGCGAAGTGTGATGCCTGCTAGAATAGCTTAGATTAGACTTCTGATGAAGAGTGAGCGAGGTTTCCCTATGGGATATCAATGACTGGTTTACTGGTATTCCTCGCAACGAAGCGCCAACACTGGCTGTTAACGCAGCGATATTGGAACGCTTAGAATAAATACCAGTTTTGGGATCTCCTTTGACGCCAATAGAATCGCAGTCAACAGGTTCAGTGTATGTGCTCAGAAATGAACTCATCTGCAATGCCCGAGATTGAACTAGTGCTTTGCTACCGAACGCAAGAAGCGCTGAAAACTGTCAAGGACTAATTTGAATGTTGTTATTTCATTTTCGAGAGATGAGTACTCTTCCCCTGCGTGATGAATCGCACTGAATTTCCTCCATATGAGAACACAGTATAGATTCACGTTCTTATTGAGTTAGAGCATATTGGATCAGAGGAGGTAGAAAGTCGTAGATTTTGCTGTTCACCGGTGACAAGATCTTCAGAACGAACGCGTGGCATTAGTGATTGATAGCAAACAAATGAAGCATTTTTCTCCTTATTAGACCGTTCATTATATCTGAAGTTTTTCTGCCAACTTGCGAAGCGGTGCATCATGATATCCACCGATGCACAGTTTTTGCAAATTACTTGAGCTCAGGTTAGCTAGCGGTAGTAGCGCTGGCATTTATAAACATGACTTCGACTAACCGATTGGGATGGAAACCGTTGGTCAAGCGTTACACTACAACCGCCTGCGCAATTGTGTAGGCAGGGCAAAGCTCCTTCAAGGCCCGTACTTTTGAAGCTGTGAATCATAAGGCCATTTGCAGGCTCAGCGGCTTTGGGACCGGACCGCTGCCCACTATGGCCGTTGCCGGCAGGCGGTCGCAGATGAGGACGGGCCCAGAATGAGCGCGTGTTAATTAGGTGTTATAGTATTGTAAGGGGTAAGCATAGAAGCGAATGCTGAAACGGGTCACCGACGTGCCCTAAAGAGGGCGTGGGAAGAGCGCCCCGTAAACCGACAGTACACGTTGCTGGCGGGAGTTAGACTGGCCCCTCTCCTTGAAAAGCGAGGGACCGTTTACTAGCTTTCCCTCTCTTTTTTTCCCTGTGTAGCTGGAGGCCGCTGGAAAGGCGCCTTCGGTGTCCTTGGCGTCTGCTGCCTTGGGGAATCGTCACACCCCTCTCTTTGTTATGAATCCTGCTGCACGGCACTGGGGACGAGCCATGTCTTGTTTACGCCTCTACAGACCGTAGTAGATAACAGGCTTCCGGACCCGGGTAGACAAAAGAAGCTGGCGGTGCAAAGGGGCCGCACTCGACGGCTGTTGCCGGGCCGAGGCATTTGTAGACGGCTCGATGCTTAATGAGCAGCGAGGTGTGGACAGCTATTCCGTGTCCGTTGTCGCTGCTGGTGCAGGAAGAGGCTCCTCGTCGTCTGAGAGAACGCCGGGTGCCCTTCGCGGTCTACTGAGAGCTCGAGAAACCGCTGTTGGAATGCAGTCTCCCCTATTACGGAGACACTGGCCCCCGTGTATAACTCCATTCTTAGAGGCCTGCCTGCGACTTGCAAAACTGCTACAAACGGGGCAATTGTTTTCTCGCTGTTCATCTGCCACGTCTTGTAGACTTCTGACTGGCTTTCAGGAAGATTTCCACTGTCCTTAAGTCTGTGAACTGGCTGCTTTGTTTGCCTTTTCGTACTGTGCTTCATTGACACGTTCTGTTGCTTCGTGTCGGCAGCCTTTGAGCGGCATACTCTGGCCAGATGGCAGATCTTGCTGCATGCTTTTCACCGGCATTTGGCGTGCTGGCGTACTGTTGCGCAGTGCGGCTTTCCACAGCGATAACAACTTTTCGTCTGTTTCATTTGCTCGCTCATCGCACTTTGAACTGTCTGACTTCGGTCATGCCCTGAGCTTGCATCAACATGCTTGAGTCTCTTTTAGCAGTCTCCATTGGAATTAGGAGCTTGACTGCTGACTCGAGCGTCAGGTTTGGTTCTTCAAGCAGGCGTTGTTGCATTGACGCGTCATTAAAGCCGCAAACGAGTCTGTCCCGCAGCATGTCAGGAAGGAAGCTGCCGTACTCACAGTTTGCTGAAAGCTTTTTCAGTGATGCAGTGTAGTCACTGACAGACTCCTCCGGTTGGCGAGAACGACTATTGAATCTGAAGCGGCAGGCCACCACGGAAGGCTTCGGAATGTAGTGGCCCGAAAGCACGGAGAATATCTCGTCGATAGAGACTTGCTCTGGAGGTTTAGGCGTCAGAAGGCTCCGTAGTAAGGAGTAGGTGCTGGACCCGCAGCATGTCAGGAACGCGGACCTTTTCTTCTCCTCTGGAACGCTGTTGGCGTCGAAGAACAGCTTGACTCGCTCCAAGTACTCTGTCCAGGTCCCTCCTTCCCCGTGGAATGGCTCCAATACTCCGTAGGTTTGCATGGTTGCAGATGATGCGATGCCGGAAAACCTTTACTTCGTCGCAGAATTCTTATAGTATTGTAAGTGGGTGAGCTCAGAAGCGAACACCGAAACGTGCCACCGACGTGCCCTAAGGAGGGCGTGAAAAGAGCGCCCCGTAAACCGACAGTACACGTTGCTGACGGGAGTTAGACTAGCCCCTCTCCTTGAAAATCGGGGGAGCGTTTATTATCTTTTCCCTCTCCCCTTTTCCCCGTGCAGCTCGGGGCTGCTGAGAAGGCGCCTGCGGTGTCCTTTGCGTCTGGTGCCTTGGGGAATCGTCACATTAGGCAAATCATAAGGCGGCAAAAATCCGAAAGCCAAAATTTTGTCGAGCCGCAGGATTTTTCTGTCAGTACGAAGGGCCACCCATACAGCCGCGAGGCGATGGATTCCGATTTCGAAAAGCTGACTACCTCGCGGGGGAAGGCGGCTGGGTATACTAAGCCTTGCAGTACACTAAATAAATATTTTACCACCCAAAAAAGTAAATAAGAACCCTCATAAAAGGACAATGAATTTTTTTTCTAACATCCCATTACCATTAATATAAGAATATGCACAGAAATTTCATCCAGTGCCATAAAATCTCCACACCAAACTTACTGGAGATTTATTCGACACCTAGGCAGATAGGCTAGTTCTCAAAAGGCTACCTCGATCTCGTGATACTTACTTTACTTGGGTCTTGATAGTTGTATATGTCTTCAGGATTAGCGTCCTTCGGTGGGGATGGAGTTGCAGCGGTCGCAAGAAGGAGGCATACGCTATAAACGCAGCACTTGAAATAGACTTTCATTGTCATCTGAGAGCTGCAAAGATGTAGTTAGAAAATTATATTTTCAGAAGCCTAGGAGCCGACTGAGCCACTTCAGCATATAATATCAAAAATGCTATGATGGTGTGGCTTTTCGTCGGTACTGCACAACAGAGCCTCAAATGAAATAAAATTTATATCGAGCGTCCCATGCATTCAAGCAATCTTTTTTACTGCAGGTTTGTCAACATATATAATTAGAAGTATTTTGCAAATACATCCGCATTCCTTTGCAAACAAAGTTTGCAGATATCGCTATTATTAAAAAGTCGTTGTTAAACCGCGAACAGCAATTCATTCTAACTGGGACCCAAATCCAAAAACTCCGACTTTGGAACACGTAGCAAAGGTGTGTCAAAAACACCAAAAAAGAAGGTAGTGCTAAGTGATCTTTTTTCAACAAAAAGAAATAATTGGCCAAGTCAGCCAGTGTTTGATCTTTACCTAAATTTACTTATTGACTGCTTGATTGATTCGCTTATATAGTTACTAACTGACTGACCAACTATGGTTTTATATTGCAAATGACCTCAATTCCGCCACATGGAAACATGTTCTGGCTTCATGCACATATTTCTCTATCTATCGACGGGTTAAGCTTTACATTTTCTTTGTGCTACATTGGGCTTGACTTTATTTAACTAGTTTTCTTTGTGAAACGTATCTTATTGGTCCCAGTGCATTTTAATTCTGATATTCCGGGCATGGATTTTCTAAACACGTCATATATGTGTAAAGTAGCCTACATTGAAGCATACATTTACAGATTACCTTGTCGGTTGCTGTCAGTTATTTGTGCGCCCTCTTTCATTCAGTATACAGGGTATTTCACCAAAGACTTACACAGTTTTTAAAAAGTGGCTTTTAGAGTTATAACAACGCTTTTTTCGGCATAGCATTGTCAGCGGTTAAACACAGCAGAATACAGATCAATCGCATTAACAAAGTGAGAATATTCAGTAATTGCTAAGAGAGGAGAGTGTGTTATATGAGGCACTGATTCAGAAACTCCTTTACAAGTATGCAGTTTACACTACCACTGCTGCTCATATCGACTACTCTTCTAATTTTAGCTTGTTTTGCTTTCATAAACGAAGGGGACAATATTTGAGAATCATTCTTGAAGTTTTTAAGAATCCTATGCGTTTCCTGGCTATGGTCATCCGGACGTTTCTGAGGATCGTGTAAAAATTTGAAGAAAATTGTGCTCATGTGCATGGTTTCAAACATTCTATATTTTTATAAAATTGATAATAAGCTCAGTTACAACATCTTCTATTAGTTACGGCTAACGAATCTGCTTCATGATCATATAAACGAAATTTCTAGGTCAAATGTCGTAAAGCCGCGCCATATTTAAATAAATTTGTTTATCCCTCCACCACTATGAGCCCAAGGTGTTATTTAGAAATATTAGGATTCACAAATCTTTATGAATCCTGCTGTTTCTTAACACGTTCACTGCGTCGTGGCCCACCGCTGGCTCACGCAACGCAGTTCAGCCATGGTGGCCCAAACAACGAGGCGTTTCTTGCAGTGCGGCGACGATATGCTTCCACAAATGCATGAAAATGCGTTTCCACTATCATATTACAGATGGAGGTAGATATAAAACGCGCCTGTAATTACTGACATTGGCGCTTACAGTGCGTCTGATGATAAAGCTGACGGCTATCAGGAAACGGCGCAGAAAATGTTCCAGCTACCCGCTCCAGCCTTTTTTTCGGGTGCTTTCCACATGCGCAACGCACTTTTGAAAAGCGCTCACAATGTGTGCAAGAGCTCAGCTGAAGAATTAGTCTGCCCTATTCGCAATAACTTGGCTTACTCTCAGTGCAAAGCCTCGTGGTCCTCATCCTTGGGCTTTCCATTTTCTACGAGCAATCAAGAATTTTGATGGACTGTCAAAAATTCGACGGAGGTACAGAAAACCAGAAGAAATAACCCTGCGATGGAAGCGGATCCGCCGGGACACACGGCAGCCCAAATACGTTCCCATTTACTTCGTGCGGCACAACTTCTGCTCCAGTGAACGTTGAGTGTTGAAGCAGTGACGATGACAGCCTCGAAGAGTTATTGGAAAGTTCTTCTGAACCGTGGGATGGTGAGTCAAGCGTTTGCGGTGAAGCGGTATCTGAGGGTTCGGAAAATGGTGATGTTCAGGCTGCATTACCTGCCGAAAGCTGGAATGCGATAACGGCTAGAGTTAGAGCGATGTCGTATTCGAGCCCTCCTGTGCTAATAAGCCTCCCGACTAGCAACGATGGTCTCAGCTTGTTCTCTCTTTTTTTGACTGATGACATTTGGTACATGATGGTTCATGAGACAAACAGGTATGGGGAGCAGTACCGGTGCCCCAAAAGTAATATGAAGCACGTGAGCGGTGGCCGAAATGGGAAAAACTGCATGACAGCACGCTCTATCAGCAGGTGCGCAGCAAAGAGCAAGGGGGCGTCGGCACATCCGGCTAACCCATCTTGATAACTTGATGCTCGCATAATCGCCTCAACGAAAGAAGCTGCACTGCTATCATCCCTGCCCGCCAGGGTCGCTTTCAATACCTCATGCAAGTGTTTGTTGTTCGTCCGGGCCGTGCAAAAATGTTTGCCATCAGCACCGTGCGCTTTATGCTTCGTCAGGAACTGCACTCTTTGCCTTCTTAACAGCCGAAGTTTGCAATTCACTCGTGGGCGAGTTAGTGCGCTGACGAGTATAAACGCTAGTGCAAAGCTTTGGCAAATGCGGTGAAAATTTAGCTTCGCTCTAGGGAACGCATTGAAAAAAAAATGAACAATTATTTGCATGCGCTGTCTTTGGTAAAAATAGATGCTCAATGGCTCTCTCTTCAAGATGGGACCAGCAGCGGCGTGTTTGGCGTCCATGCAATTGCAGGCATTTCCGAATGAAATTGATTTGTGGGAAGTGAAGAGCACAGCGTTCTAAAGCACAGTTAGCCATCGGCAAGTAAAAGTAAATGAAACTTTTTCTTCGCTAGTCCTCTCAAAGTAGTTATTTAAGTTCTGTAAGCCGAAAAGTGTTTTTATTTTTCTCTGTGGCCTGACAATCATGGTTTTGAGTTAAGTGCGTGTTTATTATATATTACGTAGGAGCTGACCGACGCATTATTTTTTTGCTCATAGGTACCTGCCCGACTTCACGACGCCAGTAATCAGCAGTGGTCGCAGTGCCGTGAACGTCTGGGGAGCTGTCAGTGCAGAAGGCCTCGACCCTCTTACTAGACTGCCATCAAAATTTAACTGAGCCAGCTACTGCGCCGTCCTCCACCACTATATCATCCAGTACGCGTTGGACGGGTCATTCAAAAATGGAGTATTCCACCTGCAGCAAGATTATAGCCCCGCCCACACTGCGCTAGTTGTGGAGGCCTTTCTTGAAGACAGGGCTGTGCAGCTATTGGAGTGGACTCCAAAAGGCGCCGATATTAACATCATTGAGAACGTTTAGGGGACTTTGAAAAGTAATCTGTCTTCTATCAATCACAGCACGCGTCCAGATGACCTCTGGAAGGCTGTCAAGACGGAGTGGGACGACCTCCGAGAGCAACCCGGATGCCTTGACTCTTTATGAGGCGCTTCCTCGGCGTATGGCCGATGTAATTAACTTGAGCGGGCACTTCCCTTACAAAAATTTCTGTAGACAGACTAGTCTATCCATAGACTTCTGTCTATAAAGTCTATAGATTTTCGATAAACAAACCCTAGGGGACTGTCTGTAGGCATACAAGTCCTGTAGACAGTCGTCTAAAGACAATCTATAGATTTGTCGCCATACACTTTTAGTAGACGTTTGTTTACAGACACTCTATAGACTATGAATAGACAAAACGAAATATTTATAGGAAGGCAGTAGAGTCTATAAGAAGTCTATAGATTGTCTATAAACCATTTTTGTTGGATTTCATCAGTTATTGAACTTTGAAAGTGCCTTTGGAAGTTTTGTTTTTTAAACGACTCCACCTTGATGCCCTCTTATTGCGTGCCCTCTTCTCCTTGCTTGTTTGGAAAATATAGCCGATCGCGGACGACTAAATTAGAGACAACCTCGTTTTATGTTTATTTTTTTCCTCCATTGTAAGAAAGCAAATTTGTTGGTCAAATGCTTAGGGCAATCCCCCAAGGTGGAGTAGATTTGTAATAAGAGAGTAATTACTCGTTGGCATCCACCCAGGCGCAGCCATACGGCTACAAAGGAAAGCTATTCGAGTTATTGATGAATTCGCTCTCGCCCCACCATAAGCTTGCTGTCCCAGTTAGCTCAATCGGTAGAGTGACTGCTCCGGCGAAGCGGTGGTCCCGGGTTCGAGCCCCTGACCAGGACGAATCTTTCTTTAACTGCGACGTTTCTGCGAAAGCTGTGTAGCTTTCCTTTGTAGCCGTAAGGCTGCGCTTGGGTGGATGCCAGTGAGTAATTACTTCTTTTTTACAAAGCAAAATTGTTCCGAGGGAAAAGATCCTTAACTACCTCACTTGCTATACTGTGCTATCTCTATAATGAAGACAACGAAGACAACGCTTTCACGTTATTCCTTTGTCATGCGCTTCCTCGAGCGAAGAATGAGTTGACCACAACTGCCAAAGACAACCACACTGCTGCAGGAAGAGGGACTCCCTTGAAGCTATCAATCGTGAGGCTATGCGCGTCATAACATATCTGCCTCGTTTAACACCCATACATGTGCTACAGGAGTTCGCCCAACTTAATACACTCAGTGAACTCATCGACCAACGGGTGGCAAATAGAGCCCCAAGACATTCTCTGCAACTTCATTGTTTAAAGACACTTCCTCCGTGGTCATTATGCCAGCTCACTGACAATCGCCCCACTGTTTCCCCGTCGGTATCAGCAGCGTATCTGCCTGAAGGGTGCATATTATACACGGATGCATCACATTCTACAGAGAGGGGAGTTACTGCTGTGCATAGTCCATCTCATCCTCATTTCAACTCTTGCGCGATGTATACTGCGGATACGTGCACTCCCCTGGCATTGGAACTTCAAGCCATTTATAATGCCATTGCTTCCCTTCCGCTCGTTCCAACATTCAATACAGTTCATATTTACACCGACTCCCGCGCCGCCCTTAAACAGCTTAAGGCTGTTTGACGAACGTTCCAGATTTCACAATCAATTCATGTGCTCTGCGCAAAGTGTCCATGTCCTGTGCGCATACACTGAATTCGTTACCATGCCCAGGATACACATGACATTCAAGCGGATGCTATGACTCATCTTCATACATTAGACGATCCGCCACCTTCCCCTCTTCCCACAGATCCGTTCCTGTCCGATGTTTCCGATTGCGATGTTCTGCGCCAGAGAACACACGCTCTAATTCCTCCGCAATTGCACCCTCTCCCTCGTAGCCTTACTCGGCAGGAGGAGGTATCCGTGCGCCGGATTCGGGCAGGGGCGGCTCCGACACCATCTGTCCCGTCATCGGTGGCATGCGAAAGATCTGCCAGCACCTGACAGGTGCCCTCTCTGTAGCGCTGCACCGGACATTTGTGATTTGAGGCTCTTGTGGACGTGCCCAGCGACGCCTGCTATAAGAAAACGGCTCCCCAGGGAAATGGGCCTGCGGTGGAACCGCGAAAGTGACTACGTGACTACGTGAAGTGGACTATGAACAACCGTTTCTTCAGCAACCTATGCGACTACGTCAGCGCGACAGATCTTCCCTCCATTTTACTTTCAATCCCGTGCACTCCTTCCCCCTTCCCTTTTTTTCAACTTATGCCTCATGGCACACTTCTCGAATAAATAAAAAACTGCCAAAGCGATGGACGAGCGCTTGTACTCTACAGCTCGCCCACAAACTCGATGAACACACCATGAGCTAGTTGATTGTTCATCACAACGAAAACAGAGCAAATTTCACGAAGGACGCAGAAAAGGAAGACGATCAGGGGAAGACGATCAGTTGTTATATCTGCGCCTGTGTCTCGTCTTCCCTTCCTGCGTCCTTCGTGAAGTTTGCTCTATTTTGATTGTCACAAACTCACCGCGAAGCGAAGAGCGAAGCACTGCGGTCACGCGGGCTGAAAATGGTGGCAATCCTGGAAAAGCAAAAAGCGCAAGCGGCCGAACGCCAGAAACAGCGCTGACAAACAACAAACCCTGGCATGATGCGTTGAAAGCGCCCCCGGCGAGAACTGGTGGTAGCAGCCCAGCTTAGCTCGTGGCGGTGATAACGCGAGCATGAAGTTATCAAGATGGGCCAGCCGGATGTGCCGAAGTACCCTCGCTCTTTGCCGCGCATCTGCTGGTAGAGCGCGCTGCTATGCAGTTTTTCTCAGTTCGGGCACAGCTCGCGTGCTCCATATAACTAGTTTTGGGGCACCTGTACAAAGACTCGAACGTCCTACAAGGGAAATCGCGCGTGAATAAATGGACTGAGACAAACGTGCAAGAAATGAAAGTGTTCGTTGGTGTACTGATGTGCATGGGTCTAGTAAGGCTTCCTAATCTGCAGCTCTACTGGGCAAGAAGCGATCTGTGCGGCGTAAACTTCATTCGCCGGAACATGGCCAGCGACAGGTTTCTGCGGCTACTAAGGTTCTGGTATTTTGCAGATAACGAGGAACCGAGCGCACAGCAGGATCGTCTCTATTGTATTCGACCCTTGATGGAAAAAATAAATCGCAATTTCTGCTCAGTGTTGGAGCCAGGCAAAGAGATTGTCATTGACGAAACGATGATTCCGTGGCATGGGCGTCTCGCTTTTAGGCAATACATCCCTGGTAAAGCCCTCAAGTATGGAGTCAAGCTATACAAGGCCTGCACGAAGGAGGGGTATACATTGAAAGTGCAAATATATGCCGAAACCTCTGGCGCCATAGCGGGCATGGGGCATGCCGAAGAAGTAGTAGTAAAGTTGATGGCTGGCATCACCGGCTGTGGGCGCGCACTTTTCGTCGACAACTTCTACGCAAGCATGCCGCTTGCGTCATGCCTGTTGAAAGATGATACCATTTTTATGTGGCACTCTCCGACCGAACCGAAAGGGGCTTCCGAAAGGAGTTACACAGGCTACAGTAAAAAAAGGGGAAGTCGTTGGTCTTGAATCCCACAACGGCGTAAAGGTGCTGAAGTGGCTGGATAAACGGCTCGTTTTCATGATGACAACGGTTGCTGAGCGTAATGTCAGCCTTGTTGATACCGAAAAAAAACGAGAAAGGGTGAGCCGTTCATGAAACCGCGCACAGTCCTCCACTACAACGTGGCGAAAAAGGCCGTAGACTACAGTGACCAAATGACGTCCTACTACTCCTGCATACGGAAAGGTGTCAAGTGGTATAGGAAAGCCGCGGTGGAACTCATCTTTGGAACTGCAGGTGTGAACGCATGGGTTGACCGTTCAATGGTGGATGGTAAAAAGTGGCCAGTCATCGAATTCCGCGAGGAGTTGGCACGCGCGCTCTTCGCCACTGCTCAGATTGAGACCGAAAGGACACGCGGAGCAAAACGCGCCCATACGCTGGAAAAGGCCGATGGACCTGCACGGTGTATTCGAAGGACATGTACTGGATGCTACGCATCGCTGAGAGCTCGCAGAAGTCCAGAGCAGACAAGGGTAATGGCGAAGAAAGTTGTTACATTTTGCGCAAATTGTGCGGGAAGGCCATTTATGTGTTTGCCATGTTTCAATCTCCTGCAGGAGTAGAACACCTGAACATAGACTACGTTTTAGACATCGTGAGCTGGTGGCACGTAAGACGTTTAGTTGCGAATGCTGTGATTTGAACTGTTTTTTTTCTTCGTAAAATTATTCTGGAAGTAGTTCAATAAAATGTCGAGTTCGAGGTCTTGTTCTTGAGTCTTGGTGCTTCGTGAATGCTGAAACGCAGGGTCACGTGGCGTTGCCCCACAAAGGGGAGCTGGTCGATGGGTAGTAAACGTAGCAGACAACGGCTTCAAAACGCAATCTTATTATTGTGGAAACTTGTACATGCCCAGGAAAAGAAAGAAGAATCGAGGGTGGTGCGAGAGCAACAGGCGCCTCTGGCACTTGTTCGGACCAGAACGACCGAAACTCTTGGCCGCGCTCTAGTTGCATAAAGCAGAAATTTTGTAGACAGAAAGGGCGCCATTTTTCAAGGACATCCTTGAGAACGCGCTTCAGTCGTGTTCACTGGGGATGAAGCGAGCAAAGTCGCGGTAATAAACGACTCGATAAATTCTCCAGATGTCGTGTGCTACAAGGATTCATTAACCATTTTGTTTTTAAGACCCATTTGGTCCTTTACGTTAGGTCATTATTCGATGACGTAGCCGTTCCGTTCAAACGTCCATGAAAAGCGACCTAGCTATTGGTTCATTGGTGGCCGGACCTCACTATTGGAGGCACCTTGCAGCCCATATTGAACCACAGCGCGCAACGAATGGCGAAGGCTATCGTCCACGCGGGTGTCTGCTGCTTTTCATTTCTGTGATTGGTCGACTGCTGCTTTAATCTGATGATTCCGTCAGGCTTACGTCACGAGAAATGGAGCGGAAAATGGACAATGCATTCTTATAAAATGCGGCCCCAGGGGAAGCAACTTCCTGGAAATGCACGGGCCAAGTGAACCACGTGATGATTTTCTGCCCTAGCATACATGATTAAAGTAGCCCGCGCAAACTGCGACCGAAAATGCCAGTAGACCCATCTTTCAGCAGGCGGAAAAAACAGCCTCATAAGTGTGCCCCACCGGTGTGTCACTCCGCACCCGCGGAAAACATCAGGTGACCTACCAGTGGGTCACGACGCACATAGATCAAAACTATGATAAGGGGCTACGCAGTGAAGGTGTTAATAATATCTTGCGTTATGCACTTTTGCATGATAAGAGTTACTGCGCAGAAGGTTGTTAATGATTGTGCTGGAGCCGAGCCGGTTCATGGTAGGAGTTGAAGTTACGCCTTAATTTATAGCGCGCTTATAGTACAACCTAATCAGATTGATGTTTTCAGATTCATTTAAACGATTACATCTTGATGTTCATACACAAGTAGGAGAATGATCATGCAAAAGAATATTTCTTTTGTCGCAGACCGGCACCTTTGTTGTGATTTATATTGCCAAGATCTCTTCATAAGAGGTATAATTGTCAGTATAAAATTGAATATCATAGCTGCGAATAAAAATTAGGCAAGTGGTTTAACTGTTTGATCCATCAAAAGCGCTGCAATAGCCATATGCATGTTTACTCTGGATTCTGGTAGAGAAGACAGCTTTTTGTCATTTGATAAGCAAGTCCCTGAGAAGCGTATGAGTGGAAAGAGCTGAAAGGCGAAGGCAGGAAAAATTTTCTGACAGTTCATATTGTGGCTAGATTGCGCACGACAACAATGTGCTATTTGCTGCAGATATGATAACAATGTTGGGATAAATCAATTTAAATATATAAACATAACGTCATGCCATAATCTTTTGGTGTAGGTTGTAAGCTAGACTACATGAACATGTCGAGGTAATATTAACTGAAGATTTGAGTTAGTCATCTTCGTTCCTTGTGTGCATGCTGTGACTAATATTATTCCTAAAAAGTCCATTCAAGTTTCCTTTTCACGAATACTGTTTACTGAACAGCCCCTTTTTATGCAAGAAGGTGATAATTGCTGAAAGAGATTATTTACTTTCAAGAATGCAGCCGATTTTTCTTCCTGCAATGCAAACTACTCCCACTTTTGCTGCACGTTTAGTCATTTTTAGAATCGAACAGAAATAAGCGCCAAATTTAGTCTTATTTGCTGAAAACACGACATATATAGAATATTGATCTCATCAGCAACAATGAAGCAAATAAATCACTATTTCCCGATAAATCAAACAATAGCGGCGTATTCCCCTCCTTTTATATGGAGTAAATTTTTCAATCCTCACATTCTATACCTGAGAATACTGTTCAAGCTCCCTTACATGCTTGGCTAGTTTGACGAACTTTTGAGGAATGTAATTATTTTTTTCGGTTTGAAAATACTGTTATTTTTTCATCGATTCATTAGGTTTACATAAATTTTAGAGTTTTAGTCATTTGCGCCTCTTGCTTAAGTGTGTCGTCCACCAATTTCGCAACTTAGGGACTTAAGAGTGTTTTGTAATGATTAAACAACCTGGAAGACAGCGGTGCCGAAGGTGTAGTTCTGTTCAGGAAAAAGAAATTCTGATCAACACCAACCTGTGCGGATGTAGTGGATGCGAAATGATGTTGCCGCTCGCCGCGCCCACAGCTGCCAAGGGACGTGAAGAGGTAGCTCGTTTATATACGCGAAAACAATCGACATACAGGCAAGAAGACGGTGACGTAGTCAGACGGCTGAGTGAGATCGATTAGCACATGGCTCTTAAGAATATTTTTTGCAGACTTGGCCTCAAAGAAATACGACATAAATAAATATGTACAACAACATTGAGGCGCAAGCTGCAGACATGGGCAGGCAGCTTTTTTTACGTACAAGAAATGATATCTCTAAAAGATACAGCACGACAAGGTGGTCTGAAGCGAGATCCAGGAGCATCTGCGGAGGGAGAAAAAGCGTTCAGGCCTGCTAACCGACACTTCTCGTTAGCCCGTTGATTCCTTGCTGATTCCACAGCTCGCCACGCTGACTGCAGTTTATTTGTGGACCATTTCTTATCATCTTGTTCTGGCCTCCTTGATGTGTAATGAAAGATGGTGTGTAATAAAGGAGATGTGCGGTAAAAGGTGGTGTCTAATAAAAGATAAAAGATAAAACAGTGCTCTCGAAGGGCACTAGCATTAGTTAAGCGTAAATGCGGAATGCACTATTTCCAATCTTGTTGCAAGTATTTCACTATTATGATGGCAGTATGCGGTAACTGATACAAGATTGGTTCAGACGCCACTTTAAATACCTTGCCGTCTTTTGTAAACGACGGTCTCTTCCGAGGCACATACGACTCAAATATCTGTAGTGCTAGTTTTAACTTTCAATGCGTCCGTCTTGAATACATGCTTTGCAGTACCTTCCCTTAGCCAAGTTGCAAGGTAAAAAGAGAAAATTAAGTTTTGAAAACAATACTATTTCGCGAATTGCGATCTTCCAGGGACCAGATATTTTTCGTTCATGACCAATCAAGGATTGTTGTCCAATGGTCAAACGGAAGATCAGCAATTAGTTGGAAAAATTGTTTGAATGAAGGTTGTGTGTATCCAGCAGCACCTTTTTTGTTGTATTTTATAAACGGCCATCTGTAGACCACAGTACAGATTTTCAACTACTTCAGGTGAGGACTTAGCTCGGGTCTCCTGTGAACGTGAACATTTCTAGCCTTAAGAAGATAACTATAAATATACTCGGATCTTGAGCATCTCTTAACACTGCGCGGTAACCTAGGCTATTCCTGAAGAATTGCTTCACTCGACCTGAATTGAAATGCCTCTCTGGTGTGTGTAACCAGTTAAGTAAAAAATATTACGAAATTCGGAATTTTTTAAATGATTAAAGCACAAATAGGGTTCGTAGTGATGTAGGACGTCCTCTGCAAGAGTTCTAAAAAAGTGAATTCTGCGTCATTCTGAAAGACAGACTAAAGTGCAGTTATTTTTATTCGTACTATTTAGGGCTTGAATTAGGTCGTAAACGCAACGAAGAACGTAAACCAAGCCTTTCGTTAAAAGCGAACGAATTGCCATTCTCAAACGAAGTACAAATAAATTCATTTTTCACGCGATTCGAATGTGTATCAAATCTCCTCAAGGCTAATACAGCTGATTCCCGACGTTTACGAAGGTGTATGAGCAAAAGCTATAAAGAGAAAGACAAAAAGGCTGCTGTCGCAGAGGATAATGCCAGCCCAAGTTGTTTTTCTGATTGACATTTAGTGGCCACCAAAGAAAGAATGCGCAAGTCTTTACAGGAGCAGCCTTCCACCTCAAAATGATAGCATCTCGCGATGAAGTACACGAATTTTTTTCTAAATAGATGGAACGCGCAGATATATGCTGGAAACAGCATGGTCGGCGTAGTGCTTTCTAGAGTAGGTTAAAAAACGTAAGGGTAACTGGCACAGGAAAGTAAAATATGGAGTCATTCAAATATACCTTAGAGAAAGAACGCAGCCTAAATGAGCTACAAGGAAACTAACTCTAAACAAATGCAAGGCGTGAACGCTAAGTGACTATGAAGACAACGTTTATAACAATATAAACAGGTTAGTTAAAGTAGCCGAGATTTTCAAGACATACATATCGAGTGGCTAAAATATTCATGACGCTAATGACATATTGCTGTGGAAAATTTTTTGCCAGGGTGAGTGATCAAAGAGGAAGGAAAGAATACAATACCAGTAGTGCAAAGGAGGAAAGCAGCCTGTGGGGATGAAGGACCTGCATACCTATTGGTTGACAGTGAGGAGATTGCAATACTAAATCATGCCACGGCGCATACGCAAATCTACAAGAACTTAACCTTACCAGAACCTTTTAATAACGTTAATGTCATCGTAATCCCTAAAAACGGTGACGTCAGGCATTTGGAAAACTACACACAGGCCAACACACTGTTCAATGCATGCGAGGTTGTTTCTAAGGTATTAGCTAAATGAATGACCGCAGCCTTAATCTTCAACAAGCAAAACGACCAGCCCGGATTTTGCAAGGTCTGCTCGACAATACACCATATTCGTACCATCAGTTCGGCGGTAGAAAGGTGCGCAGAATATAACCATCCCCAATCTATTTCCTGCTTAGATGAGAAAATATCACTTTTTCTGAATAACACATTTATTAATACTGAGTGCGCAGTAGAAGTAGGCGGTTGGATGGTTCGATAGGATAGCGGCAAGATATCTCAGCAGACGAAAAATCTGCATAAGAAACGCCAAAGCATGAAAGCGTCTAATCCTACCGACAGAACAAAACTGGCAGAACGATCAAAATTAATACAAAAGTTGAAGCTAGCACACATGAGGAAGTTTCGAGCATGCTTTGAAGAACATGGTAGCGTAAAAAAGTGAAGAGAAAAGAAGACAAAGGAAAAAAGCCAGATGTATGCGCTAAGAGAGAACGATGGAAATGTCATTAGCAATACGGATGAGACAGTTAAAGTAGCCGAGAGAATTCTACAGAAATTTATACATTAGCCAGGGTAATTAAAACGTTAATGAGAGAGGCAGTAGACCATTCCAATGGTATATCCCGCCACTAACGAAAGAGGAAGTATAGGAAGCTCTGGAAGCAGTGCAAAGCGGGAAAGCTGCTGGTGAGGATGAGGTAACAGTAGATCTGTTGAAGGATGAAGGGGAGATTGTGCTAGAAAAATCAGGCACTCTGTATACGCAATGCCTGAAGACCTACTGCGTACCAGAAGCTTGGAAGAATAACTTTATCTTAAATCTTAAGGAATAAGACGCCAAGGAGTTGAAAAGTTCAGACCGATCAGCTTACTCTTCGTTTTCTACAAGTTTATTTACGAATGTATTCTCAAATGAGTCAGGATAGCCTTAGACTTCCATCGTCTTAATGATCAGACAGTCTTTCGTAAAGGATACTCGAATACATACCGTATTCATACTACAGATAAAGACATAGAGAAATCAGCAGAACATAACCAACTCCTATATACAGCGTTTATTAATTACGAGAAGGCATTTGACTCAGTGGAAACCTCAGCAGTCATGCAGGCATTGCGGAATCAGCGTGTAGAATAGCCTCATGTGAAAATACTGGAGGATGTCTACAACAACCGCGCAACTACCTTGGTCATCCATTAAGTCAGCAATTAAATCCCAATAAGGCAGGGCGCCTGGTAAGGAGACATGATCTCGCCAATGCTATTCACCACCTTTTTACAGGAGGTATTCCGATGCCTGAATTGGGGGCAGTTGGGTATAAGATTTAATGGAGAGTACATGAGTAATCTGCGATGCGCTAATGACATTGCCTTTGCTAAGTCACTCTGGAGATGAGCTGCAAAGCATGGTCGATGAGTTATAGAGGCAGAGCCGAACGGTAGGTCGTAAAAATAACATCCAGAGAGCCAAAGTAATGCTGAAGAGTCCCGCAAGGCAACAACAGGTCACAATTGGCAGCGCGGTGCTGGAAATGGCAAGGGAATATGTCTACATACAGCAGGTAGTGCTCGCTGAACCGGATCATGAGAGAGAATAACTAAACGAATACGAATGGCTTGCAGCCCATAAGGTAGGTTATCTCAGATCATTAATGGCAGTTTACCAATATCCCTCAATAGAAAACTGTACAACAGCTGTGTCTTACCAGTACCCTCCTACTGGGCAGGAACGTTGAGGCTCACGAAGATTGTTCATCTTAAGTACAACGCAGCAATCCGTGAAAAGAAGCCCGACAGGTGTAACGTTAAGAGAGCGGAAGCAGGCTCAGTGGGTTCGGGAGCAAACTCGTGTTAATGACGTCCTGGTCAAAATTAAGAGATGGGCTTGGGAAGGGCATTCAATGCGAAGGCAAGATATCTGCCGGTCCTCAAGTGTAACGGACTGGATTCCAAGAGACTGCCAGCATAGTAGCTGGCGGCTGAAAGCTGGGAGGATGAAATTAAGAAGCTTGTGCTGATACGATGACCGCAGCTGGCAAAGGACAGGGTAAATTTGAGACACATGGGAGACGCCTTTGCTTTGTAGTGGGCGTAGTAAAGCTTTCTTATGATGATGATGGTGATAATAAAATGTGAGCAATTATGAAGGCATTAGAGAATGTGGCTGTGCTGGAGCTATAAATATTTGTCAGTATATTTACACACGCCTATTATAAGGCGCATGTAAATAAACTGAAAAATAGTTACAGCCGCAGTTCACCCCTTCATTTCCCTTCTTAGCGATAGGCATTAAATATAAAAGGGGCAGGGTGTCTTCCAGGGAGACACAATCTCTATATTATTGTTTATAGATTGCTTAAAGAGCGTATTTAAAGCAGCAGCTGCTTGAGGTGATGTAGAGATTATAGTGCTCGAACTCCTTCATCGTCATCAGCCTGACTACGCCCACTGCAGAAGAACGACCTCTTCTTTTTCTAAAATTAGCCCTGTTCTGTGCCAGAAGCGGCCACCTTATCTCCAAAAACTTCTTTATCTCCTCCGCTCACCTAACTTCCTTCCGCCTGTGCTAAGCTTACCTTCTTTAGGCATCTAGTCCATTACCTTTGCCGACCATACGGTATCTTGCCTTAGCATAATATGCCCTGTCTAAGCCCATTTCTTCTCGTTGATTTTTAGTAAGGTGTCATTAACTCGCGTTTGTTCTCTGACATTCTCTATCCTCTTCTTGTCTCTTACCCTTACACCTATCAGCTTACATTCCACAGATCGCTGCTTTGGCATTAATTTAAGCTCAACCCTTTTCGCTAACCTCCAAGTTTTTGTGCGATGGCTGGCCACCGGTCCGATACAGTTGTTGTATACGTTTGTTTTGAGGGATATTAAACCGCCTATCACGACCTGCAAATGGGTTCCAAGCCACTGTTATTTGTCTAGCATCTTCAAGCGTGGTTCAGATCTGTGGTCACTACCTGTTCCAAGTAGACGTATTGCTTCACCATTTCCAGCACCTCATTAGCAATCGTGAACTGCTGTTCCCTTCTGCGACTGCTGACAATTACTTTCGTTTTCGGCATAAATAACCTTTAGATCCACCATTCTTCTCTGGCTCTCAAATTCGTTTGATCATGCTTTGAAATTCATTTGCTGAGTAAATTACAAGGCATTGTTGCCTCTGAATTGCAGGTTACTATGTTATTCTTAATTAACTTTATTTACGTCTGTTCCCAATCTCGGCTTTGAATACTTTCTGTAAGCAGGTGCTGAATACCACTTGCGAGGCCTTGTCTCACTTCCAAGCACTTATTCTTATTGAATTTTACTGCCGAATTAATGGGAATCTATAGGGGCTGTGTAGCTTTTATAGATATCTGCACAGAGTTTCTTAGTAATCACGATTGCGCCAATGACTTTCCTTCACTTAAGTAACTCGAGGGACGAATTGGAAGGTATGACAAAAATTTTAGGCAACCAATGTGGAATAGTGTGCCAGAACCCAATTTATTACCAGTGCTATCAGAGTGCATTATCAATTTACCACATGCAGCGAGACTTGAAACTTCGTAGGATATCGATTCACTTAAGGCAGGCAAATTTCTGGATGTGTAAATGTTGGATGGAGTGCCTTTCGCAGATGCTCTCTGATCATGAGTAACAATTTCAGCATCACTCAAGGTGAAACTATCTAAGAGCCAAATCTCACCAGTGCTAACCTGAGGGTTCCTCACGATATGGCTTGACTTTAAACGTAAGAGAATGCAGAAAGCTATTGATCTGGACTTGACTATTTTTACGATTAGTAACTGGCAGACAGCATAATTGGTCAGGGAAGACATCATTGCCGGTCAGCCTAGACACGCTAAGGAGAACTGGGCATGAAAAAGCAAGTAATGCGAATATATGTTTCCTGAAGATTCCTTCGGGTAACGAACTCTAATTAAAGAAAATGAAAGAGTTACTAGAGGCGGCATTAGGTCAGGTTAGTGGATGCGATTAAGAAACTAGGAGGGGTAAGATGTCTACAGCAGGCGGAAGACAGGGTTAATTGGAGACATGATAAAGAGCGCGTTGTCCTGCAAAGAGCTCATATAGGCTCATGATAATGACTCATGTTGGTTCTAGTTTGCGTCAGTGTCTTTTGCCTCTGCAGCTACACAATATTTTAGCCGCTTCGCTACCTCGACTCATGCACAGCGTTATATATCCATGACTTGAGGAGAAGCTGTAATCAGTGGCACTACTTCTGCTTGCTGGCAGCGTGCAAAGACTGCCTCCGCACTTGTCATGCTTGCATGTGGCTTGTTTTTTTTTGTGATAAGCAGCGAAAAATATTCTTAGCCGAACAGTTTCAAGCGCACACAGCCTAATTGCTCCCTATGCCCAGCGGAGCGTTGTGCTGTGAACTTCCGCGCAGTCTTTCGAATATTAAGATTCGTAGCGTGCACTGTTGCTATGAAGAGACCTATTGAGCCGCGCCTTCTGTGTTGTCCCCAGTAATCAGTTAAGCAATGCCTTGCTCTCTTCTATAACAATTCGATATTATTGGAAGGTATCTTCGTCTGGAAGGTGCGAAAACTTCACTCCCATGCATGACGTGTTAAGCCCCACCACGTTTGTTCTTTCCTTGTTTTTGCTTTTCTTTCTTTCTTTGTTCTTCCGGGAAGTATCCGCGTGCCCGCCCAGCCCATCCTCTCTCTTTCACCTCGTGTGTGTGTGTGTGCAGTTAGTTCGCGCGTGCGCGACACGGCACCTTTGCTTCCCTATCATGACGTAGGTGTCTCTCCTGTGTTCAACTCTCCCCTCCCCTCTCTTTTACTTTTCTTTTTTAAGCTCCCTGTGAGTTAAGTAACAAACTATTGGAAGACGCGTCCTAGCAGTGTATGATCATTTTTCACAAAGACCAGTCCCTGGCCGAAACGTAGACTAACTTCGTTAAGCTTTTCAATGTGACTTTTCCAACTTTACTATGTTTTTATTCAGTGTCCTCGAAGAATTTGACATCCCTTACATACTTTCTCATGGCAACTGATAACTTCAAAGCAAAGAAAATATCCTGGAAGTCGCCAAGCACCTCTACGACTACAGTAGTAATCGGCGATTCCCAAAGCAAGCATCTTCACAGTCAATTCCATCCTGGGCAGAACAGGACACCCGCCTTTATTTCTCAAATTGGAGCCACTGTAGAAGACGATATGAACCTGCTGGACTTCATCCCTAGCTCTGCGACAACAGTGGTTCTGCATGTTGGCACCAGCCCCGCCGCGGTGGCTAAGTGGTTAGGGCGCTCGACTACTGATCCGGAGTTCCCGGGTTCGAACCCGACGGCGGCGGCTGCGTTTTTATGGAGGAAAAACGCTAAGGCGCCCGTGTGCTGTGCGATGTCAGTGCACGTTAAGGATCCCCAGGTGGTCGAAATTATTCCGGAGCCCTCCACTACGGCACCTATTCTTCCGTTCTTCTTTCACTCCCTCCTTTATATCTTCCCTTACGGCGCGGTTCAGGTGTCCAAAGATATATGAGACAGATACTGCGCCATTTCCTCTCCCCAAAAAAACAATTAATATTATTAATATGTTGGCACCAACAACGTTTCGAAGCAGCGGACCAAAAACATGTACGAGCGGTACCAGCAGATCATCAGCACGATCAGGGAGAAGCGACAGAACGTGAGCGAAATTTATGCAACTTTGGTGGTCCCTCGAGCTACAAATCGTCGCACGGGCGGTCGTAGCCGGCGTTTCGTGGAGTGGTGCAATCGGGAGGCGTGCAGGTTGAACGACCTTCTTCGCAACTACTGCTCGCGCACGAGGGGTGCGTTGTACATTCACCATAGGCTCAAGTGGATCCCAGCCGGCCGGGTTCTTGCTACGGACGGCCTTCACCCCGGTTTTGAGGGCGCCGATGTAATATCAGGCCACCTGCAACAGATCGCCCTACGGCACTCGGCACGGAGCTAGGCACACTGACTGGACCACTCTTCGTGCGAACCAGCGGGCAAGACCACTACCAGATGTCCGGCTCTTGACCTCCCGCCTCCGTCAGCGCCAACAGCGGAGCGCCGCTACGAACTGCGTAGCAGATTTCCCGGACGTTGCCCGCCAGGGTGCGTCAAATTGACCCATTTTGTGATCCCTGGTGGACCCTCTAAATCTGAACTTTCCATAACTTTTTGTCGGTCGCAAAATTACTGAGAAAAGAATAAGGCTTGACCAGCGTGTTAGTACTTTAACTTCATATAAGAGACACATTGTTGCACCAAAGCGTTTACAGAGTTATATGAAACCAGCTGTGTCGGAACTATCACCCAGCCTCATGGCAAAATGGCAGGATATTTTGAAAGATGCATCTATGCGGCTTTTGGGTGTTGTAAAAGAGCATTATGAATCTAGCCTTCAATGCTTGCTGGAACAGGAAAACGAGTTCACTCAAAGCAATTATCATACGGAGCATGGGATGTGCCTTTGAAACGCTTCAAACGAGAGAAAAGTAACTATTACTTTCCAGAAAACAACACAAACTCAGCCGTGATGTTATTAGTATTCCTTCCGAGAGTCTAGAAATAAAAAAAAAACATACCCGAAGATTCTGCTGACAGTGAACGTGCATATGTTGGTAAGCAAAGATCCGGGAGTGCTTCTATAGTTAATATTTTGGTTGAAAACCTCTCCGCCGAAGAGCAAAGTGTCTTATCGAAGGGGCTGAACTTTTGCCCATCCAACAAAAAAAATAAATGAGCTCCAGTTTTAAAAGTCTTGGATAATTTTGCCAGTCTCTTAAGGCTTCGATAGTACTATGATAATCACTCTGAGAGCAGAGACGCTGGGCCATCGCTTCCTTCGACAATGCACTGGACTCCTCCTCCACAGCGGGATAAATGTCACGATCTCTTCATCAAGGCTGTGCAGAACGACATCCTGTCGGAATATAAAAGGCGTTCACACTGCCCAAACGATCTTCCGCACAAAGACGAAATTGCTTTAAAATCTCTCGCCACACGTTCCGACATAGCTATAAAGTCCGCAAACAAAGGTGGTGCAATCGTCGTGGTGAATACCGAAGACTATAAGAATGACGCACAGCGGTAGTTAAGCAATGAATTTCTCTACAAAACTCTAGCTTCTGACCAAACATCGCATTTCAAACACCTGGTCAAAACCACGATTGAAGACCTCGTAAAGGAGAACAAAATAACTGATAAATTCGCCAAGTTTTTGCTTCTGTTGTCACCTATCCCCGGGAGTTTCTACGTTCTGCCAAAAATACACAAAAAAATAATCCGGGACGACCAATTATTTCTAGAACAGAAACGACTTCAGAAAAAATTTCCAGTTTTGTCGACAGCTAAATCAGAGAAATACCACCAACTTTTCCCTCGATTGTCAAAGATACAACACATTTTCTTCCTGGTATAATTGGTCTGTTCATTCCAGAAAACAGCATACTCGTTACCCCCGGGGTCGTGTCCTTATACACCAACATACCCCGCTCGGTTGGGATCAGGGCAGTCGTTAACGCTTACAGAAATTTCCAAGTTGAAAGCCTAATGATGGCACGACTGTTGAAACGGTGCTCTATTTCGAGCTGGAAATGAATAACTTGCAATTTGATGGCAACCACTATGTGAAGATCAGTGGCATATGAATGAGCACTAAAGTGCATCCTATTTATGCCAATATATTTATTGGCCTTCCCGAAACGGAATTCCAAGAGAGCCTATTGAGGCCTCTCTCTTGTAGGAGGTTTACAGATGACATATGTCTGATATGGTGCCATGGTGAAGAAGTGCTGCCCAAATTCATCACTAACTTCAATAACGCTCACAAGAGCATCTCTCTTTTCCACTCCTGCTCAACCTCCATTATCAGCTTTCTTAACGTCAAACTTCAGATCTAGAAAAACCAGCTTGTCACCTCAGTGTTTAGGAAGCCTATAGACAAGCACCAATACTAGCATTTTGAGAGTAGCCACGTGAAACATTGCAAAAAAGGAATACCATACAGCCAGTCTGTAAGATTTAAAAGCATCTGCCCCCGTGAAGAGGGCTTCGCTTCAGCTGTGAGGCACTCCGCAAGGATTTCGTCCGACAGCACTTCCCGAAGCCCATCATCGACGATGCCCTTAAAAAAGCTGCAGCACAAGACCGCCGAAAAATCATAAATACCGCCAAGCCTGCGCAGACAAACTTGCCGTGTAATCTGGTATTAACATTTACTCGCCATCAGCACCAAATTTTAATGCAATTATCAAAAAGCATCATAACATTTTCCATCAGAGTCACAAAATGAGGCGCCTAATTCCCGAACCACCCCATGTCGCATATCGGAGGGAAAACATATCAAACATTCCGTAACCTGCTCGGAACAAGAAAACGGCGAAGTCTCAGGGTGCAACCCTTGCAATAAACCACTCTGTAAGCTCTGTCCGATGATCAGTGCTGTCACAGATCTGCCTCTTTCAACACGCGGAACCATAAAAGGCGAATCATTTTGAAGCTTCAAGGCCACCATTCTGCAATCTGGCTTCTAGACACATTAAGACAGGGAAGACTGTGAATCATACCTACTAGTTAAGTGTTAACACTTTGTCTGCTGGCATTAATGAGAGCGCTGGCAAACTGGGGTACTGCCTTTCCGGCTAAATCTTCCTGCGATGCTTTTGTTCTGTTTTTGGTTTTTGTTTTTTCTTGGGAACTATTTCGCAACCGAATGAGTTTTCCTTAAATGTGCTATGGTCACTTTTTATAACACATTCTTCTATGCTTACCAGTTTAATCTCTAATTGAGGCATTGAAATTCTTCTTGTGGTTAAACGCTGTCTAATTCTGTGACGCTTGTCTCCCATGTGTATTGACCTGTTAATATTTTTGCGTTTTTGCTGATCGCTGCATTTTGCGCAAAGCTTGTTTTCTAAGACACTTTTTATTCACATTCGTGTTGTATTTGCATTCATTTGTGCCCTTTTATGATTTCGCTTGTCATCTGTATTTACCCTATTGTTGTTGCGTTTTTGGTAAGCACTGTTCCCTGGGATGAAATTCCTTTCTTGGGACACTTTCTACCACTCTTGCGCTGTCATTTTGTGGGCTCCTATGCTTTCCCGCATATCTTCTGCTCAAAGATGCTACAACAGTGACATACATGTGTGTTTATCCTGTGTGTTCTTTCTCCTGTTTTTTTCTTTATCTTAGTCATTGCGGCGCAGTTTTTTCTCTGCATTATTTATTTTTTGCATTCCTGTAAACAAGCCTTTCCATGTGGTCCTCGTAGGAGAGCATCATCTGGTTTTAGCAGCTCACATGTCACCATGTGGGCAGTCGCAACCTGTGCCTCCTCGTTGGGCCGTCTTTCGGAGTCGCACGGGCCCACAAATACGTCGCCAGAGGGGTGCAGTCGCCCACAATTTGCGGACACTAGCCTTCTTTTTTTAAGCCCCACCTACAATTTTTCTCTTGTTTGTTTTTGTTTTTCTTTCTTTTTTCCCTCGAAGTAGCCGCGTGCCCGCCAAGCCCCGCCTCCCTCTTTCACCTCGTGTGTGCGTGTAGTGAGTTCGTGTTTACGCGACTCGGAGATTTTTCTTCTCTATCATGGCATAGGCGTCTTGCCTGTGTTCCACCCCATTTTTTCTTTATTCTTTTTATTTTTAATGCCCCCCAATGTGCCAAGTCCCATGCTATAAGAAGACGCGTCCATGCACTGTATGATCATTCTTGACAGAGACCAGGCCCTGGTCGAAACATTGAATAAATTCGTTAAGATTATCAATGTGACTATGTGAATAGATGAGAGGCACTCAACAGCCGCAGAAACCGAGGAGCATAGGAGATTTGTTTTATGTTTATTGTTATTATTTGAGGTGTTCATCAATGAAGAATATTAGTGTATATTTTATTGCTTTTTAAGATAATTGATTAGAAAAGCAGAAGAAAAAACTACCACAAGCCGCTGATAGAAACCGGACCCACGAGGTCAGAATTCGGAGGCCGTGGGTATTTGAAATATATAAATAAAAAAAACAAATAACGATCATCACCAGGAGCACCACACATATGGAATTCCTTGCCTAATTTTAGTTAATTACAAAGCAGATTTATTTTTATGAATCATAAAACCGTCGCTGAAAACTACAGTGAATTTCAAAGAACTAGTGCTTCGCAAGTTTTCTCTGTGAACATCTCCCTAATATTGCTTGGAACTCATATTTCGTTACCGTAACAAACCAAGTTTAAGCCTCTTTAATGCAATAAATAAAAGTAGACATACATTTCTGTTAATTTGTGCAGAAAATATTGAATGTCATTCTCGGATGCCTTAAATAGTATTTCTCTGCTTTCTACAAAGAGGCAATCCACCGCCATTGTTTACCAGGCGGCTTTCGTTCCAGCTGCTTGGTGCAGGCTGCACATGCAGCGATCGGCAGCAAAGATCCATCAGGCTCTTATGCGACGTAGGTTGTACGCTGTCTCTGATACGGAGCGAGAGGCGCAACAACGATGGCTTCGTTATGTACTTGAGTCGCCTGCCATTAAGCCCTCGATCACAACGCGCTGACGGTGAAGCCTCTTGCATGCACCTGAGGTTGGTTTGCTTGATAAGATTCAACGTACAAAGCTACTCAGGCTATGATGGACGCCGTACAGACTTTTAATGCAAACACTGTGAAGGGAAGTGTCAGTTACTTAGAAGTTATCTACTACGATAGTTGCTTATGGAATTAGGTTAACCTTAGGCTAAAATCAACGAAACGATAAGGATGGGGATTCGTTAAGGCTTGTCGACAATGGCCCATATTCGCTGCCTAAATTGCCTGATGGATAAAATCGCTGGGTGTAACCTTCCTTCTAAACAGCCTTCGTAGATTAGGAGAAAGCATTTGATTCAGTTCAAACGTCACCAGTCAAGCAGTGGTTGCGTGCGAGGGCACAGAAGCACCTTGAAAAACAGAGTGGAGAGACATAGAGCAAAGCGCTTCAATGAAAAGCGATATATTAATCGCTAAGAATATCAGTTCCGACCTTAAACTACACGACACCGGCCTCTTCTAACTGTCACTCCACTCACTGATTTGCACGGGGAGCTTCAGTTTACACGATTTTCTCGCAGCCATCAAGGCCGCTCGCTACTTCGTCGATCTAGCCTTTCGCCGATCTGTCTGCCTTTACACAAACCCGACGCCTACCTCCCACCTGACCAACAGCACCCCCCCCCCCCACCCTCCGACCGTCGCATCACACCAGGGCTAGACGAAGGCAGACGGCTCGTGCGCGCCACGCAACAAACTTCTTTCTGTAACAAGGTGATGACATACACTGACGCGGCGGTCTGCACAAGAAAGGGCAAGGCAATGCAGCGTATGCCATCTAGAGCACTCGAACCCCTTTGGCGCACTTACACAGCTCCGGCCTATACACGCAATTTCCTGCCGCTTCCACCG
Source organism: Amblyomma americanum (assembly GCA_030143305.2). NCBI lineage: Eukaryota > Metazoa > Arthropoda > Arachnida > Ixodida > Ixodidae > Amblyomma > Amblyomma americanum. The sequence continues at coordinate 101,244 of JARKHS020005877.1, read as the reverse complement.
TGGAAATTGTGTCCGTTTTGTACATCACCATATGATTCACTCGGCTACCTCTACATGAGTATAATCTATATCTACAAAATGAATCGATGCCATTCTGTCCTTTCGAACCCACACAGGGTCTCCAGTCTCCAGGACTCGACGACAACCGTGTATAAAGGTTCAAGACAATGTCCTTAGTGGTTTCACAGCGAGCATAGTTTTCCCGGGAAAAGCGGCAAAATATTTAGAGGCGATCAAATGGATTGAGGCGGTAAAAATGCGACAGCAATTTTCTTTAACTGACAAATTTTTTCTACATCTGATTCTATTCTAATTCTGGGTTAATTCTCATTCACTCTCCAATCTATTGCAGTCATGATTCTCAATTATATTATGTAACCACCAAACTGCCTCTCGATTTTAATTCTGTGTGACTTCTCTTAAAATTACTGGCGCAGTGACGCTTCCTTTGAACGATGTGCCTTTGCAGTATTAGTTGGATGTTTTAAACACAGGAGCCGCTTGTGAGATCCAGTTTGCTCTTCTGAGCACTACGAGAAGGAATAGCTCCCATGAGCCTTATTTTTGTACAGTGATCTTCGGGAGGCTGTATATTATTGAGCGTAGACCTGCTCTTGTCTGAGCTATGGTGGACAGGCGGCTGGTGGAGAGAGCCGAATTCCCCTTTACACAGACGCCTGCGACGCCGCACATTTGCCGACACACCAGTGTAGTAGGCTGGAGTGGTGCGCTGTGTTGTGCATTTATGACGGTCGTCGCTCTCTGGCGTACACTATGTGGATTTTCAAGACGCGATAGATTAAACACAATCCATGGCAATGTACATGTGCGATGAGGTATTGTTTCGAACCTTAGACAATATATAAATGACGCCGGTATACTACGGGTTGTCGCTGCAGCGTTCTAGAGGGGTCTGCGTATCAGTGCACAATTTTTCCTTTCGAGGCCCTGCTAATGTAATCGGATCAGAACACCGGCCATTTTTTCCACACCACACACCAGCTGGAGGCTGCGCACGGACGCCGACATACAGTTTTTGCCTTCATGATCCTCATTATGCTGTCACATTAAAATGCCCATCAGGAGTGTAGTCAGGCAAGGGCACATAATATATCCGGTACAGTGCACCGCGTGTTTGCAGGGGCACAATCGAAAACTGCATTGAGCAATAGTGGAGATAAGGTTTTAAAAGGGTCATCGTGGTGACCTGCTGTTGGCTGAAGACAATGATAGATAGATAAAGAGGAGGAGGGAAAGGCAGGGATGTTAACCAGATAGCGGTTCCGGCTGGCTACCCTGCACTAGGGAAGAGGAATTAGGGGACTAAAAGGAGGGAGAGAGAAGGAAAAAAGGCATAACACACACACGCACAACTCTGTCACAATTTGTCGCTCATTCCAGTCGCTCTCAAGTAGGCAAAGAGTGCCTTGTATGCGTTGAGGGCAGTCGAATGCTTTGGCCACGGACCGAGGATCTTTTGCTGTGTTAATGGGCGTGGATCGAGGTGGTACAGGGCCCAACACAGTGTATGTCTTGCTCTCGCAAATGCAGGGCACTCACAGAGAAGATGAGCGTTGGTCTCCTCACAAGCACAGCTTTCACAGGCAGGACTGTCGGCCATCCACATCCGGAAAGCATAGTGGTTGGTAAAAGCAATACCGATCCATAAACAGCATAACAATGTTGCTTCGCGACGTGCTAAGTTATGTGGAAGACGAAGGCGCAGTCCAGGGTCCAGTGCCTTGAGGCGGAGGTTGCAAACCTCTCCCGTGTTCCACGCTGAAAGTGTGAGCTTTAGCGCCAAAGTGCGAAGCCCACACGCAGCGTCAGGCCTTGATATTGGGATCCTCACTGTAAGTCCGTTGTTGTGAGCAGAACGCACCGCCGCATCGGCCTGGTGATTACCGTTAATACCACAATGTCCTGGCAGTGACCTGCGGACGAACTAATCGTACAAATTTGCAAAGCATTACTGAGCAGCTAGAGAGGCTGCACACAACGTTGGGTTTGAGAACTACAATTCAGAAAAATGAAAAAGTATTTATCAGCAGCTTCCAAAGGCAACAGCAGTTTACTATGTGCAGCGAATCGATGAGAGTTTTAAGCGAACGCACTAACATACTGCGCGTGGTGTCCGCCATCCAAGACCATCAGGGGCGGCCTTAAGGCAGGCTGGCAACAAATGAAGAGGTTGGTAGGGATACGGCGGTGGAGGAGCGGGCGGAATGCAGGCTTTAGTTCCTTTAGTGAACACATTTAGGCTAGAAATAATAGTGAAATGCCAACTATAACCAAGGGAACCCTCTCTGGCTGACTGCCACCTCTTCTCTGTCTAGCGGGGGAAGGGCGTATTGTTGCTAGGTGCAGAGTTGTGGCGTCAAGTCCAATCTGTTGTCGCCAGAATAAAGCAAGAAGTGGCGTTGCTTTTATCTGTAAAAATTTGTCATTACTCAAGAGTTCCTTCGTTTTGTTAGGGCAAAAGCATCGCTCGCATAACTCGCATTTCTGGATGACTCGAGTAGCAGAAATATTAGCATTAAAAATAAATCAGCGCTACTATTGAGTTCGTCTGATTTTGTGTTCCAGGAGGAGAAGCGATTCGACAAATAGAAATTGTCAGATTAAACTGCACAGATTCGGCTGCTACTATGACAGATCAATCTGCCAAAGTCACAAAGAAATGATGTAGTAGTGCAATTTAAAAAGCTCGTGGGGGGCTTCTTCTAATTTCACTGATATGGCTTTCTCGACATTTTCGAATTTTTGCGGTAGAATGAAAAGCCGGCTGACAAGAGCGACTTTGCATATACCCATTTAGTTCGCACTCAGTCAAAACCTGCGGAATATTATTATCATATTTCAGAATTACAGCAATATGTCGACTATCATACGGACGAAAAATGTTGATGAGAGCATCAAAAAGAGAAAGATATTGGGTAAAACTTAAGCTTATGAGAGTTAATATAGTTCTTACGTCTTAACAAGCTGAAACAAGTATCTGACTTAAAGGTGCACGTGTTTTAGGTTTAATGACTTTATGGGGTCATTTTATGCGGCAGTCTATAAGTGCGTGTAACTGCAGAAGTCGTCGCAGCATAGCAGCAGCCTCCGCACACAGGTCATCATGCGAAACATGTTTTAGTCCTAGTTGCCGCAGGCCCCATTTTCAAAAGCGGTCAAGTAAAACTTGTTGCTGGGCTAGTGTTCAGTGGCTTCACTGCATATTCGGATCCAAAGTATGCGTTTGACGACGTCCCGACAAAGGCGTGGCGAGAGTCGGCAGCTGAGAGACTGCTGAGATAAGTTCCGCGCGCATAAAGTATTTTTTGCATGTCGACAAGATGATTATGGTAATAGCTGCAATCTGAAACCGCTAATAAGTTTTTCCGTGTCAGCGGTATAGGTGAATAGTTGGATGAAACAATATAATATGAATGTTAAAAGACTGCGCAGGCTAGGTACAGAAAAATATGTTGACAGTGCATGCGTTAGAATTTCGCATTGTCTCTCTCAGCGCTGCTTGTTGCCATGACCTCTAACAATAACTGCATCCCTTTCCATGTTCGAAATGTGAGCGTCGTACATAAGTGCATCGAGCCGGTGTTGCTCAGTACAGGCCTCACGTTGACGTAGGCAATAGCAACGTCAAGCTGGATTTGATCAGTACTATTCACAAAAGACGTGCAGCTGACGCACATGTATTTTCTTGACCTTTACGCGTGTTTCTGTCCTCATTCGTTATAATCGCGTCGTGACATTCTTCCTTGCCTGCTGTGCAGCAGACAAGAATTCCTTGCAACGCTCTATCAGCAATGCTCCTTGCACTGTGGTTTTTTTATTATAACCAGACATAATAATCTAATTATCACAAACACACATATGCATCCATCATTATCAATGAAATGATATCTAGCTACAGTCATCTTGCGGAGAGATTAATACCGCTAATTAAAAAAAATTGAAGACATGGACTGCACAGTTGGGTGGGGTTTCGGTAAAAATGTATTCTCAACGTAAGTATAGAATTGAGCACCTGTTTTTTATTTATATGACATATTTGAGTACAAGTACCTAAATAATAAATGTACGTTATCATCTATAACATTTATACTTGCGAAACCTTCGGAATGGCACCTGGCAATAGAGGCACAGGCATTCATGTATACATAATGAACCTCATAAAACAAATATACCGCAGCTCATATCCCAGCCTTTCTTAAAACCACGGTTACATGGTTCGCAGTTCTGTTCTTAACGCCGCCTCGCGGGTTAAGTGCTTAGAGTGCTTTGATGCTGACCCTAAAGATGCGGGTTGATGCCGCGGCGGTGGTCTCATTTTTGATGGAGGCAAAATACTACAGGCGCATGTACTGAGCGATGTCAGTGCACCTTAAAGAACCCCAGGTGATCGAATTATGCGGAACCCTCCACTATGTCCTCCCTCGTAGCCTGTGCCTCTTTGGGACATTAATCCCTCAAAGCGATAAACCATTTCCCATAAGCCATAAGCCATAAACCATAAGATAAACCTTACAGGCGACCAAAGGTTTAGGAAAAGAAACTAAGGACTGTGGGGCATGCCAAAAGTTGGATTGCGAGAGCAAAATCACGAAAATCGGCTTCGTCGTACCCACCGCGGTGGCTCAGTGGTTATGGTGCTCGGCTACTGATCCGAAGTGCCCGGGTTCGAAAACGTCTTCGGCGGCCACGTTTCGATCGAGGTGAAATGCACACGCTTCCGTGTGCTGTGCGATGTGAGTGCATGTTAAAGTGTCCCAGGTGGTCAAAATTATTCCGGAGCTCTCCACTACAGCGCGTCTTTCTTCATTTCTTCTCTCAGTCTCTCATTTATTCCGTCCTTTACGGCGCGGTTCAGGTGCTCGCCTACATGTGAGACAGATACTGCGCCCTTTCCTTTCCCCAAAAACCAACTTTATACTTTCAAACATGCGCCAGCACGAAAAAAAATGCTAAATGATACTGACGGTGGCGGAAACACAAAAAAATTGCTAGCGGTTTAGTATTGGTAAGCCCTAAGTAATGTTCCAAAGAACGTTTTGCAGGTGGACACCACAGCCATGTACCTGAAAGCTCGAATGGAGCGTTCACTGATTCAGGGAGTCAGTTATGCGCTTTGCTTTTCTCAAAATCAATGTTGTCGGCGACCGCGTATGAATGGAGGCGAAATTCAAAGGCGAATGTGTGATGTGCGTTGTCACTGCATGTTGAAAATCCACAGGTGGTCGAAATTATTCCGGGATCTTCAAATACGGCACCCCATTTCTCTCTTCTTTTACTCAATTACTGTGCCATTTAGTTTCCACCAAATTCAATTTTCTTTTTTTTTGCATCGCTGTTAACGCCAACGCCAATGAACTGCAGGCTATTGAAGTGAAAAATGAAAATTGGTTTTTGGAGAAAGGAAATGGAGGAGTATCTGTCTCACACATTGGCGGACACCTGAAACACAGCGTAAGGGAAAGAATACCGGAAGGAGTGAAAGAAGAAAGGAGGAAAGAGGTGCCGAAGTGGAGGGCTCCGGAATAATTTCGACCACCAGGGGACCTTTAACGTGCACTGACATCGCACAGCGCACGGGCGCCTTAGTGTTTCGCTTCAATCGAAACGCAGCCGCCACGGTCGAGATCGAACCCGGGAACTCCGGATCAGTAGCCGAGCGCCCTAACCAGTGAGCCACCGCGGCGGGCGGGTATTGCTCCAGTGCCTGGTTTCTGACAAAACGTGGTCAGCGCAATCGCAAACAGCGCACAACGCAGCTCCATGCTAGGTTAAGAAAGAGAAATATGAACGGAAAGGAAGGGATGTTAACTAGGCGATGCCCAGTATGCTACCCTACTAGCGGAAAGAGGAACAGAGGGAGAAAATTAAGCAAACGTTTAACGTGGCATAACCTACGTAATGAAAGCGAGAACTTGAAAGTTAAGCCTGGTAAAGCTTGGCTAGACTTAGTTGTTGCTTGGTGGTAATAACTGACGTTTAGTGATGGTTTACGAGGCTTAACTTTAAAGCCTTTCGCTTTGTTTACTCTCTTCGTGCCTTAGCGGCAGCATCTCGCTGCGCCACGCCCAGTGAATGATCGTATTCGTTAACTTGCGATGTTTGGCTAGTTGGTACGTATTCATGGTTAACGAGCACAAAAAACACGAAGAGAAGAAGACGACAACACGACACAAGGACTCGCTCGCATCTGAACATTTATAGGAAAAAAACAGCAATATGTACACAAAAAGGCGAAAATACAAAGAAGCAGGAGACTCAGGTACAATGACGCTGCACCAGGATTCTTAATCAAGATCAGATTTCACTCGCATCAACAAGAGATATAAAAAATGCAGTTAATATCTTCTTTCTTCTCCTCGTCTACCTCTTTTTTTGCGCTCGTTAACCACGGATTGGATTCCGCCAAAAGGCTTCGCAACCTCTGAGACGCGACAGTTCACGAGGCGTCTCGCCTGCATCACCCTTAACGACTGCTTCCGTTAAATTTTCAAGAGCTGTTGCGATATGTCGGCACCGGCTGAGAGGCAGTGGAGGCTGTGCAGACAGAGCGAGCGCTCGGCTCCTGCATGCATAGCTGCGGTTGAGTGACGTCATGGATGTCACGGGGGTAGGCAGAGGCGAGCGCTCGGTTTTGGCTGCGGCGGCGGCTGAGTGACGTCATAGCTGTCATCCTTGCACAGGGGCTATGCTAATCTTCTCTGTATCGTTCCACTTTTTGCATATGTACATTGCAAGTAAAGTCATGTCATAGCTGTCACGTGTTTGCCCCTCGGTTCAAGGTGACACTTGTTCACACGGAGCACACAGGGAAAAAAAACTATGGACGGGCGTAGTTAAAAGCTGTCGCTTTTATAAACAAAGCGAAGAGAGAAAATGCAGAAGCACTTTTTCTCGCGTCGGTAAGGCTATCACTAACAGGGTGCACAGAGACCACACTGAAGGCTTACAACCCTTAGCTCATCGTAAGTCTTCCAAGAACTTCAGACGCGCCTTCACAGCTGTGCTCTGAAATGAAGTTTGTCCCAGTATCTAGAATCTTGGCTTCTGTAAGGGGACGATGATCTAAGCGGCGGAGAGTTTTAGCCAGGTGGACAAGATTACGCGTAAAATGAGGGCAGAAACAGAATGGGTTCTGATTGGTCTCATAACACCCGCAGTTCGCACAGGCCAGAGAGAATACCAATGGGATTAAGCGGAACTAGGCATTTGTAAACGCAAGGAGGCAGAAAAGTGAGACCCGCTCCTTAGCGAAAATGTGCTGTGCTAAAAATGCGTTTTGAATACATTGTATTATTTCGTATTAATCTTGCAATTTTTGTCATTATGCTGATATTTTCATACATATGATTTCTGAGTATGCTGAGCACTATTTTGAACATGTTAACAAACGCATCAAAAATGCAATTTCTGTACGCTTAGGATATTTTTTAACATTATAGATATACTAGAAATACACATTCAATGCATTAAAAGTAAAGCAAAAATGTACAATAAATTCTTTACACAACATCAAAAGAAACTGAAACATACAGTTAACATTAAAATATATTCACCTCGGCTCTAATTAAAAGGTGTACTAGTCGGATTCACCGGATTAAGTTGATCAATGTGGTCAATAAGAGAAGCAATGACTGACCTGGTTTTAAGCATCAGGTAACTGACAATCGCAGAGAAAACGCGTTGTCATCAAAGTCGGTGCCAATGCAAGGTCAAGTTACGAGACCTGAACGGGAATGAAGGCGCCACGCACGAAATGCCGACTGAAAGTGTCGTCAGCGAAGAGTAACTGCTCCGAGAAGCGTGATACCTAATTTTGGCTATATATACCTCCCGAGAGTAGACACATTATCTTGCCCTAGGAGGCGCTTTTTGAGCAAAGACTGTGGGCGCCTAAGTAGTCCCACAATCGTCAGAGTGGTCGCGTTCGAATCTGCGGTCCCATCAGCAACCGAACTATTTGTCATAACTTGCGTCAGGCATCGATCAGGAGTCGAACTGTCAACCAACAAATACATGGGCGTCTAAGGGAGCCGGTCGGACTTGCCAGTCGGGGTCCTTCTCGCTGGCATGTTCGGGCCCAGAGGCGCGCATGGCGCCATTGGCGGTATAATGCTTTCACGCTGTCCAGACGTAAATTAAATAAGTGGTGAGTGCCTTTCTGCTAGAAGTGAACATAAACGAATGTACTATAGAAAATGGAGAGTTCCCGGAAACGTGATTTCCGGAAACGTGATTTTAGTGTTTCTGGAAACGTGATTTCGAGAACTAGGTTGTTCCACGCCAGCTTGGAAGTGTGCTGCATAAATGCTGATGGGAACTACCCATCTGTTAGAACTAAGGTATACTTCGCACGAATTAATTTCGTACTTATTAAAGACCCCTTTAAATGTATTGCGAACATGACATTTCCTAAAACGAGATTTCGAGCTCTAACTGCTCAACCGCAGCTTGAAGTGTGCTGCAAACACGTTTACGCGGACAGCTCATTCGTTAGATTTAAAGTGTGCTTTATACGAATTAATCTCATATTTGCGAAAGTACAATTTCAATACTTTGGAAACATGCGAAGGCTATTCTCCGAAACGCGATTTTGAGCGCTAGATTGTTCCACGGCAGCTAAACGTGTGCTTAAATTATGTTTAAAAGTACTGCTCGTTTAGTAAAGTTCTATACTTGACACGAATTAATTTCATATTTACACTTTTAATACACTGACAAGATGAGAAAACCGCATACATATTTTTTTCACGTCTTTGAAACGTGCTCGAAACACGCCTTAAGTGACGTATACTTACTTCGAAATTATTAATTTCATAATTAAGAATGTACGCTTTTATTATACTGACAAGACGCTAAAAGCGCTTACATATTTTTTGAAGCATTTGAAACATGCTCGAAGCATGTTTTAAGTTACGTATTTTTGGCAAACGCTAAGAATATATTTCGAATTCCAATGAAAATTTAAGGGACCTAATTCCGGCATAATTTAAGTCCATTCATGAATACAAAATATGTTTATTATACTTTACAAGTATCCGGAACTACATTCCCATCCCATTAGTTTTCGGTAAGGGGCCGCTGTGGCTGCGCGGTTAGTGCACTCGGCTACTGAGCCGGAGTAACCGGGTTCGAACCCGTCCGCGGAGGCCGCGTTTTGACGGAGGTGGTGGTGAAAAGCATTTATTTATCTATAGGTACAGGGAGGTGATCGGGGAGAGGCCCCTCGTGGGTCTCCGGGACCCCGTTGATCCTGACGGCTGCGCAGATCCGCCGAACTAGGGCCTGTTGGGCCGACAGTTCCTGGCAGCTGAGCCGCCTACCTTTACCCTCGGGTAGGGGTAGGGGTGATGGGGGAAGAGAAGGATTTTGCCTGCATGCCCAAACCATGTGAAAAGTGTCGGAGACCTCTCCACGGAATTTGCAGCGGCCGTCAAAAGAAGAGCAAAGTGCTTGAGAACCTCCGGGCACATCAGGGTGTTTGTAAAGAGCCTGCGGATAGTTCGTTCGGCAGCTTTACTCAATCGCTTCATAGGAACCGGGTAGGGCCGGTGTTCGGCATGATAGTGCTTTGTAATGTCTTTAAAAGAAAAAAGAGGGCTGTGGTCTGGGTTAAGGTCCTCCCAAGTAACGCCTGGTGCCCGGTAAGTCAGCGCGCGAAATGCAAAAGGCGCCCATGTGCTGTGCGACCTCAGTGCACGTTGAAGATCCCCAGGTGGTCGAAATTTTTGCGGAGCCCTTCACTACGGAACCTCTTTCTGGCTCTCTTTCAGTCCCTCTTTGATCGCTTCTTTACGACGTGGTTCGGGTGTCGCCCGAGATACGTTAAACAGTTACTGCGCCATTTCCCTTCATCAACCCCAATTAAAAAAAATGAAGCGCCACTATTTGTAAACGCCACCGCCAACCACAGGCGACTCGGCGTAGTATTGCTGTGGGGAGGCCTGCCGGTAGAAGATAAAATTGAAGGGTTGAAGTGGTGAAAACGGCATGCCAAGTTTGCAAAAGCAGGCGATGCGGCTAAAGTCCGATTTCTCCCAAGCACTGAAGGATGTCTTGCTGCGTCGCCTCTTGTCAGGGGTATCCGAAGAATGTTGGCACTGCCGTGGGCCACTCGCGCTGCAGCGTCAGCTGCGTCGGTTTTGGTGCACTGCTTCCAGGTACCGACTGGAAGCTGTCGCATATGACCCTGTTCCAGTGCCTGGTGGTATGAAATGTCTGGTATCCGCTACGAGTTACTCGTGGTCGCCATGGCGTAAAGCAGCATTGAGACAATTTGTAGGGCCCTTTTTATATCGCAGAACAGAGCCGATTTATGGGGCGTTAGTGCAGCGATGCGCTACACAGCCACGTGAAGAGTTGCCAATTTTGGTCAGGTGGAAGTTTATTGGTACAAAATTAGTAGCTTAATTCTTGCCTGTCTCGCAATACCCGTTTTTCAATGAAGCATCGACCGGATGCTTCATTGAAAAAGGTCACAATGCTTGCTTTAAAGCAAGCATTGTGACCAGAAAGAAATAAATAGGACACTACTAAACACGCACTAAGAAAGGACGCAGCCTTTGCCGTTCATAATACAGCTTCAGACGGGCGACATGGACAACTTCTGGTTGTCCGCAGCATTGCTGGGAAGCTGCCATTCCACCAGTGGCGACTTCATAGTCCAGTTCACGTAGCCGACGAAGAAGCTTGTTCGGGCCGAAATAGCGGAGCAGTAGTTTTTCAGGAAGTCCTAGATAGTTTGGTTTACAGGATTCAACGTCCCAAAGCGACTCGGGCTATGAGAGACGCCGCAGTGAAGGGCTGAGCAAAATTCGACTACCTGGGGTTTTTCAATGTGCACTGACATCGCACAGTACACGGAGATCTAGAATTTTGCCTCCATCAAAATTTGACCGCGTGGCCGGAATCGGACCCACGTCTTTGGGGTTACCAGCCCAGCACCATAATCACTGAGCCACCGCGGCGGTCGGAGTGAAGTGATGTCCACACCAACACGCGCTCTTCTGTCTTGTATTCTGCGTGGCGTCGTTGCGCTGCGGGTCGTTTGTCCGTAGCGCGCAGTCCTTTTTCTGAACGCTGAAGGTACGCGGCGACGTCGATCTTCATCGGTGGCGTTTTGGAGCATGCCTTCGAGCATGACGCTTGCCTCCTTGTGCTGTGCTGTTCTGTAGAACAGCCTAAACGGTGTCACATAGGTGGTGTCCTACACGGCATTGTTGTACGAAAAGACGACGTAAGGCAGAATCACATCCCAGGTCTTCTTTCCAGCGTCCACAACCATGGCGAGCATAGCAGCGATGAGTATGTTCATATGCTGCGTAAGACCGCTGTTATGCGGATGGTGTGTAGTAGTTGGCTTGTGGTTCGTGTAGCTGTAGTTCAGAATGGCTCGGCTGCTATATTGATTCACTCGTTGACCAATACCGACAATGGGAAGGGATCGAGAAGTTCCACTGCAATCTTTTCAAAGGGCCTGCTCATTGATCGTATGGGCAATTACGGCATGTTTTGACGTAACGTGCGACGTCGACAGATAGTCGTGGCCTGAAGTATTTATCTTGAATTGCGTTGTAGTGTGCGGGTAAACCCAAGGTGCCCAGCTTTTGGTTGCTGATGCGACGCCTGCAGAATCTATTCTCGTAAGCTGTTCGGGATGCGAAGGAGGTACGCGGTCATTTTTCGGTGAAGTTCTTCAAGGAAGTGCCCTTTCTTAGACAAAAAGAGGGCAAATAATTATTGAACGCTGCTGTGATGATGAAGCCTTGCCCTCTAGATACTGGACCACATGCTGTAAGTCGGTGTCCGTGCGTTGTTGTTGCACCAACTCGCCAGTGTTAATCGCTGCCAAAAAGGCATCCTCAACGTCCTCTCGTGGAGGCCTGTCAAGAGGGGCCCTAGACAGGCATTCCGCATCCGTATGCTTGGTCCAGATTTGTAGACGACATTGACGTTGAGCTCCGTGAGGGGCAGGCTCCTAGAGCAAGGCAGCCAGAAGAATCCTTCAAAGAGGCAAGCGAGCACAGTGCATGGTGATCTCTGACCACCTTGAATGGCCGGCTGTACAGGTATCGGCGGAAATTTGACGTAGCGCAGATGATGACAAGGCAGCCCTCTTCAGTCGTCGAATAGCTTTCCTCGGTCTTGGGCAGGGAGCGGCTAGCGTATGCGATTCCTTTCTCCAGTCCGTTAATTTTTTGAACGAGGATGGAACGTAGGCCCACGCTGCTCGTGGCGGCGTGAATATTTGTCTCGGCGTTTTCATCAAAAAGTCCGATGACCGGAGAGCACTCCAAAAGGCGCTGAAGTTCCTTGGAGGCTTCCGTCTGCGCAGCGTCCCATTTAAATGACACATCTGCGTTTATGTGTTTGGTCACAGGCTTGGCGATGCGCGAAAAGTTCCTGACAAATCTTCGGTAATACACACAAATTCCGAGGATCTGCACACAGCTTTCTTGTCGGTCAATGGCAGAAACGTTGTGACAGATGTCTTCTGCGGGTCTGGGCATACTATATCCTTCATTACAATGTGGCGTAGCAGCAGCAGGTTTTCATGCGTGACGTGCCACTTCCCAGCTTTCTAGGTTAGGCAAGCCGACTTATTTGCTTCCAGCACTGTTTGAATCCTTGTCACGCGGCGATTAAAGTTTGAGCTGAAGGGAATGAAATCATCTAAGTATACAAAACAACTCTGGCACTTCATACCAGCCATTACTGTATAAATTACTCTTTGAAACGTCGCAGGCATAGAACAAAGTCCAAATTACGTCACCTTGAACTTGAAGACACCTTCTGATGTGAAGTTATGAATGCAGTCTTCTCTCGGTCTCTTCCATCAACATCGATTTACGACATTTTTAACACTGAAGGGCTGGCAGACAACGGACGAAAGGAGGACGAGACACACAGTGCGCTGTCTCGTCCTCCTTTCGTCCGTCGTCTGCCAGCGCTTCAGTGCTCACAATGTCAAACCAACTCGCCCAACAACCCACCCTGCTCGATTTACGAGTAGCTGGTCTTGAGGTCCCCACAGGAGTACAGTAGGAGACAAAAGCCTCTGGACTATGTGCTCCGCATGCGAAGCTAATAGCTCGGTTATCAGGCGGCTGGAGGCCACAGTTATGGAGTTCAAAGTCAAAATCGTGTCCTTTCACCTTCACAAGTGTGGCCTCCAGCTGGCGTATAATAACTGAGCTATGGGCTAAGCTGGCGGAGCACGTGGTCCTGAGAATTTTGTCCCCAATTGTACTAGACTACTAGACGTTGCCGACGCTGTGTTTTGTATGGTCGATGCAGGGGAGGTGGTAGACGTCCTTCTTTGTTATGTTGTTCACGCGGCGACAATCGACGGGGAAATGAAGTGTGCCTTCTTTCTTCCTCACAACAACCAGTGCCGCCCATGGGCTGTTTGAAGGCTGGATGACGTCGTCGCGAATAATTTCTTCCAATTGGTTGCTGATAGTTTGGCCATTTTTAGCTACGACTTACCGATAGAGGTTACGGAGAAGTTGGTCGTGGCCCTCGGTTACGATGGGGTGTTTGGCAATTGGTGTTTGTCGGACTTTCGAATGCAACGAAAACCGCTCATTTTCACATTGCAGACGACTGCGTATGTGTCTTAGTCGGTTTCTGGGCAGAGCAAGATTGACGTGGTAGTTGGGGAGTTCTCTTGTTTAGGCAAATATGCGTTTCGGTGAGATAGGGCGAAGTCATCTCGAGCGTCGCATCCTTCGTCTAAGAAGGCAATCGTCATGCCTATGTTGAGCCGTTCATGCTATTCGCTGAAGTTTTTTTATCAGTACCCGAGCTCGTCCGTTTCAGAACCGGGCGATGGCTCGAACGACGGCCACTATCGTTCTGAGAGCAACTGCGTGGTTCCCTCGATGATCAGTGGAAAGTATTTGACAGTTGTAAACGTTCAGGGCTTTGTTACCGCGCACACCTGAGTTGTGTCAGAAATACCAAACCGTCGAAATTCACTTCTACATTTTTCCTGCGGCTAAATAAACCATACCAGAAAAACTAAATGTAATGTCCAGTGCAACTATCAACACTTAAAATAGAAAGGAAAAAACGGAGAGGACAAATAAATTCCGCTCTAAGTGTATGACGCTGTAGCATAAATGGGTAAATTTCCTTATACGCTGATTTGATGATTTTCGAGTTTATATTTTTAGCTCTCTGTCTTCATACCACTCCCGGTAATGTGGTGCAGCCGTTCAGCGATGAGCCAGTGCCCCTGCAGGCGGCTGTTTCAAACACAGGCACCGGGAGGACTCTGAGCAACCTCTCGCGAGCAATCAGTAATCAGTTTTCCGAGCAACCTCTCGCGTATAATCAGTAATCAGCTTTCCGAGTAACCTCACACAACTCATCAGTAATCATTGTTCCGAGCAACCTCTCGCGAGTAATAAGTAGTCAGTAATCAGTTTTCCCAGGAACCTCTCGCTGCAGTCAGTAATCAGTTTTCCAAACAAACTATCGCAAGTAATCAGTAGTCAGTTTTCCGAGCAGCCTTTCGCGAGTAATCAGTGACTTATCTGCCACCTGCCACAATAGGCGGTTTGCTCACAGTTCGTAGGACAGGTGGGGATGACGTCACAAACGTCACGGCACGTAGGTATTGTACGCAAATGATGTTATTGCGATAATAAAATACAGCCGAGACGCGATTGTGTGCGTTTGAGGAGTGCGCCAGCTTCTCGGCAGTCCCTGACACTAAAACCTATGGCGCCCTCACTAGACGCGAAGTGATATGAAAAAATAAGGAGGGGCTCTACAGGTACTCAAAGAATGATCATTATTGCATAATTACTTCAACTGAGGTATCTTCCTCACCTTCCCGACACCAACTGTGTATTGCAATATCTTAGAGCGTCTTGGCCGAAGCACGAATTCATCTGCCGTAGTTATGGAAACATTTACTTACCTTTAGTCTTAAAGAGGTACTTCTACAAAGTGTTTCTGGCCGGCTCTGTTGCAATTCTGCAAAAGCTGCTTTGACGTAACGCTTGGTCCACCCACTATATGAAACGCGATTCGACGCGCACATGCCAGCTTGCCTGTAGGGTGAGCGAGATGGCTGTTCGGAGGCAATCTTCCTAACTCGTCGTTCCGCGTTACCTTTCAGTACAGCACGAAATGAATGTTACTGTGAGTGAAGACATTGTGCTCGAAGAAGGAACGCTCCTACGCAAAGAGTTCAATGCCGCTAGAGAATTCAAAGTCGTTCATTGTCACAGGCTGTTTCCACCCAGCTTGACAACAGTAAAATTTGACGGGGCAGCGTACAGGAACAACTTCTTATTTGCAGGTAGTTCACTAACCTGCGATCAGAAAGATTATTGCTAGTCTGCTGGACTTGTTAGTTTAATCCCCTGGTTTCATACTCTGACCTGAGATTCCTTTCGCTGTATTCTCATTTAATACTCATGAAATTTTATGTAAGAGGTGTGATCAAGCGTCATTTTTCCTAGGGCTACCAGTGCTTTATTGTGGGCTAGATAATAAACGTGGAATTTCTTAAAACGTTCGCTGACCCGTGGCCGCTGTTTCGCATACGCAATGTGTGCTAGAGTGCGTTACTGTAGCTTCCTTCAACTGCAACACGGCCTGAGGTAAAGGATGCATTAAGAGTCCGGGGCATGGTGTGGCTATAGAGAAGCTGCAGACGCTTAGCACCCAGGAGAAGCTTGTTTTTGCATTTGGGTTTAGAGCTCAGTGCTTTCATAAGGGTCATGGTATATAGGACAGGAGAGAACAAAAGTGCGAAACAGCTGGGCACTTGCTTCCATCATCTTTCCAAGCTCCGTCAATAATGTGGTTCAAACTTTTCTGAGCCGATTCCTTTTGGAGCTACCGCTTTTTTTCCTTTCGTTGTCTTACATCGTGAACCTTTTTGTCGCCACTATTGATTTTAAAAGCCCCCAGCGCACGTGGCGGTATCAGCTGCATCGAAGAAGAAGCACTGGCTTCCACGACGCACGTCGTAATTAGTACGGTGCAAAAGAAGACCTGCGCAAAATGAAGTGCTGAACCGTTGCGAAAATGAACAAAGTTGTAGTAAGGAAAAGCATGTGTTTCATTGTGGTTGTGGACTGCGAAATGGCAACACTCAGAGAAGAGGATAATGCGTTCTTTAAATTTACATTGCTTTTTATACAGTATAGAGATGTTAGATATTAATTCTGGGACGCGGAGATACGAGCAGTGACTCTAAAGGAATATTGCGTCCTGTGTAAAACATTCATCTCTAGAAAGACATCCCTACCTTTGTGGAACACATCATAGCAAATATTCTGGACGGAGCCTAGTACTCTAGCTTGAAGTGCACTATTTCACGAAGCGAAGGAAAGAGCTACTGCAAAAAACACGTGTTCCGTTGATCGTACGGTCATTTTCGAAGGTGATCGCAGGGAAACGAAGAAACTTATTAACAAGTACAGGTTATACAGTCTGGATCTCTACTGCCAGCTTCTTTTTGATAGAGTCAATTATTTAGGACCAGAACAATCTTGTTGCGTGTAGTTCTAGGCTACTCTCATAAACAAAACTCATGGTGTTTCGCGGTCGGTGCCGACGCGCGAACTTTTCGAAAACATAGACACAATCAAATAATCACAGCGAAGGAGTTTTTACCATCCGGGATACAAAAAAAAGGCAGTTGCTGAGAGCCAGGAGGTTCTGAGTAGGCTGATTCTTTTTGTATTTCTCAAAATTGTATTTAGCAAATGTACAGGGTGCAGTACAGTTTTACTTATAGGTCTACATCTCAACCACGGACGTCAAGAAAGGGAAGAAAATAGTTAAAAGGGAAAGCAGTGCATTTATTAAAAGGGTCGTTCGCGGCATTCCTTCGCTCTTTCACCCTTACAGTTTGTTCTTACTTTTTCCGTGTATATGCGTCCTTCCTTCAGCCATTGCCCAAAATACCAGTTATCTGCCAGTCTGGGTATGTCATAAACTTGTATTGAAAGCACGTGATCTGTGGAGTGGTGCCAAATCATCAGACCTGACCTGAATGAGCTAAAAGTAAAGCTTAGAGCGTCTCCTTCATCTCAACGAAAATTTACTGAAGGTTTCAAATCTTCCAGGCTATCAACTAACGTTATCAGCATAATTAACGCGGGGACCTCCTGCGCTACAACATTTCCGCCTAATCGGTGCGACAGACTGTAACCTAGATTGCTTTCTTGTAGCTTTCTTTCCATTTTTGTCATATAAAGATGAACAGTAGCGGTGGTACAGCACAACCCTGCCTTAATACATTGTGTACTTCGACAATTGTCGTATTTTTTACCCCTTCCCACGCCATTTCACTTTGCATTCTGAGTATGTTTTTATAGGATATAAATAATCTCATGACTGTTAAACTCATCTTTCAGTATCTTCCATAGGAGTTCCCTATTGGACCTGTCATAGGCACTGATTTTGTCCAGGTAGTTTATATGCACAGGTCTGTTTTCCTCACTAGCTCTTAATTTACCACTGTCCCTCCCATAACTCGCCCACTAGCTCCAGCTGGTCTGCCATACTCGGGAGACACCAGCGAGCCCCTGGGCTGTTTAAATCATTTTACCAGGCTCCAAGGTGGCAATCTCTTCTAATTAAGGAAATTTTTACTGTCTCGAAGACGCATGTCAAAACAGGAAGTACAGAATAAAACGTTACCATGGAGCCTGTGGTAGACGGGTACAAAGCATTTCTTCGCTGCGGAGGAAATCATCGAGAAATTTTGTATGATGTTTTTGTGGGGCTTCTGGGGAACATGCGCTGTTGTACCATTTTATCCGATGCACAATTTACACCCAAGGAAGATAGTTCAAAGCATTTACCTGCTAATACTTTTCGCAACATCCTTCACATGATTTTCTTAACCGACAAACGCAGCTACCTGACAATAACTGCGTCGCTGTTTTGCCCTGCGGATCTGAACAGAAGGCCTTTACAGGAGGTTTCGTGTTAGCAGTCATATGTTGCGACAGTTATTCGTCTGGCTCCGAGCAAGAATCGTTTATTTCACTCTGCATGTACAGCGAGCAGGAACAGTCGGTTATCGTCGCGACAGTGCCAAAGGAAAGCGCATTGTCCGATAGACGACTGGTATGGATGGCAGCGGTCGCTTTCAACGTTTCAAAGACATAAGTTTTTTGCGACCTGGTGCTTCATATTTTGTATTAACTTGGAGAACATAAAAGCAATTAGACGGGAAGAGCGAAGGAACATAAAGGCAGCGAACTGGCCTAAACTTTTGGTCAGTTTTATTTCCTACAGTTGTAAAATTGCATTAAATTTTCTTCGTAATATCAGCAAACATAAAAAGGAACCTAACGAACCAGTTTGAAAACAATAACAAAAATTTATTCAAGAAATAAAAACCGCAGAAAGCTGCAAGCTACAGTACTAGCTACAAAAATATGCAAAACGTTTTCCGCTAAGATTTTTCTCCTTACATGGACACTAACAGAGAAGCACAATGCATTTATATATACACATCCCAGCGCTCATGAACGAGACAAACGCAACACAAGGTTTTATTAAATTTGTAGCATAGAGGTTGATAAAAAAAGTGAAATACTTAATTGCAGACAAGAATTTAACGATCTCCATGAAAGACGTGTGAAATACTGCCTAGCTGACATTCGTTAAATCAACTGGCACGTTAAAGGTAACGACTGGCACTTATCGTTCAGGCTGATTCCGGAGCGCTGTGCAAAATAATTTTTCCCTTATAAACGCTTCCTTTTCAAAGACTCTTCGCCACTTCTGAGCAAATATAGTTCCTTGTGAAGAGTTGGTAGCTCTCCCAGTTCTGTTAAGGCCCGCTCGACATGTTAAACTCAAAAATGAGTTCAAACACTTGGTTATTAGCACCCCTCAGCTGAATCACATTGTCCAGTTCTGCTTCCTCTCGATCACAGCTTTTCGAACTTCACTGCTTTTTTTCAGAATCAGCAGTTAGAAGCGACCACGATTATCAGGGTTAATACAGCGCTTTAGTTTTTTACCCTAAACTATATTGTGTCTTATGTGCCTTAGGCGAATGGGTTTAAAGTTTTAGGTGTTTAGGTAGATGCAGCGACGCTGTAGAGCTAGAGCATCCGCCTTACGTGCAGGAGTATCGGGGTTCAAATTATGGTGCCGCGCAATTCTCCACCGGGTAAACAAAAAAAAAAACTCCGCGGATCTATAAACTTGCATCACCAGGCCTGCAGTGCATGCCTGATCTCGATGACCAGAGCCAACAAATCACTCCCACATCACAGCATGATTTGTCCACCCTAGTGTAATACTTGGCACAGCCTTCTATGAAGAAATCCATTAACCCTCTGCTCTCAGTTCTCAACGGCTGCGGAGCAACTGACAAAGGCGGTGGTCAGACCTGTGACGCAGCGGAGGGTGCTAGTAATCTCTGGCTCCAGAGAGACCGTCATTGCAAACTCAACCAGGCAACTTTTAACGCTGGAACCTTATACAGTCAGGCTAGACTAGCAGTGCTGTTTGAGGAACTAGCGGGCGTTAAATAGGATGTCATAGGGCTTTCGAGATTGGGAGGACAGATGAGGCGTATACAGTACCATAGGGCGGGCATGTACAGCGCTATCGTGGATTACCGGACAGACGAGAACTAGGCGGACTGTTCCTCATCAATTAGGGTATAGCTGGCAATATAAAGGAATAGAGGAATTATATAATTATAACAAGAGGTTGGCAACTATCGCAGTTATACTCAATAGTAGGTACAAGTTGAAGGTGGTGCACGCCTACGCGCCTACATCCAGCCATGATGACGAAATTGATGAAATCTTCTAGAAAGATGTAGAGTCAGCAGTGAATGACGTAAAATAAAAATACACTGTACTGATGGGCGAGTTAATGCGAAGGCAGGCAAGAAGCAGATCGGAAACCAGGCATTAAGCAACAAAGGCATAGGCTCCAGGAATAGCCGGGGGGAGATATTAGTAGAGTTCGCCGGTGGAAATAACTTGCGGATCAAGAATACCTCCTTTCAAAAACGAAAGAACCGAAAGTTGGCGTGGAATAACACCAGTGGTGAGACTAAAATGAAATAGGCTTCATACTAACCACCTACCCTGATATCGTGCAGAAAGCGGAGATGATGGCAAAGGTGCGTTGTTGCGACCACAGAATTAAGGTATCGAATTAAATGAGACATGAAGACGGAACGGAAGAAATTGGTGAAGCGGAAGCCCATTAACGAGTTTGCGCTAAGAGAGAAAGTAGAGGAGTTCAGGATGTCGCTGAAGAACAGATATTCGGTTCTGACTAGTCGAGATGATCTGAACGTTCAGATAATGAAATGTAATCTCACAGCTATCATTACGGAGTGCGAGTACAAGTTGGTGGTAGGATGGTTCGACATAGTACCGGCAAGCTATTTCAGGCGACAAAACATCTCACTAAGAACCGCCAATGCATGAACGCATCCAAACCTACAGACAGAATAAAACTGACAGATCTATAAAAGTTATAATATAGCAGGCCAGCGCGGTCGCAGTGCAGCCAAATGCCGAAGAGGAAAAAGACGGCTGGGTTCAGTGTGCTAGACCTGCCTGCGGAACTGCCTTTTTGAGCTAACTGGACGTCGCGTGGACGACGCCTTGATCGCTGACTTGCCGTTGCCTTCTGGTCTCCGCTTAGAAATCCAGAGCCCACTAACAATCGGTGGGGGTGTGACTCGATCCCCACCCTAAAACATCGTAACAGAACCTTGCCGCCGCCACTCGCTATGCCTGACAAACCCAGCCAGACGACACCCAGTCTTCCCGCTACCATCATTTGTTCCGGTACCACACGGCAACGCGGTCCCCTCTCTTCCGCGGCCACGCCAATGAGGACGTCGATGACTGACCCTCCACCTATGACCGCGTGAGACGCTATTGCGACGATCCCGTTAAACTGTCGTCTGACATCTTCTACCTGGCGGATGTTGCCCATCAGTGTTTCCGGAACCACGAAACGATCCTTCCGACTTGGTCGGCGTTTAAGACTACTTCTGCGGACGCATTTGGCCGGACTGCCGTTCGCAAGCTTTGCGCCAAACAACGGCTCCGGGGTCGCGCCCAGGAATCCGACGAAACATTCCCTCGCTACATCGAGGACATTGTAGCCCTTTGCCACCGTCTCAACCCGCCGATGTCTGAAGCAGACAAAATTCACAGCGTCATGAAGGTCATCGAGGACGACGCGTTCCAGATGCTGCTTGGAAAAAATCATGAAACCGTTGCCGAGGTGACCACCCTGTGCCCCAGCAATGACGAACTGCGTCGGCTACGCGCTTCCGCCTGCCGTCCTACCAACCCTGTGGAGCCTCTCGCTGGTTTGTTGTCTGGTGGTCTCGACCAGCCGGCGTTGCTAACTGAACTGAAGGATTGCATTCGTGAAGAGGTCGCCCCCCAACTGTCGCTCTTGCAATAGAAGAGACATCTGGACTAGTTGCTACGGTGACATGATATATAAGCAACGCTAAAGACGAGGACGAAGAGCAAACAGGACGAGTGCCTCACTCGCAACAAACATTTCCTGAGAAAAACACAGAATATGTACAAGTGAAGCAGCACCAATAGCACACATTCATCAAAAACCAAAATACGTGCTCATGAGAATCTTGTAAAAATGCCCTGTTCATGCCGTGTACACATGCCCTGCTCCATTGCTTTAACAAATAATGAGGTTAGATGTCTTTAACAGGGCATGTGTACGGGGTTGTCATGACATGGTATTTTGGTTTTGGATGAATGCGTGATTTGATGCTGCTTTTCCTCAATAAACCTTAGTTGCGAGTCAGCGCTCATCCTCATTGCTCTTCGTCCACGCCTTTAACGCTGCTTATTAATTATGTCCCTCTTGTCGTACATCTCCGAGCCCTCACAACTGGTTGCTCCATCCATCCGCCGAGTCATCCAAGAGCAATCTCTCAGGCGATTCCCCTTCCTTCACCTGTCAGGCAAGTGAGTGCGCCGCTCACGTCCTCAGATGCGATTCCCTCTTCTTCGCCTGTAATTAACGCAGGTGAGCACGCCGCTCACCGACGCAGAAGCTCTGGCACAACCGCGGCGCCCTCCTGTTCCCTGCTGCTTACGCTTCTGTGAAATCCTATTCTACTAGTTCGCCAGCCTTCACTGCACTGCCGCCGCCACCTCCCCGACTGGTGCTTCGGCTTCGCTCTCCCGCTCTTAACCCATGGCGCACACGGGATAGCCGTCCTATCTGCTACGCATGTGGTTTGCCAGGACACGTGGCCACGCCGGCCTTCTCTGACCTTCCTCCGACGTTTCCCTCCTCAGATCATGCCTCTTGCCTCCCGCCAGTCCCCGTCGCCTCGCCGCCGATCAATTTCTCCCATGATCCGTCGAGCCCCGCCAGCTGCTGCGGAAAACTAAGCGCCGCAGTGGCGGAGGCAAGCACTGCGCTTTCGTAAAAGTTCAAAGTCCTCCGTTTCCCCCGCTAATGTTCTCCCTGTACATGTCGACGGTATCGCCGTTTTTGCGCTCATTGAAACCGGAGCTGCCGTGTCGGTTCTAAGCGAAGCACTTTGTCGCCGGCTTCACAAGGTCACTACACCCGTCTTAAACGTTCCCCTCCGCACCGCAACATCGCACCGCATTGGCTCCATCGCCGCATGTACTGCCTGAGTGACTACTCAGGACGTTTTATACGTATAGAGTTTATTGTTCGTGCGCGCAGTTCCGACGACGTCATTTTAGGCTATGACTTTCTTTTGACCCACCAGGCAGTGATAGAGTGTGCCCGTGCTTCCATCTCCTTTTCGCCGCTGTGTGACCCACCCTCGTGCGACTCTCTTTTTGCTCCGCCAAACTAATCGTCGGTGCAGACACCGAACTTCCTCTGTCCTCATCCGTCCTCTTGCCAGCGTCTTCTGCTTGTACACCTGATGGCACTTTTCTTTTTAATCAGACGGAGCCTGGAGCGCATCGCCAGAGCCTCCTGGTTCCTTTCATAGTTTTGATGATCCTAATTGGCTGTACAGCGATTTAAGTCTCCAACACGTTATCTTGCCCGTGTTCCTTACCACGTGGTGAAGGCCTCCGCCGCATTGAAACATTCGACCCCACCTTTACTTATGCAGTTCCCGACGACAAACATCCGCTTCAAATCACAACTATCAGCCCTAGCTCTTCTCCTACGCCTGCCCCCGACTCCCTACTTTGTTTTCGACCGCCATCGACGGCAACTTTTCACCTTTCGAATGCGATCATGTCGTCAAACTGCTTCACCGTTTTCGTGCGTCGTTTGAATTCTCGCATACGACATTGTGCCGCACATCCGCCGTCGTTCACTATTTTGACATCGGTACGCATGCTCCATTACGCCAGCTCCCATATCGTGTATCATCCGCGAAGCGCCAAGTTATCAACACCCACGTCCCCGATATGCTTAAGCGTGGTGTCACACAAGCTTCTCACAGCCCGTAGGCCTCCCCTGTAGTCCTTGTTAAGAAGAAAGATGGTTCAGTCCGATTTTGCGTGGATCACCGACAGCTGAACAGGATTACTCGAAAAGACGTCTATACGCTTCCCCGTATCGATGACGCTTTGAACCGCCCACAAGGTGCTGAGTTCTTCTCTTCCTTGGACTTACCATTTGGCTACTGGCAGGTCCCGATGGCCAAACCTGGCCGGGCAAAAACAACTTTTGTCACCCCAGACGGCTTACATGCATTTAACGTGACCGTTTGAGTTACGCAACGCACCTGCCACGTTCGAGCGAATGATGGACACAATTTTGAGTGGGCTCAAGTGGCACTCCTGCCTTTGTTACCTTGATGACATTGTCGTGTTTTATGCGGATTTTTCTACCCATCTACGTTGCCTAGAACGCGTCCGAACTTTTCTGACTGCTGCTGGCCTTCAACTAAATTTGAAGAAGTGCTGCGCCACTGCCAGGAACTTCCATATACTGGTCCATGTAGTCTCTAAGGCTGGTACTCTTCCTGAGCGCGCAAAACGTCGTGCCGTTACTGATTTTCCAAAACCATAGAATAGTAAAGAACTGCGCAGTTTTATTGGTATATGCTCATATTTTCCGCGCTTTATTCGAAATTTAGCTTCCATAATCGCCCCGTCAACACGCCACCTCGCTGCGAGCGAAGATCTCTCGACGCAGACATCAGTTTGCGATGACGGCTTTACGATCCTGTGCCGCCTTCTCGTGTCACCCCCGATTATTCGGCAGTTTGACCGTACTACACCGACTGAAATCAACACTGACACTCGCAGAGTGGTTCTTCGCGCAGTGCTCGCCCAGCGGAAACCGGCTCCTGCTTAATACCTGGTGGCTTACTCGAGTCGCACCCTAAAAAAAGCTGAAGCTAACGATTCGTTGACAGAAAAGAATTGCTTGGCAATCATCTGGGCCATGGGCAAATTTCAGCTTTATGTCTATGACTGCCCGTTTTATGGCGTCACAGATCATCAGGCACTGTGTCGGCTGTCTTCCCTGAAGGATCCGTCTGGACGTCTTGCTGGTTGGGCGCTCCGCCTGCAGGAGTGCGACATTCATGTCGTTTACCGCTCCGGCCGTAAACATTCCGATGCTGACACCCTTTCCCGTTCATCTATTCCGACGGACCCGTCTCCGCCATCCCTCGCCGCTTACGATTCGTCTTCCCTTGACATCTCGGACATGCCGACAGAAGAGCGCAAAGACCCTTTTATTGCCTCCTGTATCACTTTACTGTCTACTTCCCACCTTTCTTCTTGTGGAACACTGCAATGCCAAGCTCGCCACTTCGCCGTTCGCAATGATCTGCTCTGCCGCGCACTACGTATCTGAGGGGCGAAAATAGCTTTTCGTTATTCCCCGCCACCTGCGATTTGACCTCTGCGCTGAGAAAGAAGAAGTGGTGGTATCATGCCATGCCTTAAGAGGACGAAGAAGAAGAACGTCCCTTGTTTGCAGCTCTTCCACTTTACTGCAGTTTTTTTTTTCTTTTGTGCGCGAACCGTGTCCTCGACATCCTTTCGGAAGGCGGGCGCACATCCCCTGCGTCCTCCCATCGCTGCCGTCGAGATGAATGCGGCTCTACCAGCTGGGAACTCCAGTGCCACGAACGTCGCTGATGTGGAGCTTTCAGATTCGTCGGCTGAATACATGGTGACAGAGATGGAATCTGACAGCAGCAGATTCGCGCGTTTTGAATCGTGCCGGCTGAAATGGAAGTTGCGCTGGACATCAACAGCAGGTGAATTGCCTACGAGGACTCTTGACGAGCAAGGAGTTTTCTCAGTAGCCTTCTTTCCTACAATGCAGACGGATAATCTGAGCACCGTTAACAGGCAGCGGCTAACCCAATTTTTCGACCGGGTGGTTCCGGGAGAAGTCTGTGAAGTCAGAATGAATGCATGGAAGAATGTACTGAGAGTACACGTTAAATCTCAGGCATCAGCAGACAAGCAGAAAGAAACTAGTGTCCTCGTTAGCATGGCGGTCCGCTCGTACGTTGCTCACGGGAAGCGGACTACCACTGAAGTTATCACTGATGTTGATCGCCGATAGATGACAACGGCCTCCGGACGCTGATTAAGTCTACGGCCCGGATAGTTGACATCGTTTCGTCCGCTCCAAGTGTGTCAAGATAGTTTTTTAAACTGTCGCTCTCCCATCCCACGTCAAGGTGGGCTATGTTAGGTATCCTGTATGCCTGTATGTCCAAAGGGCTGTTCAGTGCCACAAGTGCAACAAGATACATCATGTGAGTGCTGCTTGCAAAAATGAGGTATCCTGCCGTCTATGCGGCGAGATGCACCAACATGACACCTGCATGACGGAGGCTATAAAGTGCGCCAACGGCTCGGGTGCCCATGAGCCATAGCTAAGGACTGCCCTAAAATGAGAAACGAAAGACATCCTGAAAAAGATGGAGATGGACAATTCGACCCGCCAAGAAGCGGCTGCGCGCATTCGTCGCCGCAAACATCAATCCCGGCGGCGTCGTCCGGATCCACACAATACTAGTCCAGTTGCGCCAAAGTTGCAGGAAGTATCAGCTCAGCCGGCACAGTAGCCATGAGCCAAAAACGTTAACAAGACGCCCGAGGCAGTGTCCCATGTTACCGCAGTGGCTCAGTCTGATGAGTTTGTGTTATCAACTTCCTCTAATGCTGAGTGGCCTGCTCTGCCATCCGAGGACATCGCCAAGGCAAGACCAAGATTGGTTGCCACCCCAGCTGACACTGCTGGCAAGCCCGAAGATCAGGATCTGAGCATTATGTTAAAAAGGCTTGTGTGTTCAATGCGCATGCTGCATTCAGGCATTAACAAGCCAACAGCAAAGATTGTTGTGCAGTTCTTGGATGCACTTGAGCCGCTCTTTGCGGCATTGCAGTAATTCATTATGGCACAACCAAAACCCACCTCCTCTGTGACAATGCACGTGTGCCGTAGTGTAGTGATGCAATGGAATGCCTGGGGCCTACGCGGTCATCTGAATGATTTCCGGCAACGCGTCCACATGTCCCGCTTCCCTGTGCTTGTTATATGTGCGCCAACATGCCGTATCCTTTCCGCCTTTCTGGGTACGTGCTGCTGTGGCCTCGTGAAAAAGACGAAACAAGCAAAGTGTTAGTTCGCATACGCCAAGACATTGCGCATGTCCGCCAAGTCCTACAGCCACACAACACAAACCATTACATCTGTTTGACAGTCACGCTAAAAGGACGGGTCTTTTCGATAATCGGTGCCTACATTGCACCTAGAGATGCCATTGATACTTCGTGCCTATATTCAGCTATTCAGAGTTGCACAGCTCCTTATATAATAGTTGGCAATTTTAATGCTGATCGCCCTCAGTGGGGCGGTTCTGTTATGAATAACCGAGGTAGGAACCTGTTTGACTTTATGAACTCCCAGAATTTCGTCATTATTAACGATGGTGCACCTACGTTTCTGCGTGGCACGTCGTACAGCAGCTGCTGGGATCTGGAGTTTGTTTCAACAAGTCTCCAATCTTACGCCAGATGGTGCAGTGACATGGAAACACATGGGAGTGACCACGTTCCAACGTATGTATTCGTGAAGTGGTACGCGCCTACTACTTCGTCTCGCGTGCGATATACAGACTGGCCTGCCTTTAAGACGTCCGTGGAGACTTCCTGTGTGGACCTCACAACACCGTCTAAAATAGAAGACCTTTATACGTCCTCTCCCGGTGAAGCCACGCGGTATATACGTGCGCCTACGCCAGGATCTACTATTGACGAGGAATTAAAGACTACGCGCAGTCCGTCTGCGCGTCGAAAGTAAATACAGAAGAACGAAATCCACGTATGATCTCGCCTTCTGTCGCCGAGCTCAACGACAAATAAAGCGCCACCTCGCGAGATTAGGGAGACAATGTTGGAGGCAGTTATGTTCATCGCTGGCGCCTCGCAAACCGCTGCCGCGTATTTGGCATGTAGCCAGGAAGTTGAGTTCACCCCACAAAAACTTTCCGCGCCCTGTCCAGATGCCAACGCCGTAATAATGTCGAGGTAGCAGAAGAATTCTGCAAAATGGTTCTCGGAACAACTCCGGTAGCATAAAATAGTTTGTAGGCTTTTGTGCCACCTTCACCAGACGACCACTACGATATGCTATTCACGATGCCTGAACAAGGAGCTGCTGTAGGCGTGCATCTACACCTGGTCCTGACGGCATTTCGTACGCGTCTCTCTCTCATTTTGGCATGGAAGGCCGAACTGTGCAGCTCAGTTACTACAATGATACATGGGCTTCCGGAATAGTTCCAGAACACTGGAGGATCAGCCGCCTGGTTGCTTGGTTGCTCTTTTGAAGACTGAAAAGGATTACCTCATACCGGCCAGTTGCAGCAGCAAGCTGCGTCGGTAAGGTAATGGAGCGAATGGCGCTGGCGTGGCTCGAATGGTTTTTTGAGCAGAATGATCTCTGTCCGGAAATGATGACCGGGTTCCCGCAGGGACGTCCTTCGATTTACAGTGTTATCGACCTCATATCGACAGTAGAACATGAAAAACTTCGTCGCCGACTCGTCGCTGCTGTCTTCTTGGACATCAAAGGGGCCTATGATAATTTACCTCATGAAGCCATCCTTGCTGCCCTTGACGACATAGGCGTTGACGGCCGGATGTACTCGTGGATTCTGAGCTACCTGAACGGCCGGTTCTTTTACATGTCTACTAGCCGTCATCAGGTTTGCTGTTGAGTTCCTCAAGGAGTTCTCAGCCCAACCCTATTTAACGTGGCATTGATCGGACTGGTGAGTGAACTCCCATTCACATTCACATCAGTGCCTATGCTGATGATATCTGCATCTGGGCTTCGAGTGCGACATGTCCGAAAATGCGCACGAGATTAAAAGGTGCCGTGTCATCTACTTCAAGGTACCTATAGCGTAAGGGTTTGCACTTAGCAGCTGAAAAATGTGCGGTGGCCGCATTCACGCGCAAGTCTGTCTGCCGCTACCCGGTGACACTTTAAGGGGTTCCCGTACCATACGTCTCCCACCACAGATTTTGGGCATTATCATTGACCACGATCTGTCATGGTCGAGACATATAAATATGCTAAAGAAAAGACACTCTTTTTTTGCCATTTCCTTCGCTTCGTAGCAGGCAATAAATGGGGCCCAACGGAGCGCTTCTTGCTTAGACTTTACTATACTCTCTTTATAGGCTACATTTGTTACAGTCTTCGTGTACTCTCTACCATGAACATTTCCTGCTTGCCGACATTAGACAGTGTCCAAGCACAGGCGCTCAAGATACGCGTCGGATTACCACGTGGTGCCGTGCACAAAGGCACGATTGAGGAATCTCGTGCGTGCCCAATATCGATCTTTCTGTCACACGAATCACTTCGTGTATATTTACGCACGCTTACACGGCACCGCGGTCACCCGCTGACGGAGATTTTTGATGAGTGACCGGACAGAAGTTTTGCACGTGCACTGCGCTTCCATTGATCCGAATTGCCATCAGACTATGCCCTGCCGCATCATCCTTTGCAGCCACCATGGGTGATTGCTCAGCCTTCAGTATACCTGCATGTCCCTGGCATAATGCAGAAATCTGTGATGCCGGTTAGCGAACTGAAGCAACTTGCTCTTGCCTACATCTGGTGAGAATACCAAGGTTGTGTGCACGTATACACGGATGGATCTGTGCCACCAAGGGCATCAGCAGCAACGTTCGTAATCCCCGCTCAGCACACGACCCACAGATTCATTTTATGACACAAGTCTACTTCAACTGCTGCATAGCTTGCGGGCCTTCGGGAAGCGATTCGCCAAATCTGCGGAGAACCGCCTCAGGAGTGGTGCATTTTTATTGATTGTAAACATGCGCTATAAATTTTGGGATGCTTCCTACGCCACACCGCCTACCAAGCTCTAGCTCTTGGTATCATTAGTCACCTCTCATTTGCTCAGGAAAAAGGCCACAGTATAGTGTTCCAGTAGATCCATGGACATTGCTGACTCGATGGAAATGCGACCGCCGATGCTGAAGCAAGAAGCGCCTTCAGCAGTGGCCTTCGTACAGCTGTGCCCTTCTCTAGACCGGACACGACTTGTCTCCTTTCGGGATGAATGAGGAGTGCGACGGCTAGGTACTGGGCCCTGCCAGACACTCGAAACATCCGCCTTAAACGGCTAGATCCGGCGATGAGATTTTCTGTTCCTTGCTGAATACCACGCCCTATTCCATGCATAATACATAGCTCATGTTTAAAGTCGCCTTCGCGCGCAAATACTTGCACTTAGTAGGTCAAGCGGACTCCCCGGACTGTACCCCATGTGGCGTGCTAGAGACTAGAGAACATGTTTTAGTGGCGAGTCTAGCATATGCACGCGAAAGACTCATGCTCGCATCTGCTTTTAAGTCTATGGACACAAGGCTCCTCTCGTAGGATTGGACCCTCGGCGCTTGGCCAGATAGTTTGAAAACTGTTCGGGCAACTCGAGCGCTCTCACGCTTTTTAAGCGACACGGACCTTGCGTCGCGTTTGTGATGCTAGAATGTATGCCTTGTTTTTTTATATCTATTTTTTCATCTGCCTGTTCCAATCATCATCATCCACCATCGTGACCCTCTTTTTTCTCTTCTTGCCGTTCCCCAGTGCAGAGTAGAATGTCAGATATTTATTTTTCAGGCCAGCCTCCCTGCTTTTCCAGCCAACAATCCCTCTCTCTCTGACCTCTGCGCTGGTTTCCACGCCAATCGCCACTGTGCTAATGACGGTGTGTTGCAAACATATGCACTCTTGCGTCTGCGGTACCACTGGCGATGCATGTACCGCTTTGTGCGACAATATATGCGTTCTTGTCCAGTTTGCCAACGCCGGATGACACAACCTCGCCTCCCCACCTCACCCATGCAGCCCAGCCACTCACTTTTCCGGGCCACCCATTCGACAGCGTTGGGATTGATCTTTACGGTCCCTTCCACCGACTCCGGACAGCCATCGTTTTGTCATCGTCGCCATCGACCACCTCACCCGTCATGCGGAAACTGCGCCGTTGGCTAGTGCTTCCGCGACTCATGTTCCACCTTTCATCCTTCATCACCTCATCCTTAGACATGGCGCTCCTAGAGAACTTCTTAGGGATTGCGGCCACGTCTTTCTGTCGGTAGAATTTGAGACAGTCCTCAAGCAATGTCAAATTATTCATCGCACTACCTCTGCTTACCATCCCCAAACTAACGGCTTAGTTGCGCGTTTCAATCGCACTCTCAAATACATGCTCGCTAACTATGTGAACCACCGCCAATCATACGCGTACAATACCGCTTTGCATGCTACCACTGAGTTCTCGCCGGTCGGGACCCTACATGCACGATGGACACCATCCTCCCTTACCACCCTGACGCTTCCGAGTCCTTGCCAGTTTCTCAGGCTGCTGAGTACGCTTTCTCGTGCATTGACCCCCGAAACCCAGCAACGCCAGCAACTCAGCCGAGACAGCTTCACCACGGTGCCCTCCTATGCTTCAGACTTCCTTGTCTGGCTCTGGGTCCCTTCCTCCACCCCTGGCCTCTGTACGAAACGCCTATCCCGCTATAACGGTCCCTACCGCGTCATTGAGTAATCTTCGCCGGTCAACTACCTCGTCGAGGTGCTTGCATCCTCATCGGATCTTGGTCTTCGTGATCGTGGAATTGTCCACGCCAACCGCCCACAGCCTTACTAAGTCCCTAAGTTGTGTGCTCGCCAAGAGTCGCCAGGATGGCTCCTTCTTTGCTGGAGGGTGATTGTTATATTGCAGGCCAGCGCGGTCCCAGTGCAGGCAACTGCCGAAGAGGAGAAAGTCGGTTGTGTTCAGTGCGCGAAACGTGCCTGTGGAACTGCCTTTTTGAACTAACTGGGCGTCGCGCTGACACCGCCTTGATCGCTGCCTTGCCGCTGCCTTCTGTTCTGCGCCCACAACTCCCGAGCCCCCATAAAAAGTTTATAAATAAGCGCAACGTAACCGACATAAGAAAGTTTAATACAAAAAAGCGAGCATGCTCTGCAGAACTGAGGGGAGCTAAAAGAAATTAAGAGAAAACTAGGCCTAAGTAACAGCAGACCTCTTGCATTACGGATTGGAAATTGTGCTAGAAAAACTAGCCACCCTGCATACACAACGTGTTATGCCTCGAGCGTTCCAGAAGCTTGGGAGAACGCTAATATTATTTTAATTCGTAACAAAGTAGACGTCAAGGACTTGAAAAACAGATCGATCTGTTTACTGTCCGTTGCATTTAACGTATTTACTAAGGTAAGTGCTAAGAGAGTAAGGGGAGCCTTAGACTTTAATCAACCAAATGATCAGGCAGGCTTTTGTAAAAAATATTCTACAATAGATCACATTCACGCTATCAATCAGGTGATAGAGAAATGCGCAGAATGTAACCAACGCCTATTCCGGGTGTCCCAGCTAACCCGAGCCAAGGGTTAAAGAATAAATTATTAGACACAGACGAGTGAATTCAGTTGCATATTGGTGACAGCCATCTTGCGCACCACAGACCATTTTTATTTAGCGAGTAATTAATAGTTTAATTAAGTATAAATATTTAATTTTATAAATATTAACGTTAGACAACAAACTGCATTTGAAGAGTTGCCAAGCACCTTCAGAAACCCCTATTCTATCATTTACGATAAGGAAACACTCACATGTGTCTTTTTTTTTCCAGCTCCAAAGAAAGCCTGCGAAATACAAATTAACCACGTGACTAACGCATTTGCGCGCCACAATCGTGCTTCTCTCAAGTGTGGTTTGAGCAAACGAAATCATCTGCAGCCTTGACTCGACGGCGCCGCATCAGCGGCAGGCTCATATGTTCGTGGCGGCAACTTGAACCGTCATATGTGCCACTGGCTGATGCTGACGAGAAACCACCGCAAACATATCAGCCTGCTGCTGGTGCGGCGCTGTCGAGTCAAAGCTGCAGGTGATTTCGTTTGCTCAAACCACACTTGATAGCGGCACAATCATGGCGCGCAAATGCGTTTATCACGTGGTTTATTTTGTATTTCGCGGGCTTTCTTTCGAGCTGGTAAAAAAAAAAGAACACTGAAGTGATTGTTTCCTTATCGTAAATAATGGAAGGGGCGTTTCTGAAGGCGCTCAATAACTCTACAAGTGCAATTTGTTGTTTAAATTCAATATTTATTAATTTAAATAATTAAATAGAATTAAACTATCTATTAATCGCAAAATGAAAAATTACCTCTGGTGCGCAAGATGGCGGTCAACAATATGCAACTGGTTTTACTCACTTGTCTTTAATAATTTCTTTTTACACTTGGCTCAAGTTAGCTGGGACACCCGGTATATAGCCTCTATTTATTACGAGAAAGCATTTCACTCAGTGGAAACATCAGCAGTCATGCAGACATTGCGCAACCAGTGTGTATAAGGGCCTTCTGTGAAAACACTGGAAGATACTTATAACGACCGCCCAGCTTCCGTAGTGCTTCATAAATTCAGTAATGAAATTGCTGAATAAAGAACTAAATAGAGTAAGGCTGTGAGACGTGATCTCACTAACGCT
Source organism: Amblyomma americanum (assembly GCA_030143305.2). NCBI lineage: Eukaryota > Metazoa > Arthropoda > Arachnida > Ixodida > Ixodidae > Amblyomma > Amblyomma americanum. The sequence goes on along the minus strand of JARKHS020005877.1, from coordinate 68,185 downwards.
GTTCATCGGCTGTTTACAGCAGGTAATCCGAGGCCTGGATGGAGAACAGTAGGACATAACAGGTAAAAGAGAAAACGCCATTAATTTGCGATTCACTGATGACATTCCCTTGATAAGTCACTGACGAGGCCAACTGGAAAGCCTGACCAGTGAGTTAGACAGGCAGAGCAGTGCTGTACGTGGGTCTAAAAACTGACATACAGAAAACCCAGGTAATGTTCAACAGTCTCCCAAGGAAACAGCAGTTCAGAATTGGTAGCGAGGTCCTGGGGAAGCGGTAAGCAAATACGTCTACTTGGGGCAGGCAGTGGCCGCTCATTCAGATCATTACAAAGAAATAACTAGAAGAATAAGAATGTGGTGCAGCTCATATGGCAGGTTCTCTCGGATCATGATTCCCAGTTTACCAATATTCGTCAAGAGGAAAGTATAGAACACTGTATGTTACCGGTACTCACTTATAGGGCAGAAACATGGAGGCTAATGAAAAGGGCTCAGCTCAATTTAAAGGCAACGCAGCGAGCTATGGGAAGAAAAATGATAGTTGTAACGTTGAGTGACCGGTAGCGGGCAGAGTGGATGAGGGAACAAACGCGTGTTAAAGACATCATTGTTGAATTCACGGGGAAGATATAGGCTTGGGCAGGGCATGTAATAAGGGCATGTAATGCGAAGACACGAGAACTGCTAGTCCTTAAGTGACATGGAACAGGTCCCAAGAAAAGGCAATCGTAGCATACAGCGACAGAACGTTAGGTGGGCCATGAGATTAAGAAGCTGGCACGAATACTGAGGCCGCAGCTGGTAAAATACAGGGTTAATTGCAAAGTTATAAGAGAGACTTTTCCTTTGCGCTAAATGCTGTCAGGCTGATGATGTGTTTTAGGCTTAATTTTTTCACGGAATTCGTTTTTGCAGAAGCAGAAAAATGCATGTCACTACTAAGAGCATTTCAGCAGCCGCAGGAGGTTTTAGGCGATCCTCAACATGCGCAGCGCATCTTTCTCCTCTTCTAAAGCCTCGCATGACAAGTGTTCAATAACGTCACTCTACATTAGGGTACAAAATATGCGGTGGCGCCGAGAGCGACGCAAAATTTGTCTCCAAGTAGGAAAACAGTGACAAATGTTCAGTGCATTGATAATAGGTTTGGAATGCCGGCACAAAGATTATTTGAAGACTGTCCTGCTAGCACGCTGCTCAGCTCTGTCGCGTCGACATAGTAAACAGTGATCAATAATCCAAACGAACAATGGAAAAAGACTAGAGAGAAAATATCTTGGAGGCAGGGAGAAAAAAAGGCCTGAAAGAGCAAGGTACCTGTATTTTTTTCTCTCTCTCAGCTGTTTTATGAAGATCACCCCATATCATATGCGCATCCTGCAAGTTATCTCAAAAATATTGAACGTTAGAGATCCCTGATGGCCAAAATTATTTGCAGACGTTCACTACGTCGTCCCTCATAGCGTCAGGCTGTTTAGCGCGTTAGACCCTATAAAACTTGAAACCAAATGTGACGCTTTTAGAGAAGAGCCTCTAGCGGTTCACATCCAGAAAGAGTCTCGCAACGCTGTAGGCGGCCTCAACGTCGACGTTTTGAACAGCGGCAATGAGAGGCTTAAAGTTTTTATGCGGGCAGAACATCAGCTGCATTGAAGCAATGCTGTTCACAAGGCTACTTGCATTAGCTTCTTTTTACGCATATTTCAGCACGCCCTGTATCTTCCTACAAAGATATGCCTCTGCGCCTGTATCGTTTTATTCTGAGTTCCTTGTGAGAATCCTTCAATAATACCCGTTACGCAGTGGTTATTTTGCCGTAATAATAGTTGAGGAATTAGTTCTGAAACCTTGTGTAGCGATCCTTATCTCACGCAGGCATTACATTCAAAACAAGGCCTAAAAGATGTAGTGCATCTACCGACCTGCTATGCATCTCTCGTTGTTATATAAATGTGGTTCGGCATATTTCCTGAATGACCGGCCTCTCAGTTTTATGATGGGTAAGCAATTCGCTTTTGATTGTTTTTAATTAATTTGTATTTTGTTCAACGCAGGAAGCGGAGCAGGTACGAAGTGCTCAAAGCCAGACAGAGGTTATTGCTACATGCAGCAAACTAATCATTCGATGCAGTGCAGAGAACATAAAGAAAGCAGATAAATACTCGCCCCAAACGGTCTATCGTATTCCAGCATAAATATCTACCTAACAAAAGTACTGTCATGTAGTGGTGACCACTATCCGGTCGTCATGACTGGTTCAGATATCTTGCAAAAGATACTATTCACTGGGCTGACCTACACCCACCCCTTCCGAAGTCGTGTTGCTTCATTGTGAACGTTGCCGCATTCGCTATGGTGCGGTCACTCGTGGTCGATACAGGTGGATGATTTTCATATTTTCGAACTACAGCGTCCTCACCTGGAGTTTTCCAGTTTTCCGTACAAGGGCTAGTGAACGTTTAACATAGAGAGGATGCATAGCTGTGTACTGGCGACGAAAAGCGTGATAAGTGTTGTGTCATCGCGTCGACATCAACAGCTCCGCCTCCGAACTCTAGATAAGCGCCAGTGCCAGAATAAACATTACTTCTCTGGCACTGGTGTGCGTCTTTTGTTACGTCAACGAGGAGCACCGATGGTGAGCAGGACGGACGCTTTGACTACACATACCCTCTTCTGGGCAGTTATCAATTTTCCATGGGCGTTGGCCGGGGTGTCGTCATGCGCCCTCGCTGGGGAAACCTCGTGGGCCGATGCCTCTGTGCCTGCTGTGCTGAAGGATGCAGCTGGACTCATCACAGTGGATAGCAGTAGGCAGTAGTCGGGAGTCACGACTCGTATTTCTCAGAGCCGGCGCGTCGCACGTAGAGTGACCGGGCGGGAGCTAAGAGGTGGCGCTCCAACAGGGAAGGACGCTCGCGACGAGAGCTTAGAATTGTTTGATAGAGGCCAGCAGTAAGCAGGTAGGCGGCAGTGGGCCATTTGTTTGCATTTTTAGCTGTAGTGGTTGCTGCCGGGATGCAGGGTGGTTGCTGGACCTCCGCACAAAAGACGCCCTCATGGGCAGCTACTTCAGGCACAGGAGCCGACGCTTCTCTCTCCATCCAATATCAAAGATCAAACTCCGAAACATGCTTCCGCTTCTACTTCTTTTCTAGGTGGCTCGCACAGAGGGCTTGGAGAGGTCTTCGGAACAGGCGGGCTTTTGTACCAATGGTCTTACCAATTGGTGATGCGTCCCTGGTTAACTATGTGACCGTATTCGGCAAGGTTCATATATGAGTGGGGAGAGATGGGGCGGGCAAAAATTGCTTTTCACATTCTGAATATTCTTCATTGATCATATTTGCCTCGGCGCGAAGGAAAAGCCGCTTCATCGCCTCGACGTACGCGACGACTGTCTCATTTAAAACCTGGAGGAGAGACGATAGCTACAGTTCTGGCCTTTCTATTCGTAGTACAGAAGTGATGGTCTTTAGTCAGTCCGTTCTGAAGGAAACCCGGGCTGGAACAAGCTGCTTGTGCTTGTACAGCACCGTGTGTGCTAACCCTGCAAGAAGGAAGCAAGCACATGCTGTAATTTTACCTGGAGATCGATAGAGTATAACTGCGCCGCCCTGTTATACAGGCCTTGCAGTACTCCCCAGTTTTCGGAAGAATTTATGGCTATAGCAAAAAGCGTGCTAGGGAATCGCCAAAGAACAGATTGTCTACCACTCTCTGCCATCCTCAATAGACAGTTGGCAACTACAAGCAGCTGCTGCAAAAAAATCTAGAAAAATAAAGAAGCAGCTGCGCTTGGATGAGACCATTCGAAATAAGCCGGTCACACCAAACCACAAAACGAACTGAAGCCTCCTGCCGACGGCTTTCAGCATGAGCAAGCAAACAGTTCAAACCTTCACTTGATTATGTAAATTGTTGATAATGTTCAATTCTGTCAAGGTACAAAACGCACATAAAATTATGAATAGTTGAGTGATCCACATGCCAAATTTACATTCGTCAATACACGTCTTTAGATGCAATTAGAGCCTATACAGTCAGAATTTTACTGAGAGAGGCAGTAGAGCACAATACTGAGACATGCGGCCAGAAACAAAATAGGAAGTAAAGAAAGCTTTAGGAGTAAGTAAAAAGGGAGAGTAGCTGGTGAGGATCAGGCAAATGCATTTCTGTTGAAGGAAGAACGGGAGAGCGTGCTTAAGAGGCACCTTGTATACGCAATGCCTTATGGCCTCGACCTTCCCAGAAGCTTGGAACAACGCTAACACCATATTAGTCGATAAGAAAAGAGACGTCATGGACAGAGCTGTTAAGCACCAATCAGCTTACTGTCCGTGGCCGATGTATTTAGTAAGGTAATTGCTAATATAGAGTCTGGGAGACCTGAGACTTCAATTAACGAATTGATCATGCAGGCTTTCGTAAAGGGTACTCGAAAATAAACGATATCATCACTAGCAGCACCAGCCAGACTACGGCCACTGCAGGGCAAAGGCCTCTCCCATGTCTATACAATTATCTCTGTTCTTTCCAGCTGCGCCCACCCTATCACCGCATTCTTAATCAATCAGCTCACATAACTTTCTGGTGCCCCTTGCTAAGCTTGCGTTCACTTAGAATCCACTCCGTTACCCTTAAGGAACAGTGGTTATCTTGCCTTCCCATTACATGCCCTTCCCAAGCCCATTTAATCTTTTTTGATTTCGACGCTGCTCCCCTGCGTCTCCCTGTGGAATTCTCACCTTCTCCCCCTCTGTTAATCCACAACGCTTCTACCTACAACCGCGACCTACGCAACACATTTCGCTACATTACTCCTGTCACCCCAGCAGACCGTCACCCTCAGTCCGTCGTGTTCGTCAGCAGGACCTGGCCTCCTGCATCCATGTCTTCATCGGCCTTGACCACGTCAGTCTACCCCTCACGCCAGCCTTGGATGGACCGTTCCGCGTCTTCTATCGTGCGCAGAAGACCTTCACGTTAGACGTCAACGGCAGCGAAGACGTGGTGGCTGCTGATCGACTCAAACCAGCCTACATTAGCACTCCTCGGCCCTTCGGCCCCATACTCACTCACGCTCTCCTTCCTCCAAGCGCATCCGCTGGGTGCAATACCGTGGCTCCCGCTCCGCGGTGGGAGCCCTGTAGCGCCCCTCGCGCCGCGCTTGGCTCCCAGGTCATGGCACGCGGCGCTGGACAAGAAGGAAGAAATTGGGCTAGGCCGCCGCAGCGCGAGCAGCACAATTAAAAACAGTTCGAATCTCAACGCTGTCAGAGCTGGTTCTTCCTCGCCCTAGCTCCGACAAAGCCAACAGCCACAGAAATGAATGAGCATAGGAGATTTAATTTTGATATGTGGGTTTTATCACCGGGAGATAAATAAAGCTGAAGAAAAACAAGCACTTGCGCCGGTGGGATCGTAACCCACTACTTCCGAATTACGCGTCCTCTGCCCTACAAACTGAGTTGCGGTGACGGCTGTCAAACCTGCTGTTTCCGCGGATATTTAATTTTACATGTGACCTAACCCTGGGAGTTTTCACTAGGCGCCTGTGACCACCGTCACACGAGCGCTGTTTCAAATTTGGCCGGGCACGTCTCACTGTGAATATCGATGCGGCCATTCCACTTGCCAACTGGGTTTATGAGGTGACCTGTCGCGGTACGTATGGCAGGGCAGCCCCACTGGTCGGTAACATTGTGAAGGCGGCGATAAAAGTTTCCTCTGAAGAACAAATAGCCGGCGTCGGTATCCACGAGTCCCGTTGCTACGCGACCATCAATTAGAAAGTTTACATTGCTAAAGGCCACACAACCGTTTGCATTTACAAAGGTGTCATTGTTCGGGCTCAGAGATTTCAACGCACGCGCAGACTCTTTTCTTCGTCCGACTCTAGCCACGCCATCTCCAGGCTTCTCCATACTTATATTTCCTGAAACAAAGAAACGCTCTCACGGCAACACCTGTGAGAACGTGATGGTGGGCGGAGTGGTGACGGCAACCAGTATGTGCGACGTGCAGCTAGCTCCGGCAATCGAGAAGTTCAAAGGTAGGTATATATCTTGCGGGTCTGCTTCCTACAGCCAGGGCGTCGATCATCCGCGTTTAAACCTAGAAGGCCGAGCTCGTGATATGGACAGTAGCGGCGCATTTATAAGGCTCACAGCAGTGGAAATACAACGGCCTTCTGCCTGCAGTAGTCCAGATTTCGGATTTCCTGCGTATCAACGGTTCCGGGCGTGAATCAAAATGCGGCAAAAACTCGCGGAGTCGAGGCTCGGAATCCGCTGCGCGCTAGTACTGGCGATGCACTGGAGGCGGACGACTGCCGACGTCGTCACCGTTCACAGCTGGCTGGCCCGCTGTAGCTACAGTCGGAACGACTTCTGTTGCAAGCGCATGTCGCAGTTCTTCCCGAAAAGCGACCGCGACGGAGACTGATACAGGAAGCTCATGAGCTGGGAAAAGCGTTTACAGCTCCTCCCGGAAGACGTCGCAAATTATTTCCCTAACACCGCCGCGGCGAAGATCGCCTAAGCCAGAGGACGCAAGATTTGAAGCGATAGAAAAAGCGACCAGTCGCTGAAAGTGTTTTGTTCATGTGGCCAAAGCGCGCTCGTAGTTAATTGCTTCGGCGATGTATCCGGCTACTGTTGTCGGAGGATTACGAATGAGACTTGTAAAGGTAAACTCTGGATAGCCCTCATAAAAGACTGATACCCCAACTTTTTCTGTTCGGTAGGCCGAGGTTCATTACGGACACTCAGACGAAGCACTCAGACGCCGTTTTCTGGACCCTGAGTGCGAGCCTGCTACATAACCTCGGCATCCTGTCGCCCATGATTGCTCACGAACAATCGTACCAGTTCATTCTTGCATGTCTCCCATGAGGCAAGCGACGTCTCTTGTTTCTCTAACCACTATTTCGCTGTTGCATCCAACAAGTAGAGGTTCTTCAGGCAGCGGCCGGGTGTCCACCCACGCATTCATCTCTACTTTCGTATGCCCTTTCCTTGCCGCTTCCATCTGGTCGAGACGGCCGTGCTCAGTCCTTCGTTCTTTACAGCATTTTTCTTTCCTACGTTTGTACTGTCCTACACCCCTTCGTTTCTTTTCGTATCCGGTTGCTTCTTTAATTGCTTCATTCTTGCTTTTTATGTGACGACCGGTCTCGCGCCGTATCGATCGTAAGTGAACCGCGAACGTTGTATGCTCAGTAATCAGAAATGCCTGGTTGGAACCGAGAAATCGACTGAAAATAACATGTCCTTGAACAAGCGTTTTCCACTTTGATACTTACTTTTGGAACTGTTAAGTACCTGGCTTATCCCAAGCTATAATAAATATACAGTAGTAAGCAGCGTCGGCATGGACAGGCACAATGAAGGAAACGCTATAAGTTTATTAGCAAATTCACTTTACTTCTCCGTCTCTATTTAGAATTCCGAAGGCTTGAATGAATCAGAGGAACAAGTGGACAATTTTTACAATTGCACCACAATCCACTGCGCTACTCAGATGCATGGTTTTGTGGTTCATGGGGGTTACGCCCGAGAGCGACTGAGGCTATGAAGGTGGCCGTAGTGAAGTGCTGCGAAAATTTCGACCAACTGGAGTTTTTGAACTTGCACTGACATCGCAAAGTAAACGGGCCTCTAGCTATTTCGCCTACACCGAAATTCAACCGCCACGACCGGGATTGAAACTACGTCTTTCGAATGAGCAGCCGAGCGTGATGACCACTGAGCTACCACGGCGAGCTGTAATGAGAAGTATAGCACAGTCACCTTGCCATCAGAATAAATCTGTTCCCTGACAACCAAACCTGTATTCACTGAAAGATACTTCAACAGATTGAGATTGGATAGGCCGTTGCTAGAAAAGAAAATATTCTCACGGCAACTCTCATGGCAAAGCGCTCTAAAGGTGAAGAAACTTAAATACTGAACAGATGAATGAAGCGTGGTGAATCACTCCTCCCGTTGCGGAGTTTTGATAAGCTCTGTTCAGTCAAAAGTAGAGTCACGTCCCTCCTTCAGCATATGGGACCCGTTAACTTGACTAAGCGCTATGCTGGTAAGTATCCTATCTCTTTCCGCAGTCGTAAATGGGCTATTCGCGTTTTGCACACCCACTGGATTCGGCATGAAAACTCTAGAAAAGGCAGTTTAGGTCTCGCTAACATGAAAGAAGATATCACCTGCTGTGCTGAATCAATCAGACGTATGAACTTTAGGAAGGTCTCGAGAAGGCATCATAAGCGAATTAGAGGTGTCTAGAAGCAAGACGAAGGCGTTTATTTCACAAGATCAAGATTGTGTACATTAAGACAAAGCCGGTAATTTTCGCGAGTATACAAAGCCATCCACAAAACAGTGTCGTAACCCTTATTGCTGCCAGAGTTGCAGCGAAAAGTGCCAAAAATTTTCTAATTTACTTTTCCCTCCTAACAGGTGCTACTTTCGTCACAGTCACAAGTATTGGGTCCAAAAACGTCCATTAGGGTAGCAAAACGCGCAGGAGTGTCCTTTACTGTTTTCAAAGTGTTTAACTTTTTTCAGTGTTAAGGGAATCATTTGAAACGCATTTTCTATTGAATTTGCAGAAGAATTGCTATCAGCAGGAAATTTTTCCACATGGGTGGGCTCTCATTCACAAGCATTGAAAACACGGCTGTACACAATCAGCTCCAGTACGCATGCGTACATTCGGGATGTCCATCAGCGCAGAGTCCTGCGACAGCACACACGCATGAGCGCAGGCATGATGAACTTAGTTCCTATTTGCTCCTTCCAGAATTTACAAGGATGGGACTTGAGAAATGGTTTTTTGAGATGTCACAATCTGGTACCCTTTGCTCCCACCACACCCGCGTCAATGAGTTCAGTTTACTTGTGAGAAAACAAACCAGCGATCTAACGGGAAGTTGTGGCCTACAACAGCTCGCTCTCAGTAGCGTCCGGCACGCCCTTCTCTAATCGTACGGTCGCTTCTTTGCGCACAACCAGCATATCATTGCCACTACCAAGCAATTAGTTGTTTAAACCAAATAATTTTTTTTCAAATAGCTTGCTTGTTTTTTTTTTGCGCATCAAACGAGAGCAAAAAGAACTTAAGTGGCTAAGTATTCAGCTGCTAAGCCCTAAGCTGCGGGGTAAAATCTCGGCGGCGGCGCAACCTTTCAGTGAAACCAATATGCCAACGCGCAGATGTGCTGTGCGATGTCAGTGCCCAGTGAAGAATTCTATGACGTTGAAAAGCTTGGAAACTTACCCTACGGTATGATCATTGCTGGCTGTCAGCTTTGGGCTCGTTAAACCCAACTCATCAACTCTAGAACATTGTTCTATCAAATGAACTGACAAGCTTAAAGTGCATGCGAAGTAATAGCAGCAGAAAAGAAGAAAGCCGGAATTAGACCTTCAGAAAGGAAAACAAAGGCAGCACGTTTATGAAGATCTGAACGTAGACTGGATGCGAGACCACGCAAGATGGCAAAAATTCATACCCAAGAAACGGAGAACAAGAAAAATCGCACGCAGTGAAATAACTTCAAAAGAGAAAACTTAGACAGCGAAATTATCATCAGCACTGGTGTCGGATGTGACGAAAACACATTAGATCTGTTGTGGAGAGAAGTATACCGAAAGTGATATAATCAGCGTATGACATATCTGTGGAGACGTGTTGAAAGTGTTCAGGTCACGGTAAAAGAGCAGGGGACTACCGGCAATATGCAGCTTGCAACAGAATGTAGGCGAGAGGCTCAAGAAGAGGTAGATAATTTTTTTATTAAACAAACTACATCCTACAAATTAACTACAAATAGCTTATCATGTTAAAATGGTTGTTTTTCTGCTACTGTATAAGTAACGTTTTTAAGCGACAGATTATAATCGAAGTATGAATCTGCCACTGATCAGGACTGCAAAAAATAATAGAAACGTTCCCCCATTGCACCTTGGTTTCGGTGACTGTTGGCTTCATGCACATGTTTGTCAAACGAGCCCCTGATTTCCTTTGATTTGTCTGCTATATATATATATATATATATATATATATATATATATATATATATATATATATATATATGTATATATATATATATATATATATATATATAGATCTTTATTTCAGACAACAAGGTCTCGGATACAGGGGCAAAAGGCAGATGCACTCTGCCTGACGGGGCCCAAGCACCCGATACAATGCTCAGGACAAGCGGCAAAAGAAAAAAAAAACATAATTATACAAGGTAAAACTAGGAGGAAGGTGCATACTCTTGCAATGACATAATTATAAAGTAAATATTTACAAGGCACATCACAATAAGAAAAACATGAAAATTCACATAGTTGACGGAAAACAGGGACATCAAGAATTTCTTCGTGAACAACCCTTTAATTATTCGGACGAGAAAGGAGGTAAGCTTTAGCATTTCTATTGAAAGACTTTTTGGAAACAGATTTCTGAATAATTTCTATGGCCTGTATATGTTTATTTAGAAGACTGGGAATTAAATATGAAAGCATTTCGGTTCCATAGTTAGTCCTTACGAATGGTACTCTGTAACTGACGTGTCTTAGTTTATAAGGCACGTCACTACTAGAGTTTAATTGAACATATTTAGTGGGATGATGTTTGAAATCGTTAAACACATAAGAAAGCAGTTTCAACTCAAATAATTCATTGACTTTTAGAATAGAATGCTTAGAGAAGTACAAACCTGTATGATCCTTGTATGCAAGGTTTTCTACGTATCGTATTGCTTTCTTCTGTAATGTTATCAGCCTCGTGAGGTTAGTTTTCGTTGTAGATCCCCAAACAAGTAAACAATAATGAAGATGTGATTGAATTAGGGTATAATATAATTGCCACTTCAGCCATTTCGGAACAAGGTCTCGAAGTTTATGCAATACACATAATGACCTTGATATGCTGGCATGAATCTTATCAATATGCAGGGTCCAACTCAAGTGTTCTTCAAAGATTATGCCTAAAAATTTGTAGGAAGAAACACGCTCAATTACGCTATTATTGAACGTAAGCTTCATTTCACTGTTATCAGGCTTGTAACGTGCCTTAAATACAATAAGCTTTGTTTTATTAACATTTAACTCTAGTTTATTTATATTCAACCATAAAGACAATTCTTGTAACCATGCATTTGCCTCAGCCTGAATATTACTAAGACGCATGCCAGAAAAAATTACACTGGTATCATCTGCATTTAAAATTATTGTGGGAGTTCGAGGGATGGCTATTATATCATTTATATAAAGAATGAAAAATATTGGACCCAAAATAGACCCTTGTGGAACACCGTATAATAATTGGCCAGGTTGTGATTGGTGACTATTCAAACATGTATACTGCACGCGACCGGAAAGATAAGTACGGATCAGATTTAAGGCAACTCCTCGAATGCTATAAAACGGCAGCTTAAAAAAAAATGTCATGTTTAACTGAATCAAATGCCTTCCTGAAATCTAAAAGAAGTCCAACTGTGAACTGTTTGTCATCCATATTAGAAAATATTTTTTCCTTTATACTAAGCAATGCCATTTCTGTTGACTTCTTCTAACGATATCCAAACTGTTCGTTAACAAAAATTTGTCTGTCGTCAAAGAACTTACAGTCTGATTTTGATCAAATATTCCAGTAGTTTAGAAAACAAAGGGAGTACAGATATAGGTCTGTAGTTGTTTATATTGTCATAAGGGCCACCTTTGTGCAAAACAACCACTCTGGCAATTTTCATACCATCTGGAAAAATACCTTGAACTAACGCGTTGTTACATATATGCTGCAAGGGCAAACTAATTAGATCGGCAACAGCAGTAATAGGCTGGGCCTTAATTTCATCTGCGCCTGCCACAGTGGATTTGTCTAGGCTTCTAAGGAATGTGAATACTTCATGTTCACTGCAAGGATTCAAGAATATGGAACTACCAATTGGAGAGGATATATACTGAGCAATTTCATGATTTCTATCCTGCTTCTGGGATATATATATATATATATATATATATATATATATATATATATATATATATATATATATATATATATATATATATATATATATATATATATATTGTAACGGACTGAAGCTGTTGTTCGTACAGAATTTTGTAAGGCGTTGTTCCTGCAGAACTTTGCACAGAAGTGTTGACAGCGTAGGGTGCCGCTCGGAGGTGCTGATCCCAGTCTGCCTCGCCTGTTTTGTTATTCATGCAGAAGGAAGCGAGTCGCGATTGTATGGTCTGATTCGTCCGCTCGGCGATACCATTCTCTTGAGGGTGGTACGCTGGTGCGAAGTGGTGCTCAACCCCCGCCCAGCGCAGGTAGGCACGGATTTCGTGTCTCCGGAAGGTGGTCGTCCGGTCCGATATTAGTTTTCGGGGAACCCCATGGCGCCATTCGAACTGGTCTTGTGAAAACTCAACGATGTAGTGTCCAGCGAGAGAGGGCACAGCGGCAACTTCCACAAATTTTGACAAATACTCTACAGCTACTATATACACCGGTTGCCCACTGCTGATGTTGGCAGATGTCCAATGTGGGCGACCCTTTAGTGTCAAATACAGTCTTAGGCAAAAGAATGGGCGTGAGAAACGCGGGTTGGCATCCTGGAAGACGCTTTTACTACTGGCAGACTTCGCAGCTGGCAACGTGCGCGCTGATGTTGCTGCCCATCTTGGGCCACCAGAAGCGTTCGTGCGCCTTTCGGAACATGGCTCACTGACCAATGTGCCCTCCTGTGGGGTAGTCGTGAATTGCGTGGAGCACCTCCCAGCTTAGAGCAGCACGAAGTACGAGGAGATGCTGTTCTTCCTTGCGGTTTTTGAGGCAGTGTCGGCAGCGCATCGTAGCATCCCGCAGTACAAACTTGGAGTTGCTTACGGTGTCCCCAAGGAAAGCCATGATAGCCGCCAAATCATAGCCCTCGTTTTGGGCGTTTTTTATATCCTGCTGACTAAATAAGAGCCAACTTTCGCTTGACTGATTTCGAGGGCAGCCGTCACCACTGGGGTGTGCGACAAGGAATCTGCAATGCGGTTAAGAGCCCCGGCCCGATGCCGCACATCATATGTGTATTCTGGAAGAGTAATTATCCAGCGAGCGAACTTGTGCTTGAGGTGCCGCTTTGTGAAGATCCAGGTGATTGCTAAATTATCCATTACTATGGTGAATTTTCGTGCGAAGAAGTAGTGGCGAAACTTGTCGTCAACACTCCAGACCACCGCCAAAACACTCCGACTCGCTGGAGTGGTGATGGGTTTCGGCATCGGACAGTTTTCGGCTAGCGTACGCAACGACGTGCTGAGCACCCTAAGAGTAGCGCTTGATCAGAACCGCCCCCATGTCGACCTGGCTGGCGTCAGTGTGCACTTCAGTGTGGCAGTCTTTGCGAAAGTGACTAAGTACCGGGCACTGAGTCAGTTGATCTTTGAGCGCTTTAAAGGCTTGTTGCTGCCGCTCACCCCATATGAGTTCTCGCTCTTCTTCAACAAATTCTTGAGGGGAGCGGCTGTGGTGGCAAAATTGGCGACAAATTTCCATACATAGAAAGCCATGCCAATTAATATCTGGAGCTGCTTCACACTGTCAGGTGTTGGGTAATTCGTGACTGCCGCTATCCGCTCTGGGAGCGGGTGAATGCCATCCGCAGAAATTTTGTAACCGAGGTAGATCTCCGAGAGACCAAACTTACAATTCTCGGGGTTCAGCCGGAAGCTAGCTTGCTATAACCTCGACAGACACTTATCTAGATTCTGGAGATGCTCATATTCGCTGCCGCCGATGATTAAAATGTCATCGAGGTAGACCACACAGGCGTCATCTTTGAGACAACCGAGCACCATGTTCATGGCGCGTTGGAAAGTGCTTGGAGTTGTTCGTAGCCCGAAAGGCATGCGATTGAACTCGTACAGCCCAGTAGGGATGCGAAAAGCAGTCTTGTGTTTATTCTCATCGGCGACGTTCATTTTCCAATACCCGGAGCGCAACTCGAGACATAAATAGTATTTTGCGTGTCGGACGGCGTCAATTGTGTCGTAGAGACCACAACGCAAGGTTCTAACCACTATACGATCACGGCTGCCCAGAAGGACAATTTCTATACCAAGAAGTGGGTTAGAGTCTAGGATCATGTGCTTATTGAGCTCTCTGCAGTCAACGCAAATCTCAGAGTGACGTTTTTCTTGCGTGCGAGAACAACAGGGGCCTCCCAAGGGCCCGAGGAGGGTCTTACGACGCCAGCAGCTAGCATTTCGCGTACCTGGTCAACGATGACCGTTCGCTCGCGCTCCGTGTAGCGCCGCAGCGGTAAAGTTATGAGCGGGTGATTGTATGTTCGTATGCGGTGAACAATCAAGTCAGCGCAAGGAACCTGGGCACTTGTCTCCGCAAAAATGGCACGGTGCCGATGCAGTAGGGCACTCAAGGTTTGAGGACCGGGAGCCTCACCTTTAGGATGCTCGTCCACGGGTGGGCAAGGGGCGGTACGGCTCGAGCGGAGCTGCACTTCGCCGTTTTGGATGGAAAGCGCCACGTCCCCGGACATCAGGTAGTCCGCACCAAAGATGAGGTCAGCAGGCAAGTCCGCAAACACCGGGACGCCCACCGGGACCTTGCTGCCAGCCTCAGTGCGGATGCAGAGATCGACTGCACCAACGGGAACGGCGCTTCCCCCAAGCCTTGCAGTGGAGACGAGGTCCATTGACTAAGAGGGACCGGTGCATGCCGTTGGAACAAGGCCGTTCGCTGGGCGCCGGTGTCAACCAGCGCGGTCAACTCCCCGATGCCGTCGACATGCACCGGCAGGAAATGAAGAGGATGGTTCTGGAATTGCATGCGCCGCCGGGCAGCATCAGGACAATCCTTGTACATGTGGCCAAGTCCGGTGCTCTTACCAACTGAGCTACGGCGACTGCTGTCCAATATGCTGCTCTCGTGGGTATATATGTTTACTGGGTGTAAGCGAGCCTTGAGAGTGTTCACCAGCGCCACCCTTTAAGCGATTTATTAATCTAAGTATTATTATTCCACTGATGAGCATAACACATTATCTAGGTTTATTCACCAACGGTTTCAGACGGTGGACCGTCCTTCATCAGGGTTAAGTCGAATATGAATACACAGAAGTGCGCATTTATGGTCATAAATGCAGAGGGAGAGGAGGAACTTTCTCTCTCTCTCTGTGTGTCGGCGTCCACTAAGGAAAAAGGAGAATAGATGTGAAACATGTTAAAAAAAGCTAGTTAAAATACTAGTCTTTCAGACGGTCCACCGTCTGAAACCGTTGCTGAATAAACCTAGATAATCGAACCAGTTGTGACCTTTTCACTGTGCAAGTTTTCACTGGCCCGTTGAGCAACCCTGACTGCTTCCACTATATATATAAACCATGGAGCATAGGGATGTTTTATGTATACGAAAAGAAGCCAGCAGCCAAAGAAACTAAGGAGCAAAGGGCATTTTTTATTCTTTTTTTAAATTTGTGGTGTTGATCAATGAAGATGAGTGACTCTAACTCTTAATGATAATTGCTCAGAAAAGAAGAAAAAGCAACCATGTTCGGCCGGTGGGAGCAGAGCCCGCGACATCCGAATTGCGCCTCTGGGGCGCTATCAACTGAGGTACGGCGACAGCTTCTGATCTTTTGCTTTCGGGAGTATTTAAGTTTACGTGTGACCGAACCTAGAGATTGTGCACCAGCGCCAGTCTCGTTCATAATCTGTAAACGTAGTACGTCCTGTAATGCCGCTGCTGTGCCGTGGAACGTCATCGAACATCAATGGTCAAAGCTATGTTATAACCCTTTTATGCCTTCTATTGTATCACGACTGTCAGAGCCGAGGCCCTCGTTAAGCAATTAAACGCACAAGGGAAGCAAAGTGATTGGCGCCTTATACATAAGAACGAAGCCAACAGCCACAGAAACGATGCATAGGGGATGTCTTTGTTTATAATCCGTAATTTACATCACTGGGAGTTAAATTAATACACAGTATGACATAATAATTTATAAACGGGCGACGTTCTTTTTAATTTTTGGTTTTCATAAATGGGACTTTATTAAAATCGGAAGAGAACACCACATTCCGCCGTGGGATCCGATCCACCGATCTTCGAATTCCGCGTCTGGTGCTCTACCAACTGAGCTATGGCGACGGCTGTCAAATCTCTTTCCGATGCATTTATGTTTACATGTGACCAAACCTTGAGAGTGTTCAATAGGCGCTAGTGATAACTCTCACCCTAGCACTATCACAAATTTGGCCGGGCACGCCTCGCCGTGAATCTCGATGCGGGCAGTGCACTTGCCAACAGGGTTCACTAGGTAACCTGTCGCGGCTCGTAAGGGCGGGCCGTCGCACTGGTTGGTAGCATTTTGAAAGCGGCGGGACAAGTTTCCACTGAAGATGAGTAACCTGCGCGGGTGTCTACGAAGGCCGTTATGCCACGACCACCAATTCGAACGTTTACATTTTCGTTCCCAAGGGTGGATCATTGTTCGCCCTGAGGCATTTCAGCGTACGCGGAGGCTGATTGCTTTGTTCGACTCAACACTCTAAACCGCATAGCCTCTATCTGTACCTTTATCGGTCTTTAACCTTCATCTTGGAAGTATACACGGATGTAAGTTTTGTATGTTTTCATTGTTTTGGAAGCTTTAAAGCTCATATACTTGTTTAAACTGATCACAACTGTCATTCAAGGGTATATTACTCCTGCAACGCCATCTCCCGTCGTCGCCGCACTTGATTTGTCTGAAGGAAGGAATGCTTTCACGGTAAGACCCGCGAGGATGGGACCGTAGTCGGCGAGGTACCGGTAACCGGTATGTGCGATCTGCAGCTGGCACCGGGGACAGAGAACGTCGAAGGTAGTCCTGTATCTCGCGGGGCTGCTTACCGCGGGGCTGCTTAACGGATCAGCCCAAGTGAAACCCCGAAATCCAAATTCGCGGTAAGGACAGCAGCGATACATGAAATCTGGTTTACAGCAGTGGAAACACAACGGCTTTCTGCCTGCAGTCCTTCAGATTTCGGTTTTCGTGCGTATAAACGGTACCGGGCGTGGATCAGAACGCGGCAGGAACTCGCGGCATCGAGGCCCGGAATCAGTACCGGGGTGGTACAGGCGATGGACTGGAGGCGGACGACTGCCGACGTCGTCACCGTTCACAGGTGGCTGGTACACTGTAGCTACAGTTGAGATTACTTCAATTCCATGCGCGTGTCGCAGTTATTCCCGAACAACTATCGCGACGGATACCGATGCAGGAAGCTCAGGAACTGGGAAGAGCATTATCAGCACCTCTCGGACGACATCACGCATTATTTCGCAAACATCGGCGCGGCCAACGTCGCATAAGCCAGAGGACGCAAAACTTGAAGTGATAGAAAAGACGACCGGTAGCTGAAAAGAGTTCTTCTTGTGGCCAAAGCGCGCTCGTAGTTAATCACTTTGGCGATAAATCTGGCTACTTTAGTCGCAGAATTACGTATGAGGACTCCAAATAAGACATTGTGGATAGTTCTCTTCACAGACCACACCTTTTCTTATTGAACAGCTTGAGGGTCAGTGCTGACACTCAGAGGAGGCATATCCTCGACGAAGATTAAGACGCCGTTGGCTGTTCCCTGGATACGAGCCTGGTACAGATCTTCAGCACCCTGTCGCCCATGCCGGTTCGCGAACATTTGTGCCAGTTATCTCTTGCATGTCTCCCATGGCGCAAGCGAAGTCTCATGGTTCTCTAACCTGTATTTTAATGCTGCATCTAAGACATAGAGGTTAGTGAGGCCCATTTTTTCTGATTGCGTTCGTTTGCTTCCTTGCTTCATTCTTTTTTTGCGTGTCGACCTTTTCTGCGCCTTATCCGCTGTAAGCGAAGCGCGAACGGTGTAAGCTCAGTATTCAGAAATGCCAGGTTGCAACCGAGAAGTCGACTGAAAAAGATATGTCTTTGAAGAGCCGTTTTTCACTATGCTACATACTTTTGCAGCAGTCCAGTGCCTTCCTTATCCGAAGCTATACTAAATATAGATTAGTATTAAGCATCGTCATTGATAGGCACAATGAAAGAAAAGAAATTAGTTTATCACCAGATTCAATTTTTACATGCTTTCAATTCGTGTCGCTGAAAGACTTTGCCTCCTGTGATATCACGCAACTGGGCAATGTGGGAAAAAATTCCTGTCGGCCGCAGAATTGTCAAGTACTGGGTAGGCTCGATTGCCCTTTACGAAATAGTATTTGGAGCTGGCGGACTTTTAGTAGTGCAGACTATTTTGCTATACATCTCAATTACTGGCACCTTTGATTCTTTGTATATAGTTACGTGTTAGTCTCAGTGTCGAGGATCGGTTTAGCTGGGTGATGTCCTTTCGGCAGAGGCACATGGGTTGTGCTTGGGGCGGCGACATTATATTTAAGGTATGCCAGATTCTCGTCGAACTTTACATAATGTGCGCCGTCGTCTTCGCGGATGTGCCACGACCTTCACTGACGGTGTTGTACGATCTTCGTCCTCGCCGGAGTGAAGGAACCTGTCCTCCAAAGGTTGCTTTCAGCTTTTTACACTCTTACTGCTCACCCTATGTTAGATAAAATAAGGAACATGACTCTAGCACTCTTACTTTTGTTGTTACTGGAATTTTACATGCATCAGGTTGATTGGCGGTTCGTCCAATTCAGGAATTTGTGACGTAAGTCTCCAAAACGCCAGGAAGTGGGCTGCCGGAAAGTGTGCATGATTTGCGTGCATAGTTTCGCAGCTGATTTCAAACATTTCTCTTTCTTTCAGAAGACGTTTCTTCTAAGCCGCAAGGTGGGGGAGGCTGCGGCTTCCGCAAGCATGCGACCGCGTTCACGTAACTTCCAAGCGCTCAAGCACTGTCACTTTTTTTGTTCAGCCCCCCCAATGAGTTTCGTCTGGGAAGAGCAAGCGCAGCACTGAAACGCGAACAACGCTTTTGACCACTTTGGAGGGATTTGCGGTGCTTTAAAAAGGCATTAGGTCAAGAACTATAACAAAAAAAATATGAGATCACTGTGGCACCCGCATTGGAGGAATGCCCCTCTTTGCCCCTCTTTGCCGAAATTAATCAAGTTCAATCACTGCCCATTTTGAGATTTCACACTTGGCGCCACGCTTCGTTTTAAAATCTGCCGCCATGCATCGCTCCGGCCACAATTCCGGTTTTTCAAATTTCGCGCCACTTTTGCTACGGTCCCACCCACTTTTTGATATTTTGGGCTGTAATTAATCTACTCATTACCTCACATGCTCTTCATGATTTTGCATGAGAGATTTTTGATGCTCTATCTAATGCAAGCATTCTTTTTCTTATAACTCAATTCGTTCGAATGCTATAGTGGTGACAAGCTGTTGATGACACAAAGCCGCAAGCATAGCCATAAAATGCTTACGCATTAACAACATTAAAAACTGATTTTTTCAGCCTCACACAACTTCCCATAAAATGAGAAGGAATATCACTCAGAGGATATCAGAGCACTGCAAATGTAACTTCGTGTTTTTAACCATATCATTTCACGGGTGCAAGAATGGGTACCAGCGTTTAAAGGCTCAATGCTCCTCTAAATACCAATTTTTATTACACTATGTGGTGCTTGCAATGGAAGCGTTTCAGCAGCGTGGGCGCTTCAATATGGCGTTATCGTGAACACTCACTTTATTCAAGGCAGTGAAAACAATTTCCTTAATTTAGCTTTCAGAAGTTTTTTTCAGCAGTAAAAGTAATTTAGAACTACATCCTTGCCTGATACAAGCTTTCAATTATTTTGAGGAATATTTATTGCGGCAAAGCTTGGACCTGCGGGTATAAAATTAAGTTTTAGTTGATGGAAATACTTGACCCAAAGTGTAAATCCACGCTCTTTTGGAAAAGACCGAATCCGAACTGTTGCGTAGTTATGAATCGGCCTTCTCTGTTTAGAATTCTGCAGGCTCGAATGCAATGAGAGGAACAAGTGGACATTTTTACAAATGCACCACAATCCACTGCGCTAATCAGATGCATGGTTTCGTGGTTTCGGGGGGCTTTAACGCTCCTGAGCGACTGAGGCTATGGGGGTGGCCGTAGTGAAGTGCTGCGGAAATTTCGACCAACGGGAGTCCATTACCGTGCTCAGACATCGCACAGTACATGGGCCTCCAGAATTTCGCGTCCATCCAAATTCGACCGCCATCACTGGGATCGAAACCGCGTCTTTCGAATGAGCAGCCGAGCGTCATAACAACTGAGCTACGGCGGCGGGCTGTAATAAGAAGTATAGCACAGTCACCTTGCCATCAGAATAAATCTGTTCTCTGACAACCAAACCTGTATTCACTGAAAGATACTTCAACAGATTGAGATTGGATAGGCCGTTGCTAGAAAAGAAAATATTCTCACGGCAACTCTCATGGCAAAGCGCTCTAAAAGTGAAGCAACTTAAATACTGAACAGATGAATGAGCGGGGTGAATCACTCCTCCCGTTGCGGAGTTTTGATAAGCTCTTTTCAGTCAAAAGTAGAGTCACGTCCCTCCTTCAGCATATGGGACCCGTTAACTTGACTAAGCGCTATGCTGGTAAGTATCCTATCTCTTTCCGCAGTCGTAAATGGGCTGTTCGCGTTTTGCCCACCCACTGGATTCGGCATGAAAACTCTAGAAAAGGCAGTTTAGATCTCGCTAAATTGAAAGAAGATATCACCTGATGTGCTGAATCAATCAGACGTATGCACTTTAGAAAGGTCTCGAGGAGACATCATAAGCGAATTAGAGGTGTCTAGAAGCAAGACGAAGGCGTTTATTTCACTAAATCAAGATTTTGTACATTAAGACAAAGCCGGCAATTTTTGCGAGTATATAAAGCCATCCACAAAACAGTGTCGTAACCCTTATTGCCGCCAGAGTTGCAGCGAAAAGTGCCAAAAATTGTCTACTTTTTCCTCCTAACAGGTGCTACTACAGTCACAATCACAAGTATTGAGTCCAAAAAACGTTCATTAGGATAGCAAACCGCCCAAGAGTGTCCTTTTTTGTTTTCAAAGTGTTCAACTTTCTTTTACTGTTTAGGGCATCATTTGAAACGCATTTTGTATTGAAATTGAAGAAGAATTGGTATGGGCAGGAAATTTTTCCGCATGGGTGAGCTCTCATTCACAAGCATTGAAAACACGGCTGTACACAATCAGCTCCAGTACGCATGCGTACATTCTTGATGTCCTTCAACGCAGAGTCCTGCGACAGCATACACGCATGAGCGCAGGCATGATGAGCTTAGTTCCTATTTGCTCCTTCCAGAATTTACAAGGATGGGACTTGAGAAACGGTTTTTTGAGATGTCACAGTATGGTACCCTTTGCTCCCGCCACACCCACGTCAAGAGGTTCAGTTTACCAGTTTACATGTGAGAAAACATGTTAGTGATCTAACGGGACGTTGTGGTTTTCAAGAGCTCACGCGCAGTAGCGTTCGGCACGCCGTTCTGTAATCGTAGCGTCGCTTCATGGCGTTCAACCGGCGTCTCACTGCCTGCACATCTCACTGCCTCTACCAAGCAATTAGTTTATACCAAATAATTTCTTTCAAATACCTTGCATTTTTTGTGCGCATCAAAGCAGAGAAAAAAGGGCTTCAGCGGCTAAGTATTCAGCTGCTAAGCCCTAAGCCGCGGGGTAAAATATCTGCGGTGGCGCCACCTTTTGTTGGAACCAATATGCCAACGCGCAGATGTGCTATGCGATGGCTGTGCACGGTGAAGAATTCTATGACGTAGAAAGGCTTGCAAATTTACCCTACGGTGTGTTCGTTACAGGCAGGCAGCTTTGGGTTCGTTAAACCCAACGCAGGAACTATGGAACGTCAATCTATTAAATGAACTAACAAGCATAAAGTGCGTGTGAGCAAATAGCAGCAGGAAAAAAAGAAAGGCGGAATGAGGCCTTCAGAAAGGAAAACAAAGGCAGCACGCTTATGAAGAGTTAAACGTAGACTGGAAGCAAGGCCACCCAAGATGGCAGAAAGTCATAGCCATGAAACGGAAAACAAAAAAAAAATCGCACGCAGTAAAATTGCAACTTCAGAAGAGATAACTGAAAACAGCGAAATTATCACAGGCGCTGGTGTCGGATGGGACGAAAACAAATTAGATCTGTTATGGACATAAGTATGCCGAAAGTCATATGTTCAGCTTGTGAGTGGAGACGTGTTGAAACTATTCAGGCCACGGTAAAAGAGCAGGGGACCACTGGTATTATGCAGCTTGCCACAGAGTCTAAGCGAGGTGCTCAAGAAGAGGTAGAAGCGGCGCAGCGATAACTTCTTTATTATACGAATTTTATGGTACAAATTAACTAGAAAAGCTAATCTTGTCAAAAATAAATCATCTTGACAAAATGTTACGCTCCCACAAACTAAAACAACGGTAGGGTAAACTAAAGGAGAGAGGGTTGGGGGTGCTGGTTTCAATAGACTTTAACATGTATCTGAGCAGTTGAGAGACCGGACCGATATTCTTGGGATAAATGTATGCCTTGGATGAGGAGACATAATAAGAATATACAGACTGTGAAAAAGTCTCTAATTTATAATCTGCTAATTGGTGCGTATGTTGTGGACAACCTGATGATGTTACGTAAAAGGGCTGTATTCCCTGCTTACCGATAATAAATGGCAAGGAAAATACTTCAACGGTGCGAGAGTCTTCGTTATTGAGACGTGCAAATGTGACACACAAATCGCGCCATTTCTAGATTCTTTGTGTTCCGCCGCAAAAATATTGAAATGTGAATTTGCGGCTATTTTACGTGAACTCGACGTACTCCGGGGCTTAACGCTGTGCAGTATCTGCTTTTATATAGAGATAATATGTGCCAATTAGGCAAACAACGTGCGTACTAAGTTTCTTCGAGTAGATCACCCGAGTGCCTATGGAACTTATATGGAACGTTTGCTTTTCCATGTTAGAAAGTTAAAACTTTTTATGTATATGAACAGTTTCTTTCACTCGTAGAGCTCTGTATGCAACATTTTGTTTCGAAATGAAGTAGTTACGGTTCTTTTATATCTGAATGCACTTGAACTTGTAAAAACAGGTCAATCGGCGCTGGTGATTGCATGTTCCAAGGAGCATTGGTACTTGCTTTAACTCATTTGATGAGCACCAAGGTGTTATAGTTGAGTTCAATTTTATATCAGATGCTGCAGTCGTTTTAGGAGGTTGTTTTCCAATCTGCCCTCAAATGATTTGTATTCGAATTATAAGAATTTACACTTCCTAGGCCTTCTAAGCGCTTAAAAAGTATAAATTATTCTAATTCGATTTTTCACATTAAGGTTATATTCAATAGCGAGGAAGGGCATTGACTCACCCCAAAGAAATGAGCTTTCCAAAAGCTGTAGGACTAACGATCGCCGGATTGTAATTGGTCCGAATGCCGCATATTTTACAAAACGTGCTTATCTCAAAAAGAAAATTTGCTTTTAGATTTGTTCTCCGAATTGCTTTTCAAGCTTCCCATAAATACTCTGCGCGCTGCATCTTGAAACATTCTGAAACCATCAGACAATGACTCGCAGAGAGAAACTGAAACCTGTCACATTCGGACAATCAATCATCGCAATGACGTCGGCGGCATTGCCGACAAGATTCTCCGAAATGAAGTCAAGTTAAAATTTTTCGCTCTTTCTTCATGACTTTGCAAAAGAAAAATTTCTCCACAAACGTGCACTCCACGCTGAAACGTTCTTCAAAATGCTTGGAAAAGTAGCACCTACGCACCAATTAACCATTTTCGGAAAGGCGAGCTCCACCTGTCGTGCAAACGGGGAAGCTCCACTTGCACTTTTGGTTGGAAACGGGTTCTCGGCCGAGCATGTGCAAGGCAGCGTTCGGCAGTTAACGTTCACGTGAGCTTGTTGTTTCTTTGCAGGAAACATGCATTTGCTAGCGAAAGTGGGTAATAGAGGAGGCGAACACATCATTTCCGGTTTTATTAACGGGGTGCAGCGAAGAGTTTTCGCGTTGTGGCCTGGAAAACGACCATGCGTGGCAATACTTGTTGTCTGCACCAGAACGGAACGCCGAATGACAAAATGAAAGTTTGCGTGAATGTGTACCTATGCGCGGGCGAGTGGGACAGAGCTCGAAAAGTTTTACTAATGCTCACAGAGGTTATGTTTTCGCTTCCTTCCTAGGGCAGGTGTTTCTGCTAACCTCATACCTTTTGCCGCAGGGCACACTTAGCTGATTAGTAAATGATCCGTTCTACTTTCTTAATCACGGCTCGTGCTGATATGGCGGAGCGTAGCTTTGCGTGCCAACGGTCCGCAGGAGCACTAGAATGCCCGGATATACGCAAAGTTGTGCGCTGCCGTGCACCCGCTGTTCAGATTCTGTTCAGAATGTTCATACTAGTGTATATCATTCGCTTTTCACCGAATACGCACGTGCGTCGATGTCAAAACTCTTCTCGAACGTCCAAGCTGTGTGCACTTGGCAGCAAGCTCGAAATGTGGCAGGAACATCCGTTTCGAAACGTGCTGAATGCGCGCATTACTGGCTCCATCAAGGGCTTCGTTTTTTGCGCCTAGTATCTCGTCGCGGATTTTATTACGTCGATGTCTCGCAGTTGAAAAACCGGCCGTTAGTTTAGACAGAAAAACGTTGCAGTTACATGGAAGTTACATCTCACACCAGTCGCCGCATTACAGCGAAGGAATGCAAGTCCGATTCAAGTTTACAATCAAAACCAAATCGCCTACAGAGGGCGGTGGCTGCAGCTTCACCGCGCATGCGCAGAAACTTTTCCGAAAATGGTCAATTGATGTCGCTGGTGCAGCACCAGTCACTGAAAAACCACGCTCCCGACACGTGCGGACATTGTTTCTTCTTGCCATACCCTCAGAGATTGTAGCATCAATTATTGCCTCCCCGATACATTGATGCAAATGCAAAATTAAATATAGATAGATAAAAAGGAGGAGGGAAAGGCAGGGATGTTAGCCAGAAAGGGGTTCCGGTTGGCTACCCTGCACTGGGGAAGAGGAATTATGGGACCAAAAGGAGGAAGAGAGAAGGGGGAAAGGCCTAACACACACACGCACAACGCTGTCACAAACTGTCACTCAATCCAGCCGCACTCAAGTAGGCAAAGAGTGCCTTGTATGCCTTGGGGGCATTCGACTGCTGTGGCCACGGATCGAGGATCTTTTCCTCTGTTAATGGGCGAGGATCGAGGCTGTCCAGGGCAAAACACAGTGTGTGTCTTGCACTCGCGAATGCAGGGCACTCACAGAGAAGATGAGGGATGGTCTCCTCACAACCACAGCTTTCACAGGCAGGACTGTCGGCCATCCCCATCCGGAAAGCATAGTGGTTGCTAAAAGCAACACCGATCCATAAACGACATAACAATGCTGCTTCGCGACGTGATAAGTTACATGGAATACTAAGACGCAGTCCAGAGTCCTGTGCCTTGAGGCGGATGTAGCAAAACTCACCCGTTTCCACGCTGAAAGTGTGAGCTCTAGCGCCAAAGGGCGAGGCCCGCACGCAGCGTCAGGTCTTGATATTGGGATTCTCACTAGAAGTCCGTCGTTGTGAGCAGAACGCGCAGCCGCATCGGCCTGGTGATTACCGTTAATGCCACAGTGTCCTGGCAGGCATTGAGAAATGATATCATGACCTTTGAATACGGTGCCGTGGTAGAGTAGACGGATCTCAGCAACAAGTTGTTCCTGCGACCCGCGGCGCTGCGCAGCTTCCAGGGCTTGAAGGGCTGCTTTAGAGTCGGTGAAAACTGACCAGTCATGTGGAGGTCCTTTACTGATGAGGTTTACCGCAGCCCGCAAGTCTGCGAGTTCCGCACCAGTGGAAGATGTTGGATAGGTCGTCTTCACTTTCATGAAGATGGATCTGGCCGGTATCACCACCGACCCCGCAGAACAGGTCGAGTGAACTGATCCATCTGTGTAAAAATGTATGCGGTGACTGTGGTAAGAATGCAGGTGATTCAATATCAGTTGTTTGAGAGCGGGCAGTGATACACCAGCTTTCTTCGCAATGCCAGGAATATAGAGGTAAACCCGAGGTTCATGAAGACCCCATTAGGGTGAGCACAGTCTTGACGCAGGGGTGAACTCCGACGGAAAATATGCGCGATGGGCTTCAATAACTTCGTCGAATGCAGTACGCGGCCTAATTATATAGAGTGTTGCGAGGTGATGACAGGGAACCCGTGTGAGGTGCTGAATATGTGTTCTAATGGTGTCAACAGCAATGTATGTAGTAACAGGATGTTCTCGGTCAACAAGAACAGTTGCTGCAGTTGATGCACATTTAGGCAGTCCAAGGCAGATACGGAGAGCTCGGGCTTGGACACTCTGAAGAGTCTTGATATTTGTCTTTCTAATGGAACTGAATATCGGAAGACTACCGCATGTAGCCCAGAAATAGCGAACGGTACAGTTGTAGCATCGAGCGCACTGATGCGCCCCAGGACTTTCCCCTGATGAAGGAGAGGACGTGGACAATCGCAATTAGTCTCATTCACATGTCGTAGATATGTGGACTCCACGAGAGGTTCCTGTCGATGACAACACTAAGGAATCTGTGGCTTTTCTCGTAGGGAATGGCTTCGCCATTGATACGAATGGTGTAACGTGGCATTATTTTGCGTGTGAACGCCACAAGTAAACACTTTTCGGTAGAAATATTCAGGCCCTGCATGCGAAGATAAGATGTCAATATTGATGCCACCTTTTGAAGTCTTGCACGAACTTGAGGCCGGGTCACCTATGATGCCCAAATACAGATATCATCTGCATATACAAAGATCTGTGCAGATTGTGGCAATACGTCGACCAGGCCGATGAGAGCAAGATTGAAGACAACTGGGCTCAGCACTCCACCCTGAGGGACTCCGCGCAAACTTCGGTGTAAGGACATTGCTCTGTCCGCAGTCTTTACAAAAAACGACCTCTCTGATAAAGAGCTGCGTATCCAGGCCATCAAACCACTCAACCTTCTGGCGTCGAAACGACTTGATGGCGCCAAGTACACCGCCAGTAGCGTAAACGTGAGGTCTCCGCTCTTCACTGTCAGGCAAACGTTCTGATTGTCTTCGTTTGGAGCAACTGAATGTTGCACATGTGTAAGTTCACGTCGAATATAGACAATGACTTTGCTGGATCCGCTGCGCGTGGGTGATGCAAATTCCTCATAACCGGGTATTCGCAAAATTCCCGGGGTCTTCGGCTCACAAATCACAAGAATGGGGAAGCGATTCTCGTAGACGTAGTGCCATAAATCCAAAATCCGAGACTGGAGTTCACGAGTATTCGATTTGGAAAATGAAAGCTTTCTTGACTTTCCCTTGAAAAGACAGGTCCGAAGGAGCCATGATGCCGTCTACTGTAGAGCCGCAAGAACTAGATGTAGCGCGTCCCGCACTTGAAGTGCGCTATTTGCTGCTGGCGTGCGTAGGCTGGAAAGCAGAGCACGCATGGAATTCATTAGCGACGTTAGCATTTCAATCACTTGCATATCTGGGCCATGACCTTGATCGTGCCTGTTGGCTGGATCAGTCGTAGGCGCTGCACACTGCCCTGAGTGCGGCAACAACCCTGGCACAGTAGGCGTCGAAGGCTTTGGCAGGGGTGGCCAAGTTGCATCTGAGGCAGCAGGTCTAGCCTCACCAAGCGCGGGGCTCGCTTGATTTGGTACGGTTTTTGGTTGAGGCGGACAAGCTGCAGTTGCGTTTGGGGCATTTTTCTCAAGTGTTACTGCTTTTTTTGGACACCTTCGGCGGCGCAAATAACGTCGTCGCACCATTGCAGCGGCTTTTTTGTGCGTAGAATGTTCTCGCAACATTTGCTTCTGTACCGCCCGCTCGGTCTTTAGACGGGGGCAGTCTTTCGAGGAAGAGTCATGAGGGCCGTGGCAGTTGGCGCACTTCAAGGTAGTCGCGCGGAAAACTTCACCGCTGTGTGATTCGGAGCATCGCGGGCACACGATGGAGTTGATGCAGACGCCGCTCACGTGGCCGATCCTCACGCACTTCCTGCATTGAAGGCACTTCGGCACAAAAGCTCGAACTGGATGGCGAAAGTGTCCAACCTTCATGTACGATTGTATGCAGTCACCCTTGAAGGTCAGCTTGATGCATGTA
Source organism: Amblyomma americanum (assembly GCA_030143305.2). NCBI lineage: Eukaryota > Metazoa > Arthropoda > Arachnida > Ixodida > Ixodidae > Amblyomma > Amblyomma americanum. The sequence goes on along the minus strand of JARKHS020005877.1, from coordinate 39,977 downwards.
GATCTTCCTAAGTGCTGAACTTGAATTATGGAAGTGCTGTTGGTTGCCGGCTTGATCAACATGGGTAAATCTGCGCCACTGATGGCGATGTCGACGTTGTAGATTACGCCAGCCGTAGTGCCGCTGTCCTGGAGAATAAGGAGGCGTACACTGATGTTGCCGAGTTTGGTGATTGCCGAGTTTGATTAAATATAAGAATTGACAATAGTCGGCGCATGCCCGCTTCGCTTTTCCTGCTATTTTGGTGTCAAAATGCCGAACGCAGCGCCGATGCCTGATTTTTTTCGCAAGTTCCCTTGTTTACAGGAATTCCACTACTGGCGCATCGCATCACTTAGCGTTAATTTAAACAGCAATAATGGGCTAGGAAAGCACGTTGTATCTATGCGCGAGACGCGCGTAAATTGAAAGCAGTGAGTCTACTTTTCAGCACACGTAAATGCGATCGCATCGCACTAGGAATTGTGGGAAGGGAAGTCGCTTCGGGCCTACTGAGCTCGCCGAGCTCCGAGACGGACAGCTAGGTGGTGATGAAGTGGCAGCTTTGATGCTGGCGCCGGATCGGTCATCGATATGCGCTGCACTGGTGTTTTTCTCTCCAACAACACGCTTGACTGGCTCAGGCTTTGGGCATTTTTTAAATACTTTCTTCTTGTGTTTGCGAACGCAAATCATATGTTCTCACCTTGTATAACAGCCCATTTTTCGACGCCGAACTTGCCGCTACTCTGGTTGCATGCAGACAATCTTTGCGGCAAGCTAACCATACTTCACAACGACTGTGCTGATGCCGCCTTCAAACTATGTTGCGGAGAAGGATGCGCAACTTCGTAAGCGCCGACAAGAGCAGCACGACGTTTACAAATATTGCCCTTAAGAACACGCGTGAAAGAATTGGGAGTACGACGCCACAGCAGTCTACCAGGAAGGCAGGAAAAAAAACGGAAACCAGCCCCGCCGGCTGCTTTGCTTTCTTTTCAATATGCGACGCCGTGTGCTGGCCCTCTTCGGCAGAGGTAATGCACTAGATGTAAGCGCGCCAGGGACAACGCGCTCATGTAAATGCGCCAGCGATAATACGCTACATGTAAAGTTTGGCGTATCGCATTAGCCGTAATGCGCATTTTCCTCGATGAGACAGTCGCCGTACTTATATGATAGAGGTTCTGCAGAAGTTCTGCTGATTGCGTTTAGATTCGGTTGTTGGCTCCGTTGTGTCGGTAAGTGCGATTGTCGCCTTTGTGCTTTAGAGGGCGAATCTATTGCTCACCTAGGCCATTAAACCAAAGAAGGCGATGGCCATGCTTTTCTCAAGCTGCCGGCATTGCGGGCTTCAGTTTCTTACTGACGTTGAGCCATGTCCGTTCCGCATCTCGGCGATGCCCATTGCGATTATGATGCCACTTACCTTTTGATGAGACCATCGATGTTCTCGACACCAACGGCTACGATGACGAGAGTGATTAAAGGCAGAGGGACAATACACTCTTCATCAAGCACAAAACGCGTAGCGTCGCGCTTAAACTTGAGTTCGTGGGCAGGAAATAGTCCTTCGATAGCGTGATAGACTTGGACTTTATATCGATGATCGCTTGTTGTGTTACAAATTGGACATTTAAAATCACGTCACAGGATTGCAATCGTAGAACTTGTAAGCTTAGAGGGGAAAAGGAAGAGAAAGACAAAGACGTTTTTCGACCTACTGACGCCTCAGCTCTGTTTTTTTTACCCAATTTTGCCTATTTTACATAGTTTAATTTGAATTTTCGGGACTGCAGCACCTTCAAGGTGGTACTGTCCCTATGGGAAGAGTATGGCTGCTCCGGCGTCGGCAAGACTAAAGGGACCACGTCAATCTAAGGAGGCTGGCTCGGAAGACGCGGCCACAGCTTACCAGGATGCGGAGCGACCAGAACATGGAGACGACCATTCGTCCAGTGAGCCGTCATTGCTTAGTGGGGATGAGTCAACGATCGTGGAAAGTGACGATTCAGTGGCCGATATGGCTGACGTGGACAACGAGGGCTTCAAGTTGGTGAGTCATCGCAAGTAACGAACGGTAGGGTTCCTTGTAGTATTTGAGCACACAGAGGAAGGGGTTGATTTTAGATAGAGGAATTCCATCTTACTTTTCGCGGCATTTCAATCTCTGATGGGATCAGCTCCGAATCGTAGTCGGCTCACCATGCACGGGGCTCTTAAACTCGATGTCTCGACAGAAGAGCAGGTTGACAAGCTCCTGCAGTGCTCTCAGATTGGTGACATCAAAATTAACGTGCGGTTGCCCCATTCTTACATGAAGAACACATGTTATTAAGGGTGTACCAAAGTGGTATTCGGAACGCAACCTACTTGATTATTTAAAACCACAAGGAGTTCTGCATTTGAAACGACTCGTGCGTCGCGTGAAGACTCCAGAAAAAGAATAGGCGGCGAAAGCTACTAACTCTATCGTGCTGACATTCGCTCCCAACTCCCAACGGTTTGGGCACGTGGCCAAAGGTTGCACAAAGGATCGACGCTGTAAGCGGTGCGGAGGCGAACACGAATTTACAACCTGCAAGGCCGATTTTGCTTGCGCCAATTGCGGTGGTGATCATCCAGCGAGTTTCGGAGGCTACCCCTTCCGTGTGAACGCTCTGCATCGTCGAATGTCCTTTATTGCTGGTCCAAAACTCAACCTACTGAGATGAGACGCATGTCCCAGGAATAGACGAGTTCCCAGTGTTGGAGTCTGATGTTGCGTTATCCTACAATGTCCCTAAGAGACCCGATTTCAGCAAGACGCCAAGGTTCATTGCTTGCGAGTCGGTTGTTCGACCTACGGCAAAAAGTGTCCATGTTCCTTAGCGACTGGATCACAGCCAGACTCGACGGCAAGGGGGACTCTCATATGCACAAGTGACAAAAAAACCTAGCTACTGCGGCCAAGAATGTGTCTTCGTCGGCATGTTTTGTCGATGTTGTAAGTGAGTGCGTTGCGCAAAGTAAGGAGCTCAAAAAACGAGGTGTGTCGGACCTTCTTCATGTTTTGTTTGGGGCCCTGCATTCACATGTTCCAGCGATGGCGCCTGGAAACCTGGACTTCCTGCAGCCTTTGCTTTCTTTTGAGTCCCTAATTACCACCTTCGCAGCGAACTTCCTTGCGAACAAATATGGATGGGGTGAAACCACTTGGATTTAATATTCACCGAAAGGTGCCGTTTATATTGCAATAGAACTGCGCTGAGATTTTAAGTCGGTTAGCTGAACTAAAACTATTCTTGAAAGAAACTTGTGTCCCTGTATTGGCCCTGTCGGAGCTGGCCTGCCCAGCGGGAGGTGTATGACTGGATATGTCGCCCATGAATACTGCAGCATAAAGACATTTCCTGCAGGAAGTACCGCGCTTTTTACAAGGGAAATTCCACATGTTTCTCTACGCGTTGCCGACCTCTGCACAGATGACATTGAGGTAGGGGTTGTGAGAATACAGCTCGGCGTTCGAACCTTTTCTATTGCATCCGTGTACGTGACCCCGCGGAAGAAGGTAGCATTGGATTTGTTTCTACAGCAGCTCTGCGCCCACTGCCAAGCTCCTCGAATCATCTGCGGTGATTTCAACGCCTATCATTTCGTCAGGGGTGAAAGGAACACGGATTCCCGTGGACCCAAACTCGTAGACGTTATTCACAGTTTGGACCTGTGTGTTGCCAATGACGGAAGCCCCACTTTCTTCCGGCCTCCAGCTTAAGCAACAGCTATAGACCTGACACTGCATTCACCTGACGTCCGCGTGAGGTGGTCAACAGCGCTTGACCGCATGGGAAGTGATCACTATTCAATTTTTACGTTTGCTGCCGGCTACCGCATGCGTGGTCCTAAAATTAGCAAAGTGGTCAACTGGGACAAGTACAGGGAGCACCTAGAACGTGTTTGTGGTGATGTTATTGACAAAATGATTTCTAGTAAGCTGGAAGCAACTAGGCGGCCCAGCTACCTGATTATTTTCCGGCCCCGGATTTAAAACTTGAGAACCTTGGTACGGCGAGAAGGGCGGAGCGCCAACTCATGCAAAAGAAGGACGACAAGGAACAAAAGACGACCTTCAATAGGCTTAATTCTGCCATTAGATGGCACACGAACAAGTTGTACAGGATGCTATGGGCCTCATTCTGCACTAGTTTGACTGTTCTCACCGACGACGAGAATATGGCGAGATATTGGCAGCTTTGGTGGAGAATCTCGCTATTCGAAGCCTTTTGAAGCTCTTGCAATACGCAAGGAAAAATTTATTGCACGCTTGGCAGAGGAATTTGGAGACTTGCTCGTGCGTGCTATTTCTGAATGGATATATACACAACCACCTGCTGCCTCCACGTCTATCATAGACGTCCCGTTCACACTTCTTGAGCTTCAGACTGCGCTCAGTGGCCTGCGGCGCCGGGGAGCACCAGGTCCTGACGGCATCATCAATCAAATGCGGAACAATATGCTCTTGAAACTCAGGAAGGAGCTCCTAAAATACATCAATCGAGTTTGGGAGACTGGCAATGTTCCTCCGTCATGAAAGGTAGAACATGTAGTTCCAGCACTGAAGCTCGGTTAAGACATGATGGACCTTGCCTCGATCGCCCTGTGTCATTAACCTCCTGTGTAGCTAAGTGGATGGAGAATCTGGTAAATGAACGCTTATCGTGGTGGCTTGAGGATAGCAAGGTACTGCCAACGTGTAAGACAGGATTCTGCCGAGGCCTTTGTGCCCAAGATAGCGTCTTAGACTTGGTTAGTCACATTGAAAAGCAGAGAGCTTTCGTCCTTTCCACCTTAGCCATTTTTCTTGACGTTGCGAAAGCTTACGACAATGCGCTTCACAGCTCAATTCTAAACTCTTTGCAAGGCATGGGCATACAGGGCCTTATGTTTGTTAAGGTTTATTTACGAGTTTATAGTTGATCGCGCGGTTCATCTACGGTTGGGGAGTACCTTCAGCACCGAAAGGGTTCAATCACGAGAGGTGCCTGAAGGAATTGTTATCTTTCCCACGCACTTTAACGTCGCAATGACTGGTCTTGCCGATTCGTTGCAAAAAATGCAGGCAAGTGCCTATGTCATTATATGCTGACGGCATCTGTATTTTGATTACTGGCTACCAACACAAGCGATTAGCCCTGATAGCTCGACAGGTTCTGCTTTCGGTAGAAGCTTACCTTCAAGGTGTGGGATTTCCTCTATCAGTGGAAAAATCAGGCTTTGTTCTGTTTCCAGGTGTAGGAAGACGTCAAGCACGGTTGATGATAGACTTCGGTCACTCTTGCATCCGCAAATTCAGCCACACGCGTTTCCTAGGCGTCATTATTGACTCCTGTCTACAGCGGCAAAAAGCTGTGGACGCGATTGTTTCATCTATATCTTCGCGTCTCAATGTGATCAGTAAAATTGCCCGTGAGCATTGGGGAAACCATCCTTCTTCAATGGTCAAAGTTCATGAAGCGCTGGTGGTCAATCGCATGATGTATCAATTATCAATTATCATTAATTTTTTTCTCGGCATCGCAGGTTGAACGTCTCGAAGTTGTCCACCGAAAGCGCCTAAGAAGAGTCATTGGAGTTCCTCAGGTGGCTGTGAATAAGGCAGTACTTCATGAGTCTATCGAAGCCTCTTAGCCTCCTTGTCGCTTCTCAGAGACTGCTAATGCATCTTGGCCGCCTAGGAGAGACGGTAGCTTGGCGATCCCTTCTCCAATGGTTCTGCAAGAGAGATGAGTCAAAGGCCTTCTTGGCGCTTAATACTCTTAGTTCTTTAGGCCTTAATATATCCCAAGGCATAGGAAACGGTTGAAACCGCCCTGCTCTTTTCCGACCCTCGACTGTAAAGTCACAATTCCCCATGTGAGCGCAAAGCGCAACTCTCCTTTGGCAGCAACGCGTTCACTCGTACTTGAACATTTGGAAACAGAGTATGCCCGACATCTTCAAATTTTCATGGATGGTTCTTTGGACAAGGGGAAACAAGCAAGCGCAGCAGTTTTTACATTCCTTCTTTGGACTGTATGTGGTCTGTGCGCTTTACTGGTGTCGTATCCTTCACAACGACCGAAAATGTTGCTATTGAGGTGGCTTTACGGAAGTTAGGGTCTTGTCCGGCTCAACGTGTTGTCATCCTAACTGATTCAAAACCTGCGCTTCGGAGGTTAGAGCGCGGATTCCCTACTGATGCCTTGCCTGTAAGCTCCCTGCGCTTGGTGCAGAATCTGCACAGCAGAGGCTTTACTCTATATTTTTAATGGGCGCTTTCTCACATAGGAGTCAACGGCAATGAGGTGGCAGATAATCTCGCTCATAAAGCTCCGTCAAGGAATTCATAAAAAGTGCCTCAAGATGAAAAAAGTCTGTACAGGAAAATGGTCCTCGATCATTTCATTACCCTGTGGAGTGCGCCCCAAAAGCCATGTGTGAACAAGGGACTGAGAAGATCCCAGGCGACACTACTACATCGGATTCGCACGGCCTCTGCTCGCACTTCAGCCTGAATGCTTAAGACGGGCATAGCATCGTCTCAGCAGTGTTCTATTGTGTCGTGTGCGCGGATATCAAACCTTATATTATGTACTGCCCAGAGTACAACCCGGAAAGGTATGTGATGCCGGCTTCTTTCAATTGTCTGCATTGTCTACCTGAGTGGAAACTAGACATGCAGAAGGGAGGCTCCACGCTTTCTTTTATATTTCTGCAGGACACTTACCTTGTTTCTAAATGGTGACAGCAGAAACAGACTATGGCGTACTGTGATTGAATGTGTGCGTAGATGGTGTCTTCTGGAGTGGACTACATTATACTGTGAGTGAATGTGTGTATGGATTGTGGCACTACAATGAAGTATTTTCTAGTGTGACTGATCATGTGCATAGATGGTGACTTCTGGAGTGGACTGTGATGTGGACTGTGTGGAGCGAACGTGGGCATAAATGGTGACTGCGGGAGAGGAATGTGTGCTATTATAAGAGACTGTGCGCATAGCAGGGTAGACGCAGCAGGTTTTAGGGTATTATTAACATAGAAGGGACGCTGCGGCGGAGTAATTGCCGGCAGAATAAGCAGGGCTAATCCCACCTGTAGCATTCAACACCTCAACTCACTCAACTCAAGCTGACAGGGTGCCTCTATATGTTGTCTGTCACTGTTGCAGTACAATGCCTCGATTGGGTGTCCAGATGGCTGCTAGCTAAGCGTGTCTGCAAACGGCATTCACTTTCTTTGCCTGCGCGCTGATGAACCCTCTTATCACAGAATAGTCTGGCCCCGTTTAGATCAGTGCAGTATCCTTACGGCCGTCAATAGCTGCTTTGCAGTCTGAATTGCTGGCTCTCGTGTTGCACATTGATCACGATGTTATCTCTGTTCTAGTTTGCGATTAAATCTTGGCGGGCACGCAAGGGCACCTTAAGTCTCAAGGTAATAGTGCTTGGCGAACCACGGACCCTAGCACCCATACCGAAGCTGTCATCCGCACTCTGGCGATAGGTTGTTAGGTGAAGGGTAGAAACCTGGAAAGGTGGCGGTCGGGGCCATGGTCAAGCCCCGGCCGACGGGCTCCCCGTCTTTTTATCAGGCGCGGGGCTCCGGGACCTTCTTGTGAACAAGACGTTGGACCACAGGCGACATTTAGGAACCGTCAGTATGTACATAGCGCATGAGTACCTCTTATAAAAAATCTGATTTTGCCCTGAAAAGGAACCACACCGGTGAATCATTCGCCAGTACGCGAGCTGACGTTGACCACTTTCCTCACTTCTTAGTGATACACTTCCTGATATATAATGACCCCGTTGCAGCGATGTCTGTTTTCGTTATCGCTCGAATCCTTGAGAAACTGATTGAGAAAAAGTACAAAGCCAGAAACTCTCATCTGGTGACCTTCTTGTTGAAGTGTCCCAGAAAGACCACTCTGACATCCTTCTGGGGCAAAAGCAGTTTGATCACCTCCTGGTGAACATCACTCCCCACCGGAATCTAAACACTGTGCAAGGTGTCATATCAGAACGTGATCTGATCCGAGAAATAGAAGCTGACCTCCTGGAAGGCTTCCGAGATCAAGGGGTTATTGCCCTTCGTCGTATCACAATAAGACGGAACGATGAAGAGGTGGTGACATGCCACATCGTCTTGACTTTTGAACGGTGCCGTCTTGCAGGCGCTGTAAATGCAGAGTTCATCCCCTGCAAAGTTAGCCCATATATCCCCAACCCGAGGAGATGTTTCAGTTGACAAAAGTACGGACATGGATCAAAAACGTGCCGGGGAATACTCACATGTGCGAAGTGCGGTGCCCATGATCACCCAACCGACAACTGCAGTGCCGCTCAAGTAGTGTGTTCAAACTTCCATGGGCCACATGCCGCCTACTCGGAACATCCAGAAATTGCAAAACGAGAAAAAATAATTTACCTGATAGTAACAGAAAACATCACATTCTCGGAAGCCCGAAGAAGCTCTCGCTTGTCCCCAAAAGATCCTACGCTGACGCAGCTCGCCGGGGGGCCGGGCGGTGTCTCGTGTCAGTGGGCATGCAATTCAGCGCAGCTGATGCGCGTACACTGAGGGCCCTCACCAAGCAGCCTCCGGCTGCACCAGACTTCCCAGAAGTTAACTTTTCGCAGCCCTCTGGGAAAACACAGAGAAAAGAGAGGGAGTCTCTCCCTCTTAAAACTCCACGTCTGCTTCCTCGTCTCTACTGGAAGCAATGAACATGGCACCGGGTCCCTCAGCGTCGGAGGCGCTGAAGGAGGCCCCCATAAAAAGGCGGAGTCTACTAGACCGCCTTAAACCGAAAAGACATCCGCCAGTCAAGCCGCCTGATAAAGGTGGCGACATCTAAATAACTCCCACTAATCTTCGCTTCCTCCCCAAGAACTATGGCTTTAGAGAGCAATATTCAATAGAACTGCCGAGGTCTACGTAGGAACATGGATGCAATATATGAAATCCTCGCGGCATATCAACCAAGCATACTTTGCCTACAAGAAATGCACTTAACACACACAAACTTTCTAAAGATGTACGCAGTATACTGGAAGGACAGGCAAGGCAAAGTGCACTCATCAGATGGCATTGCTATTGTGGTGCAGAATTCAGTTGCCTGGCAATTTCTTCCACTGGCGACAGATTTAGAAGCAGTGGGAATACGAGCCCTAACTTTTGGCAGAGTAATAACCTTATGTTCCATATATATCGCACCAGATTATCGGCTGTCGACTGATCAACTCGAAAAACTTATTGTTCAGCTTCCCGAGCCATTCCTGTTAGTGATTTTCACGCTAACCACCCGTTATGGGGAGGTACCAGAACAGATTCTCGAGGAGCGCTAATCGAAAAACTCCTGTTGTCATCTGGCTCACGCATATTCAATAGAAAACAACCAACATTCTTTAATTCAACACACAACTCATACACAGCGATAGACCTTGCTATTGGCTCTCCATTACTCTTGGAAGCCACTGAGTGGGCTCTTGCTTTAAAATATACAGAAAATGTCAACCCGAGGGTAAATAACCCTAGGAAGTTTAAAGAACAGATTGGTGATTGGTAGATGTTCATGGAACTATCAGCATTGCCCTGTTCATCCATTACAGAAATAGGTATAGATGAATCTCAATTCGTGATCACACTGCATATAATAGACGCTGCAACAGAAATCCGTCCCATAGTCATAAGGTGAAACAGAAAACAAACGAAGACCATGGTGGAATGCGCAGTGCAAGAAAGCTCGTCAGGACCAAAAAATGCATGGTCAAAACACCGCCGTTATTCTACGATTCACAACTTAATAAACTTTAAGCGAGCTAAACCAAATGGCAAGCGTACTCGCTGTATGTCCAAACTGGAAAGTTAGCAACCGTTTCTTTGCTTTGTGAACTCTTACACAAATACACATAAAGTGTATAGTAGAATAAAAGCACCTAAAGGGCATAGTTCACATCTAATACCTCTTGCTAGCACTGCTGGTGATACATTGGAGCACCAAGCAGATGCACTAGACAAACACTACGAATACACTTTTAGCTCAGTACATTATACAGATTCCTTCTTGAGATACAAGTCAGCTGAGGAGCGCAAACCTGCTCACAATAACAAAAACCATCAGTAGAAGGATACAATATCCCATTTACTTTATAAGAGTTGAAAGTTGCCTTAGGCACTTATGGGAACTCAACAGCAGCAGGCCCGGAAAGGGTTACATATGGAATGCTCAGGCACATGCATGAACAAACCCTTGAAACTATTCTGTGTCTGTTTAATAAGATATGGGCTGCTGGACGTCTTCCAAAAGCATGGAAAGAAGCGAGTTTAATCCCGGTATTAAAGCAAGGCAAAGAAGCCACACTTGCGGCCAGTTATCGGCCAATTGCCCTAACCAGCTGCTTATGTAAGCTCTCGGAAATAATGCTAAATCGTCGCCTTGTGCTTTTTCAAATCAACGGTCTTCTTTACCAACACAAAGCTGGATTTAGAGTTAACCGGTCAACCACTGACTACCTCGTTGCCTTCGGATCTTACGTAAGGACGCCTTTGTGCATAAACAGCAGTTTATCTGTTTTCTTTGATTTAGAGAAAGCTTACAATACTACATGGCGCTATAGTAACATCCGTGATCTGTTCGTCTTTGGTATCTCGGGAAATATGCTGTCCACCATTTAAAGTTATCTGTCTGAACGAACATTCATGGTCCGTGTAGGGAACTCGTTATCCAAGCAGTTCATACAAGAGAACGGTGTCCCTCAAGGCGGCGTTCTTAGCTGCACTCTTTTTATAGTGAAAATAAATTCATTAAAGAGCGTCCTGCCTAGATCTATATCCTCCTACATTGATGTCGACGATGTGCAAATAAGTTACAAATCATGTAATTTGGCCATCTGTGAGCGGCAAATTCAACTTGGAGTAAACAAAGTAGCAAAGTGGGCAGACCAAAACGGATTTCAACTCAATTCATCAAGGACTGTAAGCGTACTCTGCACAAAATACGTGGTATTAGACCTAAACCCGACATCACACTTAACTGGCAGAATATTGCTGTCCAAATAGAGCACAAGTTTCTTGGCATCACAGTCGATGAAAAGCTTACATTCATCAAACGCCCTAAAGCACCTTAGACTTAAATGCATGAAATCAATAAACCCTTTATAAATCCGGTCCGACCGGTCTTGGTGGACAGATTGAGACTGCCTGCTGAGTCTTCTAAATATTGTAGTTTTATCACGTATAGACTACGGCTCAGTAGTGCACGAGTCCGCACAAAAATGCACCTTAAAATGCTCGACGCTGTGTACCACCTTGGTACGTCTGCGGTTGGCTACTGGTGCTTTCCTTACAAGCCCAATCGCAAGTTTGTACCTTGAGGCGGACCGATGGTCACTTGAACGACGACGAAAATACGCAAGTAAAACGTACGCTAAGAAGGTATTATCTTAAGCTGACCATCTATGCTATGTGCTTTTTGCAAAACCCAACAAGTAAACTGCTCTTTTCAAACCGACAGCCTGAAACTCCACCTTTACCCATTAGAGTCACCGCACTTGTATAAGACATGGACATACCAGCCTCCAACATTTTGGTAACTTCTTCTAAAGACATGATTGCTCCCTGGCAAGTGTACCCAATTGACTGCGACACATCTTTTCGTGAGGTTGGCAAGAATGGGTCACCAATTAGCATAAAACAGCATTTCCTGTCCCTACAAGCAAAATATCAGTGCACAGAGTTCTACAATGATGCCTCAAAGACATACTCAGTTTCATGTGCAGTGCAGAGTTGTCAATTTTCTGAAACAAAAACAATGAATAGAAACACAAGCATATTTACTGCGGAATGCCATGGTGTTCTTCTGGCCGTTAGATTCATCCTCGAAAAGAAAGTCCCAAGCTCTGTTATATACTCAGATTCCTTAAGTGTTATTATGGCTCTGTCTTCTGGGAAACCCTGTAAAAACCCTGTAAAGAATTCTCTCTTGAAATGCTTTATGTCTGCGCGCACATTTAACCTTAAATTTACAGTATGCTGGGTACCAGGTCACCGTGGAATAGATGGAAATGAAGAAGCTGATAGGCTTGCAGCATCAGGTGCCGCACTGAGTAGGATGGATATAAAACAACTTACATACCAGGACCTCAGGCTATATATTAGGACAGCACTTCGCAAAGAGTAGCAACAGGATTGGGATGAACGAACAGACAACAAACTGCACACAATAAAACAACGGATTGGGAGGTATGCCACAGAAAAACAAAATAGATTCCAAGAAGTTGCTCTCAGCAGACTGAGGATAGGACATACATACATCACACACTCGCATCTCTTGCAGGATACTCCGGCACCACAATGCGCGAGATGTGGAGTCCACATCTCAGTTGTCCACGCATTAATCATATGCCCCATACTGGATATGCAAAGACGACAGCACTTTCCTGAACTTTAGACATTAAAAATACCAATGCACCCTTCATTATTTTTGGTGATCACTGCATGTTCTTATTGGATAGAGTTTTTAAATTTTTAACTTATGTAGGTGTTTTAAGAGAGACTGCATATTCAAAGTAACCTCAGCACCTCCTCATTTCTGATGAGAATGCTGAGCTTACCCATAGCTGCCAGACGCCTCGTCCCTCGTTCTCAAGCAAGGAATGTGGTTGAGGCTCCCTGGCTTCGTCTTTCATATATAACTCCTGTTAGAACAAATTTTAGGCACTATACATCATTTTAAGCCATTCCACCAGATATTGAGGCACCCTCTTCAAACTCTATAATCATGCACATAATTACTCTTAGGCCTTATACACCTGGTTTTAATGCTATTATCTGCACATATTTTAGCCCGAGTCGACCAAAAACTTCTGTTTGGCACTCTTTGGCATTGCGCCAAAAAAATCTATCACCATCATCATCATCAACAAATCGTGGTGGGGCACGTGGTTTGAAGTTATGTCAGCCTCTCCGAGCTTTTTCGCGTGTGGCTTCATTGTAGTGAATGCGCTGTCATTTTATTGTGGGTGATGGATGATCGTCGTTATTTTGTCGTGAAGTAAGCTCACCAGTAAAAGTGCCTCTCCGCAGTTCCCCTACTAGTTCTGAGGCAGCTTTCTCTCACTATCGTTTCGTAGCCGTGGCCTGGCGACACGAAACGGATCTCCTGATTAACGAGTACTCAACGGAGCGCAGGTCGACTTCAAATTTGGCGGATTCAGCGTCGTAGTCGTGGTCGGGATGCGTTGAGAGCAAAATCATGAAGGCCTATTCGCTTGTAAAGGTGTTGTCGCCGAATATGGCCTCTTTGCCGCAGTGGACATATAGTGGAAAGTTGGCGTCTCTTCTCCAGGAGTCACACTTCCTAGGGCTTGAGCATCGCGCATAACGATGACGGGCGGGAGTTGTGGTTGGTGTTCCAGGGCAAGTGGTTCTCCACGGAGACGGCTTGGGGTGTCTCTCCGGGTCCCAGGATTCCCTAGTGCAGCAGTGTTAGTCGTGGCCTGTGCTTCTTGTGTTGCACTCGTCGATAGCAGGCGACTAAGTGCGTGCCAGAGCTCTTCTCGGACGTCGTCCAGGAGTGTCGCTGCTTGAGGCTGCGGCGATGATGGCAGCATACGACGAAACCTCTCACGAATAATCGCTTGGACGACACCCCACAGATATTCACCGCTTTTCGTTACATCATCCTCGTGGCTCACCGAGAGGATTTGTAATAGGCTCTGGTTCCACTGGGCGAAATCAGCGGCCTTCTTTATCATGAAGACTTCTGCTGTGCGTTCTTCCACTGTTGTTTGGCGGGCAGAGCACCTGCTTCGAAGAACAGCTACGCCTTAATGGCGCCCATTAGAAAATTGACCGTCTTTCCTCCACTTATGTTAGGATTGGCACGTCGGTACAGGAGCGTCAATTATTCCACATGTCGAGTCATTGTTTCGTCATTGTGGGGATTATGTTATTGTGACAGATGCCGTCCTGTTTCTTTACACACGACGCTTGTGAATGTATGCAGCTCTTCGCGCTTCAACAGATAGCACATGGAAACGCGCTCTTCGTTGTTTTAATATCAAATTCGTTCCGGGCTTTCAGCGGCTAATAAGAGATGTCTGATTTTCAGCGCATCCTCACAGGTGTTGACCGAGGTCACTAGCTTATATTGAACCAACCATTCAAAAGTATCACTGACTGAGCAGCCTTTGAAACCTGGCTGCACCAGGTGTTGCTCTAGAGTGATCGGGGTCGATGTAAATGGCTCATGTTAAGCGTTGAAACTTCTTACCGTCGGGTGCGCTTCAGTAGGGTGACGAAATAAGGTAGCAGCCTTTTCAGATGCCGCATGTCTCAATGATCGGGTTACCAATCCTCCGGAGAGAAACTGGCTTCATGGCTTTCAGGTGGTGTCATGAATATGAACTGTCACTTAATACTTCCAACAGATCTAACAAAAGATTGACAACTCCGTTGTCAATAGACGAACACACTGACGTAGAATAAAAGGTTGTTTTACAGCGACAGCTGGTAAATTCGCGTTTGTGGGTTTTGCGTCGTATTAGTATGCCTTTGTCTGTCGTAGCCGTTGCCGTAACAGATGCGTGTTTTGCGTAGGATCACTCGGAGTGGGGTTACCACGCTGAGTTGCTACGTGAGCGGAGAAATGCGTAACTGGTGGGTGTTCACCAGCGAAATCATTCAAATGATGCTTACCACGGAAGTAAGAGGGCTGGATGAGAGTGTAACAACGCGCCACCGGTAGACGGTTGCCACGGAAACCATGAGTATGGTAGTTACCGCATAAGGACGACGAGGGTTGCCATGGAAGGAGCCTTTGGCGAGAGCGTTGGCAGGCGTAATCAGTGAAGGGTACAGCGGTAACCGCCTGGAAAGTGGTCACTGTGCAGGGAGGAGAATGTGGCAAGACAGGAGAAATCTACTGCCGGAGGATGATTAGCGTGGAAGACGGAGGCTTTGACGAGGGTGTAAGAAGGCGCACTTAGTGCATGGTTGCCATTGAAGCTAACCGGACGTTAGTTGCCCTAAAAAGAGAAGGGGGGTTTCATTGAAAGAGAGTAGGACGAGAGAGAGAGAATATGGCGAGAGTGTAGGAAGTCGTAGCACTGTAACCATCGGGAACGTGGCAGCCGTCAAAGGAGAAGGGGAGGTATGACGAGCCGGTAGGAATGTAGCACTGACCATCTGCGAGAGCTGCTGCGCAACGCGCCACGTCAGGATAGGATCATTGAGGGCGCTGCGCTTCTAGAATGACGGACTGAAGAGCCAACATCGAAGAAATAAAAGTATGTTTGAAAAAGTAAAAATTGCGGCCCAAATAGTAGCGAGGTCGTTCTAATATTCTCCTTAAGCAACATATCATGAAGTAGAAATACCTTAACAGCTGTCTTTAAATCTCGCGTTAACCAGTGGTAACCGTCCTTTCAATTTCTGCACTGACTTCTCCGTAGGCCTCAGCCGTTGAAGTCGGGCGAAGTGTCCGTTGCCATTTATGAAATAGTACTGTGCCGCCCGTTCCGTTTTAATCGTTCACTATCTTTGCTCTTGTTCATATGCTGTAATTACTTTTAATAATATAAGTGAACTGCAGAAATCGATGAATTTTAATAAATAATTAGACTCTAAAGATAGCACGTACTCTTCTGTAGAAGTTTTGCAAAATATTAATCCTTTAGCTTGTCGAACCAGCAATTCACGCTAGTTTCTAGTGTGAAAAGGAAAGAAAAAACCGATGTTGTGATGCCTGACATTCTCGCTAGAAAAAAATTAGTAAACGGGCAGAGTTGATTTGAGATACCGCTGTGCTGGCAGCAATTTAGGTTTTATCACATGTCCAGGATCTAACGACGGCACCATAGCTATATTTGAAAAGGGAGATGACAATGCTGTCGTTCAAAAAAAATTGCAGCTTTGCTCTGGTGAACTTCATAGCAAATAGGAACAAATGTGCTCAGAGAAGAAGATGCATGCAGTTAAACGAGGTCTCGAAAAGGCATGAAAAGCGACTGAGAGATGACAGCAAGCAATAGGGCCAAGTTTTTTCACTCTATCGAGAATAGGTATGCTATGACGCATTGGTAACGTTAAAGAGCATATCAACAAATATTAAAAAAAGTGCGCCAACCCTCATTGTCGACAGAGTTCCACAAAAAAGAAGGAGAATTTCGGTAAGCTCCTTGGAAGCAGGAGTTGCTTCCGTCACTGACACAGGTGTTAAGCCCAAGTACACCCATTAATGTAACGAAAAGGCCAGGAGTTTCCCTTAATGCTTTTGAACTGCTTCATAGTCTATAAAATTCTTTCATCATTTGACAAATTGTTTGACCAAAAGTTCAGAAAAATAGCGGTTTTGCGAATGACGAGAATAATTATTGAACAGCTGAAGATTATTTCTCATGCGTTCTCATTTATTGACATGGATTGGAAACATGGGTGTTGAAGATCATTCAGATTACGCAAGCATACATTCTGGGTGTCCTTGAACGCTGAGTAAGATTGGAACCTTACACGCTTGATCACTTGCATAAGGTACATACTCCCATTTGCTCCCTGCGGAATTTCCAAGGACAATACTTGAGAAAGCGGTTCTAACATTTGAGAATCTGCTATCGTTTGCTTGCAGTAAATCGCGCATCAATTAATTCTTTTTATGGCTCGTGAAAAACAACTCCACAAACTCACACCAGGCTGTGGCCTTCAACAGCTTGCCTGCTGTAGCGCCCGGCACGCAATTCACAAAACTTCCCTCGGCCACCTGACGTACAACTGACGTCTCATAGCCACCACCATATCATTCGTTGGCTATACTAATCTATTTATTATAATACAATACATGCTTGCTTTTGGGCATTGGATAGATAGGTTTTTCTACAAACCAGAACTGCATAAGTAGCTATAACATTCGGCTGCTGAGCCCTTAGCCGTGGGTAAAATTTCTGCGGCGACGGAAGGATTTTAATGAATCTGATATGCAAACTTGCAGGTGTGCAGCTCGACGTGAAGGTTCTGTGAAGAATATTGTGCCTTCAAAGAGAACTGAGAGAATTCGTCTATAGTGCCTCCACTCCTGGCATTCAGCATTAGGACATTAATCCTAACCCACTGACAACGACACTCGCGCTATCAAATGAAATTGCATGCAGTTAACTCTGTACATGTCAACAAAGAGAAGAAGAAAGTGAAAGAAATGTGGCATAAAACCTTCGGAATGGAACACGAATGGAGCATCTTTGTGAAGAAGTGCACGTAGACTGGATCCAAGGCCATGCAAAACGATAAAGTGAAAGCAAAGCAAAGGAAAATAAAAAGAATGCTTTCCATGAAATCCCAACTTCAGAGGGAAAAACTGAAGGTATGAAATAATGACGACAGGTGGCGGTATGAACGTGACCAAAACACATTAGTTCTGATTTGGACATAATTATGCCGAACGTCATTTCACCAGCGTATGACCGATGACTGGACGCGGGTTGAAAGCATTTGTCACCGCATGAAAGCTGGGAACGAACTGCAATATGCCGTTTGTTGCAGAGGATTGGCGAGGGGCACTAGAGGAGCTAGAAATTGACCTAAGTTTCCCTCATTCAACTTGCTTTATTCATGTTTAGTCATTCAACATGCTTGATACTGCCTTTTTACTAAAAATAGGTGGTGATGAAAAACCTAAATATCACGTTGTTCGAAACTGAGAAAGAATACTTGGGTAAACTGAACGAGACAGAGATTAAAACGTTTTAACATGTGATCTGTGCAGCTGAGAGACCGATAATAAACACTTACAGAAGCGTATACTTTCGAGAAAGAAGCATTATACGGAAAGATAAGCACAGCACGGAAGACTTTATAACTTCTAAATTTGCTAATTTGTGTGTCTCTTATGCATTTCCTCCCGGTAATCAACAACACAAAATGCCTCGTTGTTGTGATATTCGTTTAACACATGATTTCCGCCAATTCGTTCTTTCCCAATGCTAGAAAAAATACTGAAACTGGAGTCCAGGGCCTTTTACGTGTGCTCGGCGAATTGTGTGGTGCATCGCTGCGAAGTATGTGCTTTTGTATGGCTAATATATTCCAGTTATCCAAATAACGCGCTTATTGTGTACCATGCGAGCAGATCACACGAGTGTCCATGGCGCGTTTAGTTATTTGTTTATTTTCTCTTGTTAGATAGTGCAGCTCTTTAACGTGATTAAACTCTTTCTTTGAGTTTTAGAGCTTGTTTTGGAGAAACGGTTTCGAACGGAAGTAGCTGCAGTGGTATTTTAATGTCTGGTTTCATTTCAACCTGTATGAGCTGGTCTAGATAACATGTGGTCTTTTGTTGCAAAATACCATTGATATTGCTCCAGAATATTTACGGAAAACCAATCTGTTATAATTCAACGGAGCTTTAAAAGAGTTGCTGGAGCACTAGCGTGAAATTGCAATGTTTTGAAACTTCACACTCAGAGGGTTAGTACTGGAACTGCTAAAAACTTCTCTTCCCGGGCCTTCTTAACGTTCTGAAGGTTTAACTTAACCTATTAACATTTTCATACCAGAAAAGACTTAAAGGAGAGGAACGGCGGTGACTCGACGCAAGGAAAAGCTTTTCCAGAGAGGTATCGCAACTTATCGCCGAAATTTATTCGGTCAGAATAACCCGTCCTTTGTCAGAAATGCGCTTGTCTAACACTGAAATATTGGCCTCCGGTTTGCTAACTGAAAAATATATGTAATATTTGACTGGTTAGCTTTACAGGTTTTTCATAAACACAGTGCGCTGCGTTTTGAAACATTCTGAAATTGTCGGCCAATGACTCGTAGAGAGAAAATGAAACATTGCACATTTGGACCATCAATCGTCCCAATGACGACAATGGTCTTATCAGCAACAATTTTCCACGAACAGACTCAAGTAAAGGTTTCTCATCTTTTTTGATGACTTAGCGCTAAGAAATATGCGTCCACCAACATACACGCAATGATAGAATGTTGCTGGAAGTGCGGAAAAATTCTTGCGCCTACAAAACAGCTGCTCTCCCTTATGCACCGCTACTCCCTGCGCAAACGTCACTCCCGACTCGAACGGACCTTCTCATCGTGCGCTGTCTTAATATTTAAAAGCACGAATTCTTACCTCTATGTACATTTATACGAAAGAAAAGAAACGTTAGAATTGATAATCATCGACTTTTGCTCATGTTTACAGCGACCAACGCAATTGACTCATTTCTGGAACTCGTTTATAGCGTACTACACTCTTTTTTTGTATCTTCATGGTATCACGAGAATTAAAAATCTACTCTTAACGCTACACTGTTACAGTTGTCACATCTAATACCCGCCAATGTCCGCTGCCGTGAGAATCACTGTTTGCAGAACCAGAGGTCACATAAACTTGTGACGTCGTCAAGAATTTCCTTGATTGGCCGAGAAGGGTCGCATGACCTCACCGCAACTCCTCCCACCGGGTTGTGAGCATCTGGTTTGAGACAGCAACTTAGATAGAGATTCTAAATAAAGAATAATAAAATCTTGTTAATGCAACTGTCGCCACCACGACAGCGTAGAGCTTACCTGCTGCTACAGCTGGCAGTCCGAGTATGGCGCCTGTTGAGCCGAAAATTGGAAAGCAACTGACGAAAGCGCGCACAGAATTTCGAGCTCGAGACGCGACATATGTAAAATCTAATGCTGTCTTAATCAACTAAGCGGATTTAAGCATCTCTGTAGTGTGAACCCTTTGTTCTCTAAAGCGCATAAATGATACGTTTGATCAATTATATGTCGGGCGCTAAAACCTTGGGGATGAGCCTTCTAGAACAGTGAAGTCTCTAGCCTCGAGTCTGAGTGTATAGTATGAGCCACGTTAAAGTGAAAAGACGGGATAGTTAGTCTTTGTACGCAGAAAGCATTTTTACCACGAAATACACTGGAAAAAGAAAGGAGAGACACGCCCGACGAGCCACGTGCGCGTGTCTTTGCTTTCTCGTAGAACGCACAGGGCGCTCTTCCACGTATGGCCAGCAGTCCTCCGCTTCTCTAGGTTGAGGGTTCAAGAAAATTAAGGCGGTTATAGACTTTAGTTTATAGATATTCCATTCACCGTATATAGAGAAAGGAAAATATGGATGTTATAGATTTTAACATATATATTGTTATGAGCAATTCGAAGGAGAATCTCGTTAGAAGAGACGTAAGACTGCGGCGGTCTCCAAGTGGTCTGAGTGCGCGAACGAGAGAGAACCAATTTCTTTCTCTACGAATGCAGGTGCTCCTGCTTCTACAGTGGCACGTATCAATATAATCGTCTATATAGAGAAGTAAATTAAGGCGGTTATAAACTTTAGTCTATAGACAGTATAAAGACTCTGTAAAGACTGTCTTTAGTCTAAAGACTGTTTATAGACCAAAGATAATTTAGGCGATTATAGATTTTACTCTATGGATTGTGTACAGAATACATATAGACAAAAATAAAGCTTTAAATGATAACAATAGAGTCTGTAAAGTTCTGTACAAAGTCTATAGATCATTTTTATAAGGGCTACTCTCAAGCACTGCCTTTCCTGCCGCCGATAGTGTTAAATTTTAATAACTGATTTCTCTCACAGAATAGTATCCATCTAATCCTTCGTGAAGACTTCATAGGCACCCTGGATGGACGCATTGAAGAAACTATGAAAGAACATAGGCAAATAGAGCCGCATTGGTCGAGAGCCTTGATTAAACTTACTGCAACATGGACTTTTTTAAGTACATGTACATTAGAATAGTGTCTTTCACATTTCGCCTTCATTGTAACGGGCTCCCGTGGCCGAGATTTCAGTCCGCTTTGTATTGAAAAACAACCAAATGCAGTAAGAAATTTTCCAATGCTGCTTGTAGTGTGCTTTTTCTACGAAGATTGCATTCTTCTATGAAAATATATGTTTGTTTCTCTTGTGCTCCTTTTTAAAATTCAGATGTAAAGAACCGTGCTTTCAACTTTATTCATGCAAAGAATGAAACTCAATAAGTAAGGCTTTCAAGGAGAAAAAATTCTGTCGTTCCGTAGAGGTCGTATCCGGACGAATTAGTGCATTGCTCTTCATAACCTATTCTTTTTCCTCATCTAAGAGAACTTTCAAGCGCACCTGAATGCTGTTATTGCACCATCTTTGTACGTATGCTAAGAAATTGCTTTTACGTCTATACTACTACATTCTGAGGCGTAATTCATGCACGCGTTAAGGGGCAGGTTTTTATTGCCGATGCATTTCAGATTTGGAATAATGAACAAGTAAAAAAGACACAGTTCATGCATGGTTGAGGTTACCGGTAATATATTGCCGATAATTTTGCCGATAATATTGGAGAATCAAAATATTCTGCTTCGTTGGAAATGAATGAGAGTATATTTCAAAATGCTTTTGATTTTGAATTAGTCATGCATTGCACCAAACTGGGCCTCATTTCCGTGGGTGTACCTTCAATGGAGACGGTAAAATAAGCAAGAGGTTCTAGCTAAGCAGTACTGCGACCTAAGAAGAATCAAATCATGATCTTTTAGGGTCGGTTATTTTCATTTTAGAACGAAAGGTGTACTGTAGGTCCACAACGTTCTAAAGCCGGGCCATCGCAGAAGCCTTGACCTTGATCGAGAATAAATAAATAAATAAATAAAATATTGCCGCTACGGGGATTCGAACCCGCGGCGGCAGGAACACATCAGCTGCGCTGGCTACGGCACGAGAGCGTAATGCTGTCGCCGCTCCTTTTAAAACGTAGTATATATTACAATGAAGCAATGTTCTATGTACATGAACTGAGTACAAACCGGGAAGAAAAAACACTCGCAAATCAATACAATGCACAAACATAAACACCTAAGTAACAAAGCACAAGAAAAGGCGCTGCAAAAGGCACATCGCTATTACGTCATAATATGAGAGACATAAGGAAGGACGCACAAAAAATAAGGTAATGAAGAATACAACACTACAAGTGGTAGACACTCCATGGTTCCAATTAAGACTGGGCATAAATTCCTGCATTTTAACAATCGTGCCTCTGAAGTGGTTTCTTGTAGAAGCAAACAGTTCACAATGTTCTTCCATGATGCACGTTTTCCAGAGGCTGTGCAGTCCAATCAGAAAGAATATATTGTTACGGGAATAAACGCCCAGGGCACGGTGGACGCCGACCGAGTGCCTGCGCGGAACAAGATGAGGCGCGGGGAGCGCGCGGAGGAGCGAGCGAGCGAGCGCCGACGAAGATAAAGATTGGCGGCCGCCAGGTTGACGTGGCTCAGCTACCCAAGATGCGGGGCAGTGGCTAAGTACCTCGCGGTGTTGCTCTAGCTTGCTAAATTTCTCCTTTTTGTCTGTGCTGTTTGCTCCTGTTCTGGGGTGATTGGGTGCGGGACGAGAGCTTAATGTCTACTTCTTCTCCTGGCCAGGGGTTTTCCCCTTGGTCGCCATCTCTTCCTAATAAAGACCAGCTCCCATCGATCTCTTTTTCCGCATCGGTGTTTCAAGCATTCCAGTCGCATGGAGGCGCAATCCGACTGAACAACCCGGAGGCCGTGCAGGCGGCTCTTAGGTCCACATCGCAGCATTTCATGCACATTACCGACGTCCGGCAGTTCGGCAGGGGTGGTATTTTGTGCAGGTCGCCGGATAAAGCCTGTATTGAAGACCTGCTGAAGTGTACGTCATTCGCCAACCACCCAGTGAGCGCATTCATTCCGCCTCATCTAGCATGTTCCAAGGGCTTGGTCCGAGGGGTCGACTCTCGATTGAGCCCTGCGGAAACGATTGAGAACCTCTCGCCTGCGGGAGTGATTGCTGTCCATCGATGCAGCTGGATGGTTGACGGAGAAAAAATTCCTACGGAGTCCGTCATTGCCACATTTGCAGGAATATTTTGCCCGGCAGAGATTAAGGTGTGGCCATTGGTTTTTCGAGTAGATGCCTTTAACTCTCAGCCCCTTCAGTGTCAAAACTGCTGGCGATTTGGCCACAGCGGCAAAGCCTGCAAATCGGCCTTACGCTGCTGTGCCTGTGGGGAACGTCATTGCAGAGAGGAATGTCCTGAACAGCAAGAGAAATGTTGTTTGTGTAGCGGTGCTCACCCTGCTGATTCGCCTGACTGTCCTGCACGAGCACAAGAAGTTCAGGTGCTCGAGCTTGTAGACAAGCGCAGGTGCACGCGGAGAGAGGCTTTTGCCGCAGTCAAGGAGAGAGCCTCAGCCTACTCTAGTGTGGCCGCCAAATGTCCACCCATAATGGATTCTAGTTGGTCCCAGGCTATTACAGCGGCAGTTGAGAAAGCTGTGGCAAATGCAATGGATCGCATTATGGAAACCGTGTCCACGTGCATTTCGCAGGTCATAGCTGCTCAGATGACCAATCTTCTGCAGGCGTCCACCGCTCCGCTCTTGTCTTCTTTGGCTTCGGAAGCTACCCCTCCTTCTGTAGTTATCGATTCCGCTCCACAGGGCCAAAAACCATGTGAGCAACAAAAGACCTCTCAGGCCTCTCCTTCGCATAGCGTTATGGACGCATCCTCTATGGATTGTATGGATATGGAGTCTGATCTCCGCGCCCAGAAACGAAGTGGGTCTCCTCTGAATATTGCTGGTCCATCTTGCCCCCAGTCAAAGACAAAGAAAAGTAACGCAAGTCAAAACGCTAAGACCAGGATTCTAGAAAAGGCAGTCGCGGCTGCGGCACTTCCGCCAAGATAGGGTTCTTAGGTGTACTCCAGTGGAATTGTCGATCTATAATCTCCGCTTCAACAGATTTAAATTGCCTATGCAATCAGCTTCTACCAGATTTAGTTTCTTTACAGGAAACATGGCTAACTTCAAATTTCAATTATCATCTCAAGGATTACCATCCGTTCCGGCTTGACCGGTCATCACGAGGGGGAGGGTTGTAAGTGCTCATATCTACAAAGTTTTGCCACAGGGCATGCATTTCTTTTCAATATGCGGACAATGAATGTGAAATCCTTGCGGTTGACCTTAGTGTCCCAGGTCAACAGCCCTTTACGGTAGCTAATGCGTATTTCCCTTCTGGTGTGCGTGACACTCGGCCCCTTGACTCACTCATGTCTAGTAGCCGATATCAGGTTCTATTACTTGGCGACTTTAATTCGCACCATGTGACTTGGGGGTTTAAAACAGACAGCTTTGGTTGTAGACTATTTGATTGTGCTTCTGGCAACAACTTGATCTGCAACAATTCCGGATTGCCTACGTTTGTTCGCAGTCAATGCCGCTCTGCCTTGGATTTAACTTTTTCCTCTCCAGGAGTCTCTGTTATGTCTTGGGCGCCTGTTGACTGTGCAACAAACAGTGATCATCTACCGATTAGTTTCAAGGTTGCGTGTAAATTAACTCTTCCTGATCGACATCAGCGCACGTTAATAAATTAGAATTGCTTTAAAGACACGTTAAAATCAGCCCTCCAAATCACTTCAGACACTCGCGCTCAGAGAAGTGCCGAAAGCAAGGCTGCACATCTATGTTCAGTACTGGACCATGCAAGGCAAAAGTCTGAATTTTTGGTTAAGAGAACAAAAGGTGCAATCGCGAACAATTGGTGGAATGCTGAGTGCACGCGTGCATATAGACGACGGAAAGCAGCTTGGAAGAAACTTCTCATCAATCAATGCACAAAACATTCGCTGGATTATAAGTATGTTGCAGCAACATTTAAGCGCACTGTCGCCCGTGCAAAGGAGGAGTATAATACAAATCATTATGATTTCCTTTCCCAATCAGGAAATAAACGATCTTTGTTTAATTTCATGAGGCGCAACAAGGTGATTCCTCCGGCTGCCAACATTGAATCCCTTGTTCAGTCCCCTGCTGACATCGCAAAGGCCTTAGATGATATGGCGTGTGGCTTAGAGCTTCGCTTTACATCTGCTTTACCTTCTCCTACTATATTCAAATGCACCTCAAGTAATTTCACTGAGGTCTCTATGCCTGAGCTGTCGCAAATTTTTCTGCGCTTATCCCCAGTGGCTCCTGGCCCCGATAAGGTCACTTCATCTATGATAAAAATATTGTTCAATGAATCTCCTGCAGACCTGTTGGCTCTAATTAACCATTCTATTAAAGGTCCTTGGATACCGCATGAGTGGCGTCTTGCTGAAATAGTTCCATTGCTTAAAAAGCAAGGGCAGGGCTTAACTTTAGACAATATACGCCCTATTTCGTTAACATCGAACCTTGTGAAATTGGTGGAAAGGGTCCTTCACAGCCGTGTCATGTCATTCATTTCAAAAAATGCTGTATTGAATCCATGCCAAATTGGTTTCAGGCCGAGTTGTTCAATTTCGTGTGCTCATACTGACCTTGAGAGTCGTATTAAATTAGCTTGGAATAGAAAAAAGTTTGCTGCGCTTGTCACCTTGGATGTAAGTAAAGCATACGACAGCGTGGAGCACTCGACTCTATTACTAAGATTACAGGAACTCAACTCCCCAAGCTATTTTGTAGCCTGGATTTCTGTTTTTTTGGAATATAGAGAATTTTACTCCTGCCAAAATGGTGTTTCCTCAAGGAGATTTCCACAGACAAGAGGTGTTCCGCAAGGATCAGTTCTCTCACCTGTTCTTTTTAACATTTTTCTAAGCTCAATTCCATGCATTCAAAATGTGAAAACTTATGTGTACGCCAAAGATATTACATTTTTTGCATCAGCAGGTGACATTCACACTCTTTATCAAACCCTGCAAAATTACCGCAATGTTCTTGACAACTGGCTAGGAAGAATTCATCTGTCCCTTAATGTGAAGAAATGCGCATTGTTAGTATTTCCAGTTTCTGTTCCAGTAAATATCGTCTTGGTCTATAGAAATAATATAATACCTCAAGTTCAGACGGTGAAGTATCTCGGTGTAATATACGACTCTACTCTCTCCTGGCGGCCACACATTGAGCAAGTTTACGCAAAAGGAGTTTCGGGCCATCGGCATCCTGCGCAGGCTTTGTAGTGCTAGATCAGGCATGAGAAGGCATACGCTTCTGACAATGTATAAAATGTACGTCCGCAAATTTTGGAGTTCGGGTGTGTTTTATTCTCAGGAGCTCCTGCCTATAAAGTTCACCCTCTTGTGCTTTTGGAGCGTGAGGCGTTGCGCCTTTGTCTGGGGCTTCCAAAATATGTCGCCAATGCTGTTCTGCACCTTGAGGCGCGAATGCCTTCGTTATCAGCTAGGGTTCGCCTTTTAACAGTTCAAACATTTTTAAAATTGTGCGACTCGCCTCTTCACGCTTCCAGTATAATATTTCTTAGTCAACCTTCCGCCTTTTTTAGTGCTGCCTGGTCTCGATTTCATACCCCGCAGATATGTTACGTGCAGTCCCTCCTTGATCGCATAAATATTCATTTCACAGATGTCCGCCAAATATATAACAACTCCTCATCTGTCCAGATTGAATTCGATAACATTTTCCCATCGAATGCAAAGCTGCAGCCGTTCCCGCTTCTTCAGGGTCTATTGCAGGACCACCTAAGGTCCTTTCCCTCTCATGTTCTTATTGCTACCGATGCCTCGCAGGATCGCGAAAAGGCAGGTGTGGGAATTTTTCGCCTTCACTTGATTTGTCTTTTTCTCTCCGTCTTCCGGACTTCACTCCAATTTTTCTGGCTGAATTATTAGCAGTGATCTTAGCCTTACGCAAATTAGAATCTACCGTTTCCCAGGTCGTGGTTATGACAGACTCTCTGTCCATTTGCTCTTCCTTATCCTCACCCACTGACTCTCGGCCATTTCGAATCTTTAAGTTCCTGATTCCGCTCCATCTAAATTCGGTTAGGTTGCTTTGGGTACCCGGTCGCATGGGCTTTCACTTAAATGAGGTTGCAGGTTCCTTAGCAAGAGCCTCTATCTGCGGCCCAATTGTTGCTGTCCTGCCATCGTGTGCATATACAGCTGCGGTGAGGTTTCGCAGCTACACAATATTTCAGGAATTTGCTGCCTCGGCTCTTACATCATCTCACGAATATCAGCATCTTCTGCATCTTTGGAGTAGCAAAGACTGGCGCTCACGTAGACTAGAGGTCTCTTTCACGCGCTTGCGTTGCCGGGTTCCCCTTCTAAATTTCTACCTTCACAGATCTGGCCTGGCAGCTTCCCCACTGTGCCCTTTTTCTGCCGAAACTGAGACAATAGATCACTTCCTGGTGTTCTGCCGCCGCTTCTCCCAGTTGAGGAAGCGTCTTTTGCAAATTCCTTTTCATCAACCTGGCTTGCCTGTGTCTTCCGCAGTTGTTCTTTCCATTGGCGCTTCTTTGCTTGGACGAAGCGACAGGAGTGTGCGCTCTGCTGTGCAAAATTTTCTTCAAGAAACGCAGCGACTCCCATTCTAGTTTCTTTTTCCCGCCCTCAGTCAGTACGACATTGCAACATTACAGGCATTGTGTACTATTATACACATTAAGCAATCGTCCCGTCTTTGATCTCCAAGTTAACTGGACCCCTTTCCTTCCCTCTTCCAATCTCTCAGACTCCATACTATTACCACTCCTTTTCCCGTCAAAACTTTCCTGTATCCAGTAATTAACCGCCTGTGTCTTGGCCACTCCCCCGTAGTGGGTATGTGCCAGCAACGTCTGAGGCCTTCCTTCCTTCCTTCTTTCCTTCTCCGACTTGGTGTGCTTTGCTTTGTGCGGGACCGTCGTCCCGTTGAATATTTGGTGGCAGCGGTGGGATGGCGCTCACCCGCGCTCAGAAACATGCTGCGGAAGGGGCCGAGGATTGCGAGCAACCTCCGGCTGACGCGGCACACGGCGCGGCGGACGGCACCGCTGCTCTCGGGCATTGCGACAGCCTGCCCCTCTCCCTGGCGCTGCGAGGCCGTCTTTGAGCGCGTCCATCGGCAACTGGATCTTCTGTTCGGGCGGCTGGAAAAGGTGGAGCAAAAAGTTGGCGTCTGTGGCGATGAGGCAGCGCCGGACCAACCGGTAAGGGCAATAGCTAAGCAAGTGGCAAGGACCAGCTGGCTGCAGGTGGCGACGAGCGTGAGCGTGAGCGGAAGAGGATGGTGCGTCGGCCGGGAGGTGGAGGCGAATTGGATGCCTGTGACTGTTCCCCTGTCACGCCCAGTTGTCCCGAAAACGCCCGTAGTGCCGATGCAGCCTGCTTGAAGGTCGGCGTGGGGTCCGTTGTCCCGCACCATGTGATGCTTGCCGCCTCGTTCACCGGAGTGAACCTTGCCGGTGTGGGTCGTTCTTCGGCGACTGCAGGCGCCTTCGCGCAGCCCACAAATTTTGAAGTCAACGAACAGTTTGACCGCTTCCTTTTGTCCGAGCCCACGTTGCGTCACTGCAGGTAGACCTGAATCAAATGCCAATGTGCCGTCTCCATCCGAAGATGGATGGCGCGGTCACAAGTTTTGTAGTGTGTCGGCCCAGACTTTAGACATGGAAGCGACCTCGTCTGCCACGGTAAATCTAAAAGAGGGCAAGCCTGGAGATGCGCCTCCAGAAGCGAACACGGAATATCAGGAGGAGATAGAAGATGCGAAGGCTAACAATGCTAGCGGAACCGAAAGTCAGGCTAAGCTTGACGAGAACGGCTTAATGAAACCACTATCTTAAGGCGAGCAGGAGCCCTCACCATTGTCGTACCACACTACCGTATCTCTCTTCCACTCTACTATTCTCCAACTCCGCCCGATACAACCGATACAGTGGATGTGGGTCGCTGTGCACTGATCCCATCCAGTGAACGAGGCTGCTCGCATTCATGCCCGCGGATTCTTCGACCGGGATGTGGTGTCGCCCGTCCTGCGGACGGCGAGGAATAGTATGGTTATATTTCATGGCATCATGTACAACCGCTTAGGTAGATTCCTATATCACCCGGCATATATTTCTCTCACCGAACCCGAAGAGGTTGCGTGGAGGCAACTCCAAACGAACGCCTTCCCTAACCCCACGATATATGCCAGCATATGCCCACGGGTCTACTCCTCTTCTTGCAAACTATGTGGCCGACTTGCCACTCTCTCCCACATACTCTGTGCTTGCTCTCAGGACTCCCCTTCTGGAGGTTTGCAGCTCTCGAATACAGACGAGTGGGAGGCCGCATCTGACAGTTCCGACTCGGATACGCAACTCCAGGTTGCGACAAGAGCTCTAGAAGTCGCCAAGAACGACGGGCTCATGGCCACTTACTGGGTCTACACCCCACATCGTATGCTCCTTTCTTCAACAGAAATAAAGTTTATCCTCCTCTTCCTCAAATTCAGTGTGGCCATGCAATTCCTGAAGTTGAACAATCGTTCC
Organism: Amblyomma americanum; assembly: GCA_030143305.2. NCBI lineage: Eukaryota > Metazoa > Arthropoda > Arachnida > Ixodida > Ixodidae > Amblyomma > Amblyomma americanum. The sequence goes on along the minus strand of JARKHS020005877.1, from coordinate 10,698 downwards.
GCTGAAGTGGTCGCTTGTAGAAACAACAGGTTCCGAATTTTGTTCCGTCATGCGCCTTTTCCAGAGGCTGTGTAGTCTAACCAGAAACTTCTGTAATGGTTCAGCAACAATTGGCAGTGCAGTGAGATACCGCACATAATGCGGTCTCAAACTGCCCTTTTATCAATGTCCATTGCCACAAATCCCAAAAGCGCACTGCGTCTGTACAATCTATGAAACAATGATCAATAATTTTTGGAGCATCACAAAGGTAGCAATCAACCGTGATCACAAAAGTGATTTTTTTCTAACCATGTTCTAACGGGCAATGTCTCGCTACGGAACTTATAGAAAAATTTCTTGGTGCACAGCAGGAGGGGAATTTTACGCACTCTTGAGTAATTCATTGCCCGGTAAACCACAATACATAAAACAGTGCATGGATGGAGGGAAGAGCATACAGATTAAATGATTAAATCCTTGTACAACGATTTTGTCTACATTGAAACCAGGAACTTAGGGGAGACAAGAGCTGCAAGGAACGAACAGCCAAATTCACCTCAATAATGAAGCTCTCACTAACACAGTCGATCAATAGCATTAGAGGACATAGTGACGTTCGGTAACACATGAACTAAATTAACTTGCAAGAATGAACACACTGTTTGGTGTGTAGTGCCAAGAAAAATGCATGAAACGCGAAACTATCTGCCGGACGTACACATGCACAACAAAACAAATGCCGCCAGCACTTAGAGGCCGGAAAATGTTATCACGCCTCAAAGGATCAAAAAACGAATCCCACGCTAAAGTGGCAAAAGTACTTTGAGAACACTGGATATAGAGTATTCCGCAATGAATAAATTGGAGCACGTAATAAATATAGTGCCCAGGAACACGTTACATGCGGTCTCTCTGCCTAAAATTGAGAGGATATGGGGGACAGAAGTCTCAGCTTAGCGCTGAAGAGCTAGCACGTGGTCCTTCCAGTAATGTACACTATGCAGATACGCACTCAAGGGAACGCCAAGATGCTTGTGTGGCCTACGTATCCATTGCATACCCGCATATTCAGTAGGTGTTGATCCCCGCATTCCAAACCAGAGGCCGCAACTATTGGCATGATTATTCTGAGTTTCCGACATGCACCGAAGATGCTCCTTTAAACGAATAACCTCATCGATGCTTTGCTTATCAGCGCAAAGAGAGGCGAGGTCATCTGCAAGAGCTAATAGTTCCAGTTCGCCACCCATAATACTGACGGCTCTACTCTTTATAACACTTCCGCAAAGAGGCTTCAAGTCTAGGGCGAACAGGAGCGGGAACAGTGGGCAGTCTTGTTTTACACAAGACTGAATGCCGACTTGTTGTGAGAGAGAGCCATTCACAATCAAACCATGGAACAGTTCTTATAAAAAAGCTTGATCCAGGTAGAAACAATTCTACCAATATTGAAGCGATTTAAAATAGAAAAAAAAAGAAATGAATTGAGGTTCATTAACGTATATGCTTCCAAAAACCGCGCCCAACGAGCAGTTTACTTTGAGGGTGTGGCAAGTGTTCTAGACACTGGTCCGTATGTGGTCCTCATGGAAAACTTTAATTCCATGTGCGACCCACGTGACTGTAGAGTGCTTAGCGAAAATGCTGATAAGAGCCCTCCGATTTTACCAGCTATCACTGCAAGCACGGACTTAATTGATGCTGGGATGTCATCCACTTTCGCATATGTTGGATAAGCCTCACATTCACGTCTGGATCGGATTTAGGTTTCTGCAGATCTCCTTAAAAGGCGCATTTCATCTGATGTCATGCCTGTGTCTTTTTCCGATCAAGCAATGGTCATTAGGATGACTGGAGATTGCAGCCGCCTCAAGTTTCAGCCGCATTGGACACTACTGAAGCCTAATTATTTGTTCATGAAAGAGGATCACTTCATGCAGCGAATAATTATAGCTTTGAATTCTTGCTTGACCATGAGAGTTGCACTATTTGCAGCTTGTGAGATGTTTAAGCAAGAAATTCTTCGTTTAGCTATAGAAATCGGCTCCATAAGGTCATATTTTTAAGCACTGGGAGGAGAAAATGGTTGCTTAAGAGACTTTATAATTTTCACAATTTAATGCGAGGCTCCAGGCTTGTAACCTGAGGAAATTACATCTGTTAAATGTCACCTTCAAAAGTTCGATGCGGAATGCTTTCGGGCGGCTTGTGCACGATCCCGCAGCAATCGTGCTTTGCTTGATGAGCATCGAAACGTGGCTGCCAAGGGAATCTCTGATCTCTACTGCGGCGTTGTCTTGGTCACAAGCACAGATGCAATAGTTAATGAGTTTCCAAATCACTGCGCTTGTCTTTCTGCTGCCACTGCAATTAAGGTTGATGATGTTCATTTTGTGCGCTGGCGGTATATGATGCTTCGTTTTTTCAGGATGAGTGCGCGGCAATGAGTGATCCTTTAACCTTCGATGAAATGAAAGATGAAATTGATCGAGTGCGTCTTCCGAAAACACCGGGACCTGACGGCCTCTGTGGGGAATTTCACAAGAAGTTTAATCTGTTTTATCTCCTGTCCTCTTCCAATTTTTTGCCAGAAGTATTGATTTGGGGATTTTGCCGCCGTTATTTACCAAAAGCCATATTGTCTTATTACACAAAACTGATGATAAAGAAAAACTACGGTTAGTAGATGGCTGCAGACCGATAACACTTTCTAATGTTGATTATAAGATTTTTGCTGAAGTAATCTCGAATTGGATATATCTTGCAACGTCAATACGATCTTGTGACGGTCGATACAATCTAATCTACATGTATCGCGCATGGTGTTGCAGCATTACAGTGATACACATGAACAACTAGGACTGCTGCAGATTGACCTCGCAAATGCGTTCGATCGGACAATGCTATCACCGCAACCGATCTCGCCTCGTAAGGCTTAACACCTTAAGAACATGTTTTGCACAAGTGGCTTACTCCGAACAGAGAGAAATTTCTGCACACATACAGGAAGTGATGGGTAGAGTTTCAAAGTGAACACGTAACTAAAGCGTTGTAATTTTTTTTAAAATTAAGTAGGATTTCTAGCTGTCTAAGAAATATCAGGTGACTTAAGGAAAGGGATGCAACTTTGATATTTGTTGAATTTTGATGCTATTGAATTAGTCGTTTATTTGTATAGAATATCTTTGTGGTTTTGATGGTACACTTTTCATTCTTCATCATAAGACGCCCCACACGCCTTCTTGTTGCAAGTTCATACCTTTTGACATACTTGAAAACAGAGTTGAGGCGCACTCAGCATAACTCTATACTATTTTGCTAATAGCAAAAACTGATTCTCTGGCTTTTTCTGGCTACCGTCAGAAAAAGAATTGAAATATTGCTGAGAGAAATGCATTCGAAAACTTTTTCGCCATTAGATTCAAACATCTTTTAGACTATACAAAAGGTGCTCCTGGGTTGAGGTCCTTTACTAAAAAAATATATCGAAACAACGTAGGTAAAGGATCATGAAATGATTTCGATGGGTACTTTCTAGTGAAACAGGTCTGTAGAGGTGGTATTTTTGGGTATTCCAGTCAGACTTTAATGCCCTTCGTGCTTCGTATAATTTAAAAATAATTTTTAAATATCGCCGCTCGCCGCAGCTTGCAACCGATTAAAGCCACACGCCTCACCGGGCGTCCCCGTCCCCGATGACGTCAGTGGGCAGACAAGCAGACAAGACAAGCTTGAAGGGTGCTCTCCTGCCCACTGACGACACCGTGGAAGGGGACGCGTAGTGAGGTGTCTCGCCCAAATCGGTTGCGAGCTACTGTGGTGAGCGATTTTTTAAATGTATTTCTAAATTGTAGGGTGCACGCAGAGCTTTCAATTTTGACTTGGATAGCCACAAAGACCACCTCTACAGATCTCTTGTACTATAATATGCTCATCGAAATCATTTCAGGTTCTCTTTAACATGCGACATTGAAGGCTGAAGGCAACGGCTATATTCCATTTTTTTACCGTATAGAGCCGAATACAGCACCGTTTTCAGAGAAAATAGCGTATTTTTCTTTATGATACATTAACAAAGCTGTTAATGCTAACTTCACTTTACCTGCAGTATCCTAAGAAGAAATAATATTTTACCCTGGTTTCTTAGCTGCGGTGAGTTTTTAGCACGTACATTCCTAGTTGCTTTCCTGGATCTGTGCCGTCGTATATTCGAAATGATGTGAATCACTGATAAATACCTACTCAGTTTAAATCGTTTTCAATCGCTTATACTGTGCTCAAATTCATCGGTTGGTTTAGTATATTTAAGAAAATTAGCGTAGCGACTCATATCCTAGTTTAAAACTTGAATACTATAGCAGAGCAGCCTGTAGTCTGGTGCTCAAAAATACCTAATTTCTGAGGCCCCTCCACAAAGGTCTCACAAGTCCAGCAATGAGTCGGAGTTTTCAAATATTGCTCAACATACACGCAAATAATTTATGTACAGGTGCGATAAAACGCACATGGAAGCTTACTGTGTCGAAAAAAATTAGTTTTTTGAATTCAAAGAATAATGCACGAGAGTTGTTGGTGCACTGTGATGTTCGCAGGTCGATAATTATTCGGCAAAAAGCCTTTGAAGAATTTACGAAACGAGGGCCATGATAATATTTTTTGGTAATATTGCCTTCCATTTAATTTTACAGCAACTGTACATAGGCACAGAGTTATTTTTGCTCGAGCAGGCATGGTGCATAGTGCACTTCGTATGAAGATAGCTGATATTCGCAAACAGAGCTTGGCGATTTTATGGCGGTGTGATGCCGAAGAAAACTCTGGCTCTCTACTACAACCTACCCCGCAAATAAATCTATGCATACATTTGACGCCAAAGTGCCGCTGAAGAATTCAAAGAGATTGTAAGCCCAAATATCTGCGCCACACAATGAGAGGTCAAGAGTCAAAAGCTGTTGAATATATATATGTATCGACCTAAATATCAAACAATTCTTAGGTTGCATTTTCGCACTGGTACAGAGTCGTAAGGCTGCAGAAAGCGCCCGAGTGGTGTGCTGTGGTAGGGGACAATTTCGTCTCATAGCCTTCACCCTAGAGGACCGTTGCGAGGAAAACGGCACGAACATTCCTGGCTTTTTCAAGCGCTGTATATTGGGAGCCCGCACAAAGCTTATACCGTGAAGTCGCAATGACTAGGACACCTCTTTTGCATATCTTTCCTGACTAATAATGTTTAGAATGTGCGCCCTGAGGCAAAGGGCCATTTTACACAATAATAACACATCTGGAACTGAGAAGCCGCTAAAATAGATTCTCGAGCGCGTGAATTAAGAAAACACGATTTTTTTTCAACGAATGTTTTGGTGTGGCTCACTTCAATCCTCAAATTTCGGGAAGATATGAAGTGTAGGGGAATTCTGAAGTTATAGAGAACATGACAATTTACTACTTTCGATGCATTCTAAATTTTTTCATAAAAACGGCACATGGAGACGACTAACTAAACTCAGTGGTGCTAAAAATTTTGGCAGGGTAATAACGCGATAACGTAATGGGCTAATTACCATATATGCAGTAGGTCATTCTAGTCTTTACATTCATAGATCCCTGGGAATCCTCGTACCTCTCCTGATGCAGTAGTGCAGCGTTTATGCGATGCATACTGCCCTGTAATGGCAAACGCTCCCAGTGGTGGGCCTTGTAGGGCCTAGGTTGCTTTTGCCGAGCGAGCAATCAATAATTTTAGCTGCCACCTGCCACAATGAGCAGCTTGCCCACTATCCGGTGGGCAGGTTGTGATGGCGCCGCAAGGTCGCCTGACCTGGGTGGCCCACCTGCCCTTTAGGTTGCCGTTCCCTGCGGACAACCTGCCAGATCCATGCTGATGATACTCCGCTAAGAAGCGGATTGTCAAGTTAACGTGTCTTTTAATGATATCGCGTTAGCACAACACTCAGTAGTAGATATTGACTGGCAGTGTAGTAAAGTTGTTTTTCTCCAGGTCTTTGCATTCCCTTTTGAAGCTGTCTTCCAGCGCGTTTCTTTAAGTTCCTGCATAAAGTACTATTAGTAATCGTGTGCTGTTCTTTGAGCGTGGAGTACTCTTTTAGAGCTTAGTTCTTAAAAAAATGTGTATGCACAGATCATAAACCGTGGAAAAATTATAACACTAAGGTTTCGAGCAGTTTCAGTTTTTTCGTACTGCTAGGTAGTATGTTGAGTTTTTGAAGTTCCTGGGACATCTTTTCGGTTTCCTGCCTGATTGTTTGGCATTTATTTAAAGATATTGGTGTTGTCTGCGAAGGGCAGCTGGTAACATTTTGGCTCCAGAGAAATATTTGTAGACATAGTGTTTTAACATAATATGTGTACGGATGTCTGCTCTAAGTGGAAAAAGTATCAAAACTAAATGCAAAAGGTGCAAACAAATTTATGCAGTTTGTAGGTCTGAGCAGCAATTCCCTTATTTTTGTCCACTCCAACAGTTGTCGGTGAAGTTTGCTAACCTGGAGCCTGTTTCTGAGCTGTATTTCTCATTTAGGTTCAAGATATATGTGTTAAAAGTGGTAAACAGTATGTGGGTGAAATAAAAAGGGTTTCGGATTTTTTGGCACTTTCAGCCGCCACGGTGGCTCAGTGGTTATGATGCTCGGCTGCCGACGCCAAAGACTCGGGTTCGATCCCGGCCGCTGCGGTGGAATTTCGATGGAGACCAAATGCTAGATGATGGTGTGCTGTGCTATGTCAGTGCCCATTAAAAAATCCTGCTGATTGAAATCATCCGCACCCTCTACTGCGGCGTCCCTCAGAGTCCAGCTTCTCAGGGACGAAAAATCCTATATACTATAAACTGTTTTTGCCACTTCGATGAAGTGATTGTTTTAAAAAGGTGAAAATCGTAAAACTGATCAAAATGAACATTTATTGATTAGGTCTAACGTTGGTGTAGGTAATATTTGCTATGCAACATGTCTTCTTAAGTATTTTGGAATAAAATCGGTACTATTGTTCAGCTAAGCTTTCGGTCATTCTGCATTTGTGAAATGGAAGTGGAAGTGAGCATGCTTGAAAAATGTATTAAGGGGGCACCGGCAGCTCCCGCAATGATTGCTTGTCATTTTTTTCTAAATAGGGTTCATTTAGAGCTAGTGAAGAGAAGCATTGACGGGGAACACTTTTTTTCTGTGAATTCGCTTTCTTTAGCGATTGGTATTCAAACATTAAGTTTAATATTAAGTATTAAATCTCAGGTGGGAGTTTCTTCCGGTTACATCATGCAGAAAGTCACTGTAGCTGGAAATGCAGCTAGAGAAGTGCTTTTCCAGCCATAATAGGCATCCATGACAAAAGTCTGCCACGCTTCTATTTGCGTGGGGGAGGCTAAGTGCTCCGCGCCCTGGCTGCGAAAAACCAAATGCAAAAACGGTGCAAGTTTTGAAGCTAGGTTTGTATTTCTCATTCCCAAGCGCTAAGTCCTCGTGTTTTCGGCGCGGCAGTGCCATCAGATGACAGCACGACCACCCAAGGCCCTCGCTAATTGTTTGAATGCGGTTTGAGAGCGCAGTATCAGGTCTATATCGTCCTTAGAAAAATGATGAAAATCTAACAGAAGCGGACAGAGTGTGTGGTTATTCCGGCATTTTTTGGCTAATAAGCTCCTGTTTGTCTAGGTCCAGGTGGCGCATGTTCGTAACAAATGCACTGCGTTAATGTCGCCATGTAATATTGAATCTCTCGAACTGCGCAGGGAAAATCTCCAGTTATTTAGTTGAAGCATCCACAATGATTTCCTGTCAGTCGGCTATCAATTCAGTTGAAATCACGACCACCATTTACTAGCACAGCCAAAGAAATCAATTTTCTCAGTAAACCACCTTGGTACAATATACAAGACCACAAACACCATACCGATTTTTATACTTTGTTGGCAGCCACCACAGGCACGAAGACTTGAACCATGTACACAGAAATTCTCTAAGCGCGTGACACTATAATTTAAGTGGCCAGCATAGTTTGTATTATTACCTGTGTTGTTTAGTATCATGATCAAATGCGTTGAGCCTAGTGCGGCCACCTTTGACACCTTGACCATCACGTTTTCTACTATCGCCACCAATTTTGCCGCCTTATTTTATGGTGCAAATAATGATAGTATTAAAAGTTCGCACAAAGGGAAAGATAAACAGTAATCTTCGTTTAATACTGAATTTGGGTATACCATTATGATGCGGAACATGCTAATGAGTCATTCTTATATGTTGCGGTCCCACCTTAAAAACAGTTCTGTACCAGAATCGCCATCTCCATTCCTGAAGGAGCTAGGAAACTACATCGCTTACTGGTGTCACATTATCAGCTTGTCCTTCTGCATTCTAACAATGAAGAGGCAGCTTTGATACATTCTGGTAAACATTGCTCTTTACTCCGTCGTCACCGTGCTCAAAAGCTGGCTTTGGGATAATTTTCGGCGTTTAACCCTTTCCGGCCTATATTAAAATCGCTTAATACAAAATATTGATATCCATAGGCTAGAAAGTATCGAGCGAGAATAATTAAAAACATAAAAAATCAAAGTTACCTCTGTTTTTATTACTTTGTTTTCATGACTCCAAATAGAAATAATGAGACTGAGCAGGTGCAAAATGCTTTTCCGGGTAATTTTTTTAATGAATTTACTCTCAGCTAATTCGAAACCACGCCTGCCTTCGCTAAATTTGAGGTCTGTGCTGCTGTTCTCACCAAGAATTAGAGATAAGGATGCGAACATAGCTTGCCTTTTTTTTTTCTGAGTGAGTACAGGCCAGTGCTCAGATTCTTGAGTTGACTGAAGACAGACATTGTTCATTTTGAGAGTGGTGTATAAGAAGCAGGCCACGTACGCTCCCGGTATGCAGATTTACAGCCTCTAGCTCAGATCACCTAGCACTGTACACTGAATAAGAAATTGTACGTCGATGTTATTAAAAATTGGAGGAGGGAAGGTGGTTGGATTGCTGCAAAAACTTTTGAAGAATTCGTACGGCGATGGTGCATCTCGCAGTGAGGATTCGTATTTTCAAATTCTGCCTTTTTCAGCACTAGCGTGCTGCGCCTACCAATAAATTTTAATGTTATAACTTTTTTAGATGCACAGCAGGGATTTTTGGGCGAGTTGGTTCAGTTTTTGTAGGTTGAAAGCGGATAGCTTTCATCTTTCGGTCTAGTAGTGCTACGACTCGGTTCTACAACCTCCTGCAGATTAAAGTATTTGCTGGTACAGGAAAAATTTCATAGAGGTATAATTACCTTCGTGTTACACATTGTATTCCTGCGATGAATGTTACTTTTTCTTCATCAAGTGCATTGCCACCTCAAGAAGGGCGGTGGGCTCCCCTCGACACTTTCTTTTAACATGAAAATGGCTTTCACTGAATGTACACATCTTCGTCGGTGGGACAAATGTTTATTGTTATATACAGAGCGCAGAAGAAGCTAAGCAGATACAGGTAACTGAAATACGAGCGCACTGCTTATTTTGCATTAGGGCATCCAGGTCCCTGTGATTCTATTTAAAATCATTCATATTTGCTAAACATTTTATCGCTTGTATGTTTGTTTTTATGAAACAATTTACTTTGAGTGATTAACGCGAAGCCTACTTGTATCCTTTTACGGGGAGAGAAGAAAAAGAAAAGGTTTTCTTTTTTACGGTGCAAGGAAGGAAGTGGTGTCACCCTATGGCGACAGCAAAGCGTGCGCCGTTTATTTTCCTCTTCCTACCTACTAGCATACATCGGTCAGGCGAACGTTTGCTAACATATGTTCACGAATTCGTGAATGTCGTAACTACTGCAAAAACAATGGGGTTTTCTTTCTGAATTCAAGACTGGTGGAATTTGATTTCAGAAATTCCAATTAGAATCACTGTTCCAGAACAGGTTAAAGCCAGTGTACGTTGCCAAATCATAGTGTGACAAAGAACTGTTCACAAATGCCAGGTTCATGCGAAATTTCAATCAGAACATTCTCTGGGTTTAACCAATGAAAGTATTCTATACAATTTCTTCAAAAGGCCTTACTGCGTGCAGATAGAAATCCAGATAACGACTGCTGCTCTGATCCGCACCGCACCTCAATAATATGGTAAGGGCATAGATAAACGCAGGGGCCTCCAGTTTGAAGGATAACTAAATACGCGAAAAATTTCAAATGTTGACCAAAGCACCAACACCACCCAACAGAATGAGCCCCGAAAAAACACTTTTATGGACACATGTCACTGCGCACATGTGACAAACAATAATGAAAACATGAGAATCCGAAAGGTATTTATAGGTACAATATTTAAATAGAACTGTCCGTCATGAAATTAAGCACAAGATTTAAGCATGAGTTTTACACTGCAATGCTTTTTATCGGCGCGTGTATAGGGCGTCGAGGAAACAACACCAAGCGCGGGTGCTTTTAAGAGTACTTCCTACCACACACCCGACGTACTATCGGCAGGCCAAGTGGAATTGGGAAAGAGTGGACAGTCGGCGAAATCTGTCCGTAGGAAATATGTCATTCGGCGCAGGGAGCTACGGAACCATTCAATCAACAGACTGTCCCACCCGCACACGCATATCCGAGCAGACCGTGGCGACCTGTGGCCGTCACACTCAGCACATATGAGCGCTCGCCATTCTCCGTTTTCCGCATGCAGTGCGCTAAAGTATGTATGTGTTTTAGCGACTC